>JARHVA010003877.1:630000-1230000 GCA_037957365.1 Torreya grandis | reverse complement strand
AAGATGAACATATTGAGATTCTATATGGAGAGGAGAGTGACTAGGTCAGATGGCATGCTAGAGGATTTAGATGTAGTGATTTGTATCAAAGAGTTCCATATGAGAGGAGACTTATGACCATGTTCATGATTATTGTGACATGTTTTGGGATTCTTGATTTGAGTAGTGGGAGATTTTCATACTTACTACTAGGGGATCTAGTCAAGATATTATTAGGTCAGATGGTATTTAGTTGGGTGTTTTTTTACTTGTACAAATATATAAGGAGCTATGGGGGTTTAGGTCCCATAGGATATATAGGATCAGTGTCGATCTAGTTCTACATTATTGGGCCTATGAGCATATTCAGGTGCTGAGGCTAGTCAAACTACCATGGGTAGGGTACACACAAATAGAGTTCCATGTCAACTTCATGCAATGGAGTGGTGATTTTACTACATCAGGTGTAGGGGTGGTGCCTATGATATGGAGTGGTTTAGGGGTGTACTGGGTACACTGGTGATAAGTGATATTACATGGAGGCCATACCTCCATTTTTTGGTATATCTAGGGTATAAGAGATAGACACTCTCCCTCTAGAGCTATAGATGGATACTTAACATGTGAGATGGAGAGGTTTAGCTAATTCTTTTTGATAGGGTGCATCAATAATTTATCATGGTATAAGGTATCCCAAGCCTATTCCCTAGGTATAGGAGAGATGACTCTAATATTTTACTACTAGAGCCACATCCCATACCTACTTTGCTAGATTTTGAGGAGATTCCCACTAGGTCACCAATAGATGATGTTGGGTTTGTAGATGGGTACATGACATGTTACCAGCCTATATACACCACTATAGAAATTAGTGGAGATGATGGAGGTGTGAGACTAATGGTCATGGATCTGACTAGCCATGATGGATAGGTAGGAGTGGTTTTAGCCACTACACAGGGATGGGTATAAGTTTTGCAAGGATAGGTGGCCACATTGTAGGGCCAGATTGACACACTATAGGGTTAGCTTGCTACTATCATAGGTGAGGGGGATTAGGATAGGACCTCCCTAGGCTTGGTGACTTAGAAGAGGGACTCTCTAAGGTAGAGAGGAGGAAGAGCATCAAGATAGGTAGTGTTACCAAGTTTTACCCCTATAGCATGATACCTAGCTATGGTGAAGGTTCTACAATACTATAAAGCTATTATTCTAGCATAGTGCCAAATGAACTCTAATGGGGTGAGTATATGGATAGTTTAGCAAGTGGATCTAGTTTAGGAACACCAAGGTAATGGGTAATATCTATATCTAGGTAGATAGTGATAGTTAGGGGATCGATAGGCACATCAGGTGGGCAAGCATTAGGATCCAGTGGTACTTCAGGAGGTAGTGGTGCCCTTAGGGCATAAATATAGCTAGAGTATGACATTTTGTATATCATTTTTATTTTGGCTTGTGAGCTAATGTGGTGAGATGTACATTTTGAGAGAGAGATATGTCTACCTACTTTGTGCACATTATTCTATAGTTGTGTGACTTACAATTTTATATATATGATCATTTATTTATGCTCAATTTCATTATTTATGGCTTATGGTTTCATGATGATGTTTAATGCTTATGATGTCATGCTTATATTTCTTATGGATTATGGTTGTGTAGATGTGGATATAGATTTGCTTAGTTAGGCATGAGATGGATTTGATTTATGGTTATGCTTAGGACATGTTAAATTTTAATGAGTATACACTTTATTATTTAAGATTTAGGCATGTGATGGAGAATGGTTGGTTACTTTGATTGCTCATGAATGTTATTATGCTTATGGTTATACTTATAGTTATGGTTATGATCATGATATTTTTATGTTGGGATGTGTACATTGCTTATAGATTATGCCTAAGGTTCTGTAAACATTGATAAATGCTTATTTAGGCCTGAGATGGTTTTGATATATGTTTATGCTTATTGGTTACTTAAGACACACATAGATATGTCTATTATTATTATGGTTATTGTTATCCTTATTAAGGAAAAACACATGAGGTGAGGTAACTAAAAACCCTAGATGGTAAAGTGAAGAATATAATCAAGAGACAAATGTCATAATGAAAATATCAACCAAGCATAGTAGGATAAGAAGAGGGCACGATGCTTCTTCTTTAGCAAGGACTAAAAATAGACCAGAAGTTGGATTGGCTTAATGAACATACGCCCTTGAAATTATTTCCATTAGTATTTGTTAGTTGGTTAAAAAGGTGTCATGACCACATGATATTAAGTAAGCTCAAAATCCCTTATTTTTAGTGAGTAGAGAAGAGATGGATGAAAATGAAACTTTATTGTGCGACTAGCATGTCTCTTTTATAGGTATATAAAGAGTTAGTATAAAAAAGTCTATGCCAAAATTATGTAGACTGATTAATGCAGGAAGTCTACTTATGAAAGCTGATTATAGCGTCTACCTTACTATGTTTCATGAGAGCCAATTTTGGATTCTGAGATTATGTTGCTTTTATTTGTATTGTGATAATGGGTCTTTTGCTTTATTGTTGTATATGAAAGCTGATCGATGCGGGAAGCTTCCAGGAAATTGCTATGCTTTTGATAAATGCTTTACTCAACCATCCTTCAAGGGAGTGGTCTAAGTTCATGTGATTTGTTTAAATATTTTTGATAGTTGTCCTTCAAGGGAGAAAACTACCATATAGTTAGAAATTTCAAATATATTTTCAATAGCTATCCTTCAAGGGAGTAGTTTGTGAATGCTAGGAATTGCCAATGATTTTTAATGATTGGGATGTTAGACTTTAATTACTTGGATTTTGCTTGACATAGTCTTGTGTAGGTTATTTTATTGATTCACCTTTATGAAGGCAAAACTAGAAGCATAAGAAGGTTGACTAGGTGTGAAGAGGTTAGGTGACAACGATCATGGGGATCCATCCTAAAAAGGGGTGGAATGTACCATGAGAACCATGCCATGGGTAGAGCCTTGATACCCATTATTTAAGATAAGGTTATGCTAGTGACAAATAATCATAAGATTCATTATTATTCAATTTCACCTCTAAAATAGGGAGATGAAGGTGGGTAGATAACAAGGGATGAGCTTAAGTTAAATAAAAGGTGAATGGTATCCTTTTTAACAAAGAATAGATGAAAATACAAAGCATTGAGGGGCTCAAGTTTTGGGTGGCCTTTGAGGTAAGATAACTAATAATCTCTTGATCCATACTTATGGGTTATGATATAAGGTCTAGGCCAATTGAAAGCAAACTTGTCCCACTTGTTTTTCTCCATATTTGTGACATGTTGATTTTACTTTAGGATGAGATATTTGATATTGAATTCTCACACTTTTAAGTTTTTTTTTATAGGCATGCTTGATGAGCTCATAATATAAATGGAGGTGGGTAAGGGTTTCCAAATGATGCTCATCAAGTAGCTCAAGCTGAACCAAATGGTGTTGATGATAATCACTCTCAGAAATGATATCTTGCAAAGATACATGAAAAGATGGTATATGGACCTCAAAAGGCAAGATAGACTCCACTCCAAACATAATATAAAATGGAGTAACACTCATAGGGGTTATCATACTAGTATGATATGCCCATAAGGCGAAGAGATGTATAAATGCCAATCCTAACCTAACTATTAACCATTTTAGATAGAATGTTATTAAGAGTTTTATTAGATGCCTCTACCTATCCATTAGCTTGAGGGTGATAGGGTGAGGAGAAGCTTAACTTAATGTTGAAAACATCACATATACCCTAGTCTTGCTTGTTCTTAAATTATTTACCATTATCAGTGATAATCTTATGAGGAACACCAACGTGGTAGATGATATGATGGTTGATAAAGTTGAAAATATTTTCTACCTTAGTTGAGACTATAGGGATAGCCTCTACCCACTTGGTAAAGTACTTAGTCATGATAATGATAGAATGGTGTCACTGTGAAGAATGGGGATTAATTTCACTAATGAAGTCCAGACCCCATTGTGAGAAGGGCCAAAAATTAGTAGAGACATGAAGGCTATGGATAGGTGCATGATGAAAATTAGCATTTTGTTGATATTTAACACACTTTTTCACATAATTATAGTAGTCTTGGTTAAGGTTTGGCTAGTAATAGTAGATATGAAGGATGCACTTAGTTATAGCAAGGCCTCCAAAGTTTCCCCCATAGATACCATCATTCATTTCTTTGATAACGTGAGAGGCTTCATGACTACGTAGATAGTGAAAGAGGAGACCATCAAAGCTGTACTTATAAATAATTCCTCTCATAATGGTATAGCAAGAGGTACTTTAGATAAATGTTCTTCAAGCATTCCTAAAGAGGCTAGAGGGAACTATGCAAAAGTTTAGGTAGTCAAAGGTTTGTTGATACCAAAGGTCAGTTTGAGTCTCCTCCACATTTAAAATGATGAGAGAATTTAATTTGACATAAGAAGGTTAGGTACGCCTATAGATAATGATATAAAACTTAGAGTCTAAGGGTGTAGATGATATTTGTGAATCAAGGGAAGCCATAGTGTTGACAAACTTGTTGGTAGATTCTAGGGTGGACTAGATGGGGTAGTGTTTGAATGATGCTAAGATTTAATCAACTAGTTGCTTACACTATTTTAGAACATTATTCTTACACTAGTAAGAGTTATTGATTTGATTAAACACAAGTTGGTAGTCACCAAAGATATTGATCATTTTGACTCCTAGGGCTAAGGTATTATGAATGCCTATCACTAAGGATTCTTACTCAACCATGTTGGTACATTCAAAATCAAGCTTAGAGGATAAAGGGAGAGGTTCACTATCAAAGGGGATAAGGATGATACCATCTCCCCCACCACATTAACATTTTGATCCATCAAAGAACATGGTGACTTGATAGGTAAAATCCACTTGAGATAGGGTCACAATGGACTTGCCAGGAAACTCAAGAGGAGGTTGATTATCTGCTAAGAGGGCTATGACTAATTAATTATCAATGAATTTCCATTTAATTAACTTTTTCTAAGGAACTCAAGGTCAAAATCTACAAAGAGTATGAGCCACTTGGCCATACATTAGTTTTGGTATGGATTAGAGTGCATGTACTTGAGTGGGTCAGTGTTGGTAATGACATAGGTTTTATGATTAAGAAGGTAATGGAAAAGTTTGGTATCCATGAAGACTAAAGCTAAGAAAAGATTCTTAGTATGGTTATATCAAGTTTCATATTCTACAAGCATGTGGATAATGTAATACATAGCTTGCTCTTTGTGTTGTTCATCTCAATGAGCCAACATTACCCCTAGGGAATGGTCGATGGCAGAGATATAGAGGTATAAAGGTTGGTCATCATTGGGAGAGGAAAGGATGGTTGGTGACAAAAGGTAATCTTTGAGTGAATCAAAGGCCTTTTGATATTCACTATTCCACATGAAAGACACATCCTTATTTAGGAGGTGGTGAAAACGTTGACACCAATCATAAAGCTGGGAAATGAAATAATGAATATATTGAAGCTTTCCTTGTAGGTTATGAAGTTGCTTAAGGTTGGTTAGAGGAAGCATGTCTAGGATAGATTTGATTTTGGCAGGGTTGAATTTGATTCTAAGAAGGGAGACAATGAAGCAAATAAGTTTTCTTGATAATACCCAAAAATGCACTTCTTTGGGTTTAGGTAGACATGACAATGGATGAGGCATTTAAAGATGATCTTAAGAATAACTAAGTGATTTTTTTGGAGTTTGGATTTTCTAAGAAGGTCATCCACATAGTCCTCTACAATATTATGAATGAGGTCATGAAAGATATAAGTCATGGCACATTGGTAAGTTACACCATCATTATTTAGTCTGAAGGGCATGACTCCATAGAAAAAGGTTCCCCAAGGATTGGTAAAGGTATTTTTATGCTGATATTTAGGTGCAATTAGGATTTGATTGTAACCTAAGAATCTATCCATAAGAGATAACATCTCATGGTTGGCTATAATATTAATAATTTGGTCAAGGCTTGGTAGAGGAAAGTCATCTTTAGGGCAGGCAAGTTTGAGGTCATGAAAGTCCACACAAATATGTAATCCCCCTCTAGATTTAGTGATAGGTGCAACATCTAAGACCCATTATGGGTAGTCAATGGGTTGAATAAAGTTGACAAATAGAAGACATTGAAGCTCTTCTTTAATGAAATGGCTATGTGAGGATGCATGCATCGAAACTTTTTCTTGATAGGTTTGGCATCATAGTGAGTGACTATGTTATGGGTAGTAATAATAGGGTAAAATATAGGCATATCACTATAAGACCAAGCAAAGGCTATGTTTTAGTCTTGGAGAAAAGAGGGGAAGTCTTGAAGTTATTCAACATTTAATGATTGGCTGATTTTGACAATGTGGGTATTGTTTAGAGTGCCCAAATTGATATCCATGGTGGATTCATTCAAAATTCTTAAGGTCTTGAGAGGAAGGGACTTGTGGATTGAAGAATCTAGGGTACTAAAATAGGTGAGAATAAAATCATCATCTTGGCACTAAATAGTGGTAATGGTAGGAGAGTCTTCTCTTATCATTTTAGGGTGTGTCAAAGGGATGGTTACAATCACCCCCTCCTTCTAAAAAGTTAGGAGTCCAAGGCTAATCATGTTGATGAAAAAAAATTAGGCTGGATGATGTTATCATCCTCACACATGGGTGGTGGAAAGGTTGGTGAGGAAGGGATATCTTCCTCAATAATGATGGTGGTAGGTGGTTTGGGTATCTTCTTATTAGGTAAGATGAAACCCAGTTTGTGATTCTCATGTGAATTCCTAGTTTCAAAGGTGACTAATTCATGTGGGCCATGCTCATACCATCCAAGACCGAAGCCTTTCTAAGCATACCGATGGAGGTATGTCTTGGTGAAGCTTGGTTTATCTAGGTAGGAAAAACTAATTATGAATGGTTGGGGTGGAAGAGAGGTATGTCTTAGTGAAGCTTGGTTTATCTAGGTAGGAAAAACTAATTATGAATGGTTGGGGTGGAAGAGAGGCAGTGGGAGAATTGAGGGATTTGTGAAGTCCCCCATAAACAAAATGGGTCTAACAGTGGGGAGTTCTGAAGGGAATAATAGTCCCAACATTAGGGTCATAACCTAACTAGTTGGTAAGTTTCCCATACTCATGAGGAGTATGGAAAGTGTTGAGTGTTAAAAGATGATATTTACCTAGTGAGAGGTGATTTAATATTGATTCCAAAGGGTCTATGGTGGGGATTTGGTATGAAGGTATAAAGGAACTAGTTGATGCCTCATCAGTATCAAGGGATATGATATCCACTTTGGTGTTTGAAGGTTGGATTTTAGCTACTAAAGGTGTGTTTGATGGGGGTATGAGGACATCATTAGGGTTATAGGTTATATTACATGTTGAGAAAGGACTTGGGTCATCTTGGATGGTGATAACCTAGCCCTCCTGCTCAAACTTAGTGCATCGATGGAGGGTAGAGGGGATGTAACCCATTGACTAAATATAAGGTCATCCTAATAGAAAATTGTATTATAATTCACCTTATATAACATAGAAAAGTTTGGGGAGTGTGCATGGTCCTAAATGGATATGAAGGATGATAGTTTCTAAGGTAGTGGTCACGGTATCATTAAAGGAATAAAGGATGGTCAAGGATTTAGACATGATATTATCTGACAAGTTGAGTTTGTTGTAGGCATGGGAGGAGATGATGTTGATGCTACCTCCCCCATCAATCATGACCTATTTGATATGGGTTTAGGTTGATGTAATCAGTAATAAAGAGAGGGTGATCTGGGCCCTCAAGGTGGATATAAGGTATTTCCTAATCTTTGAAGGTAATAAGGTTGGAAATATGAAGGGTATTGACAAAGGTGGCTAGAGATTAGGGGTCCTCAAGTTGGACCTTAATAGATTACAAAGCCTCTATTTGTGATTAGTGATGATGGGGAGAGGTAGAGATCAACTCATACAAGCTCATTTTCACCAATGTCTGATGAAGTTGCTTGAGGATAACTCTCCTAATAGATTCTATGGGGTTAGATTAGGAGGCACCTAAGATAGACACCTTAGTTTTGGTCAAAGAGGGAGACAGTTGGGTGTGGCTTGATTGGGAGGTTTAAGATGGATACATCCATGGAATGGAGGCCTTAGCCTTTCCTTTATACTTTTTTTATGATCTCATGACCACATTGATAGTATGGATAGAAGGAGAGGTTGAACTAGTAGACTAGTCAGACTCGTCTTCACTCTTGGGTGAGAGTGGAGTAGGTGTGCATTGGGTAGATATGGTTGTTGGTAGGATTGGTATGGGGCTCATAGGAGGTTCATCTGTTAATATATAATTCTCATCATAAATTTGTTGGATAATGATTTGGAAAGCCTTAAAGTTCTTCATAGCATGGCTAGGTGTCCTATGATAAGAACACATGTGGTGGTCATTGTACCAAATGGGTTTAGAATCTAGAGGGTCAACAGGTCTGATGGGAGGTAAGGATAAATAATAATTATACAATAACATATGGAGAATGGTTAAGTAGACTCAACTAAAGGTGGTGAAGGTGTGATAGTTATTACTTTAATGATTAAAGTAAGAATTTTTTTAGAGATAGGTTTGGTGGTAAGTGTTTTGGATAGGGTGTTGCACTTAGTCAACGGATTAGATTTAGGCAAGGAGGTTGATGAGCTTGGGGTGGAATATTTCAAGGTAAGTATATTAGGTGTTTTTGACATAGTGAAAAGAGGTGCATCAAAAATCAACTATGAATGTGTGACCAAAAGAGGTGGTGGGGTTTATATAGAGGTAATTGGCAGCTTGCTCAAGGTAGAGGGATGAGACTTGAGAATGGAGGGTAAGGTTGAGGGAGGAAAAATTTGGGCCATTTGACCTTTGTGTGGTTTGGCCTCTTTGGTTGCTTTGTTTTGGCATTTGGTTGGTGGGATTGAGGGCATTAGATCCACTTTCATAAATGGGTGACTGAGGCTTGATGTAAGAAATATAGCAAGGTTTTTGGTAGATCTATGTGGGATGATATGAGATGGTTTGCCTACTTGGGTCTTGGTTAGCTTAAGTTGTTGAGGGTTGGTTAATTTTGGTTAGGTTTTAGTTGGGTGTTTAGAGGTTTTGGTTATTTGGGTAGATATGGTAAGAAGTTGGTCAATAGAGGTGGTAGGTTGGTCTAACTAAGAAAGGGTTAGAGGTTTCAGTTGGGTAATGTGAGGGAGACCTAATTTCTTCTAGAAGGTGGCTCGATCTATGTCAAGATTGGAGAAAAAATCCAATTTATACACTAACTTAGAGAATGGTTTTTAGGTTGGTTTTATTCCTTGAATAATAGACCTAAAAGATAGGCCCCTAAGTAGAGACATAGGGATGGTAACCTCGTATTCTTCCTCAATCAAAGGATGCAAGGTTGAGATAGGAGGTTTATCTAGAGGAGGAATAGGTATAGGGATTTTCTCCTTGGGAATGATTTCCAAAGTGGGAGTGGTTTGCTCAGTAGTCAAAGGTGAAGGTAAGGTAGTGATGGTTAGTTGTTCTACTATATTAGTTGAAAGGGAGGCTACTGGCTCCACTACCTCAATAAGTGGAGGGAGAGAAGATGGTATTTCCTTAGTTTAAGTACCTAAAGGAAGGGAAGGTAAGTCTACTATCTAAATAGATGGTAGAGAATTAAAATATTAGATACTAGGTGGTTCATTAATGAGTGCATTAAAGACCATGTTAATTGTATGGGTATCATGAGAAAACTTGATGTTATTGCTCTCATTCTTGGTAGGAGCATGGTTCAAGAAAGGTTGCATAAATATATCAAGGGCTTGGTTTGATGGTGCATTGAGGTTTTCCAATATAAGCTTCCCCTTGTCAATGAGGGATTATACAAGGATCTTGAAGGTGTTACACCTACTATCATCATGTCTTATAATTCAATGAAAGGCACATAGATCATTTTTATTGTACCAAATAGGTGTGGGGTGAGAAGAGTCAAATTTATAGTGTGGCTTGATAGGAGGAAGTTGAATGATGTTAGCCTTTAATAACTTCTCCAATATGGAAGCATGGGATTCTCTAAGTGGAGTGAATTGATTTTAGTTATTCTAACTTTGGTTCCTTATGTTTTTATTTGAGAAACTAGAGGAATTAGATTGGTTGATGGAAGGTGGGGGAGTGGCTTTTAGGACAACTACATTCATAGTTCCCTTGATATTGGTGTTGGTATTAGATTAATTTCTTGACTTGGAGGAAGAAGCCTCATTGGTTTTGCAAGTTGAGTTCTTATTTTTGAGCTTTATTTTTCCTTCATCAATAGATCAATTCTCTAACTTATGTGACATGGTAAAAGCTTCCTCAAAGGTTCAAAAGCTTTGGACATGTAATGTTGAGGATATATGTTTAGTACATGCCCAAGCAAAGAGCTCTATGAGTTTGGGTTGAGGAAAGGAAAAGGAAAGTTGGTTAATTAGAATCTTCCAATGAGCCACAAAATTAGTAATGGATTCATCCTCAAACTATCAAATAGAGTAGAGGTTGGTGTTAGAAACTTTCTTGGATATATTGATCAAATAAATGATCCAATTGATTGAAAGAGAAAAGGGAGTGCTTAGGTATGGAACTATACCAATCTAAGTCCAACTCAACTAGAGACATAGGGAAGGTACAAAGGAGAAGGGAATCATCATAGGTGGTGAGATAACAAGCATGCCTAAATTCCCTAAGGTGTTATTTGGGATCCTCCTTACTTTGAAATTTATAGAACTTGGGAAGTTCTCATTGGGGAGGATATGGCTTAATAGGTACAGATGGATGGATGAGCTCATTATAGATTTGGTCATATGACAAGATATTGTGAACACCTAAAATGGATGACTCTAAGGTCTCCATATTGTCTATAATCATCTTCATTAGGTTCACTTAGGTTTGTGCACCTGAAGGGTTATAAGATGCATACTAATGCAATGGTTGGGAGACATATGGATAATGGGTAGATGAATAGGAGGTTGCCACATATGGGTAAGTGGATGTTAATGGTTGGGTGGAGGATACATAAGGTTAGGTGAAGGTAGGTGTTTAGGTAGTGGATATATGCCCTTATATATTAGGGATGTATCCAAATATTGGTCCAAGGGGTACTTACTAGATAGGAGTGGTAGTTTGGTTGGTGATCGATAGAAGGGCGGTGACCCTTGTGCTAATTAGTGGCAAGGTAGAAGGTATGGACACCATAAATATTTGAAGTGGAGTAGTGGTTGATGGGTTAGAGGTATCTAAAGGAAGGTTGGTATTGTTATAGGTAGGAACTCTTATTTTGGAAGAGTGGTTGGTAGGAGTAGAAGGTATAAGGGAAGTGGTAGTTTGAGTTGGTTGGTTTTCAATGGTAGTCTCAAAGGGGTTTTTTGTTGATGAGGAAGCTTGGGTATTCAATGGCTGGGTAGTAACCATGGAAATGGAAATATTCTCTATGAGATGGAGAGGCATGCCATAAGGTGGATCTATAGGTAGGGTTAAAGCTAGGATATTTTAAGACGTGGTTGTAAGATAATGTTACAAGGCTACAGGATTATTATTTAGGAAAGTGGTAAAATCTACATCTCCTTGAAGAACCTCCTCTGGGAAGGTAAGACTTCTCAAGGGGTGAAAAGAGTCTATTGGTTCAAAAATGTAGTACATGGATGAAGAGTTAGAAGAGGTAGATTAGTTTGGTGATGGGTTTTGCTCTGCAACATCTCTTCATTGTTGGTGAGTGAGAACCATACAAGATAGGGCAGATGGAAAGCACAAACAACCTCACTACTCAAACAAAGAGAAGAAGAGAAAAGATCAAATAAATCAAATCAAGCTCTCAAATATGTGTTAAGCCCTAGAATCTTAATTAATCTCACTTTTTTCTTGTCTTAAATAAAATGTGTGATAGAGATTGATTTATAGAGTAGGTCCTAGAAAAGAAATCTAAAGTTGGTTTCAGGTTATGTTTAGGTGCTCAAAAAGAATTTATATTGGAATCAATATGTGGCTTGGTATTGGGGCCTACCCCCTCACTTTACACACCATAGTGATAAGGGTGTCGAGTGCTTAGCCAATATTTATTGATATTTAGAGATTATACTCAACCAAAGAGCTAAGTCGGTCCTCCCCTTGGTAATGACCTCCAAGTAGGATTATCAAGAAAGGGTAAAGTTACCACTAGGTGATGAAAACATAGTTGGGCCTTATCTCAAGTTTGTTTGATGTTTAATTGGTAAAAGTGGTTTTGTTGAGTGTGTACAATAGAGAGTGAAGCTATGATAGATTACTTTACTTTTAAGTTAAGCTATATGAACTAAATTTTCAAAAATTCAATGTATGCACTTGATTTTAAGCCCAAATGAAACTTTTGATTTCATTAATGAGCATATAATAGAGAGAGAATGCAATAAAATAAGAACCCAAGTAGAGACAGAAGGGTATTTTTAAGCATGATAAAATGTTTCAATGAATTTCTTGCTTATATTAGACAGAAAGAAAAAATAAACTAAGTATATGTATGGTTGAAAAACCTGATTGATCATGTGCACATTAAAATCAAAAGATTGTGAAGAGCTCCTCTTTGTCTTGGGAAGATGACCTGTAGATAAGAAAGCACTAAATGCTATGTATCTAGGGATATGATATATTAATGTATATAGGTTAATGGAGATGCAGACATGTGGCACACATCCCCTTTAGTTAGTTATATGGGTCCAATATATTAGGATAATGGAGCAACTTGTAGAATACATGTATTGGGTAATGGTCATCCTACATTGGGATTAGGAGGTTACCCATCCATTTTTAGTTAGATAGATGTATATATAAAGGATATGAATCACACTCATTATTTGGTTTCTTCCTATGTTTTGGGGATGAAACATGTCAAGGAGGTAAATAATGTTATATATCTAGGGATATGATATATTAATGTATATTTATTGATGGAGATGTTGACATATAGCACACATCTCCTTTAGTTAGTTATATGGGTCCAATATATTAGGATAATGGAGTAGCTTGTGGAATTAGTGTATTGGGTAATGGTCAACCTATATTAGGATTAGGAGGTTACCCATCCATTGTTAGTTAGATAGAGGTATATATAAAGGAAATGATTATCATTGTAAAGGTATCAAGTAAGCATTGAGTCTTATATTGTAAGAGGATATTTGAAGTTGTCCCCTCAAAGATACATTGCGGAATTATTCCTTCCTAAAGGAGTATTGTATGGTGTTGCCCTACCTTAAGGGTATTCTATTTCTGCATATATTGATTATTTGGACATCTTGGTCCACCCATATTTATTGTGTTGAGTTGATCTACATTATATTTTACATTATTTTTTAATATTTTAAGTGTGGATCATACCATTTTTTTATTTTGAATAGGGACCCACTATCTTTCATAACTGGTCTATAATGTTGTCTTGAAAATATTCTAAAGGGAAAGGATTTTTGTATTGCACTAACTTCACTATTTGACAGACCTATGAGCATGCTATGTTTTTTGACTAACCTACTAATGATATTTAAAATTTGTGTATATGTAGGTCTCACTTCATCTTATTTTCAAAAATCCTCAGTGAAACTACTTATACAAAAGGGTCTTCAATGATTTTGTTTGGAACATTCATTCGATGAAATTTTCTGACTCATTTTGGTCTTCAACAATTTTGTTCAGATAATACATTTGATTAACTCATTCTAAACTTTTCTTATCAAAATTGGTTCTTCAAAAAAATTATTCATAGGCCCATCTTCGGTTGTTTTAAGCGGTTCACATTTACATGGACCTCCATAGGAATCTACTCTTTAGAGTTTTCCTTTAGAGGAATTGTTTAGAACATCTATTTTAAATTCCTATTTATGGGACCTTCAAAGCTTGATTTGCATTGTATCAAAACAATTTACCATTTACTCTTTGGGATCTATTCTTTAGGAACTAGTTTTTCAAAGTTTTACACTTTATCTTATTTGGGTCTTCAGAGGATTTATTTATCAAGGCCCTTAGGTGAAATTACTTAACTTTAAAAAGGTCTTCGATTAAAGTGTTTGTTTATTTAATTTGATGAATTTATTTTACTCATTTTGGTCTTTAGTGATTTTGTTCAGTGAAATGGTTTGGTGATAACACATCACATTTTGGTCTTTGGTGAAAATTTTTGGCTCATTAAGGTCTTCAATGAGATTATTTGAGGATTTCCTCTGACTCATTTTGGTATTCCATGAAAGTGTTTGAAACCTTTTCTTGGGGTACTCATCTACCTCACAAACACTATTATATCTTGATTCTTGACTCTTGAATACTGAAATCCCTATGGCATGGTAAACCAAATCCAAAGAAGTGATGAAATAACACTTGGTAAAAGTCAATGATGTGGCACTCCTACCAATCATCAATAGTGCCTATGTGGCATACCCACCAAATGAAGTGGCAAAGTTTGAATTGAACAAATGAATCAAAGTTATAGATGTTGGACATTAATGGTGCATGAACTAGAAATGAATGTCAAATCTATATCAAATTAGTTTTAATGATGATGTGTCTATTGATCTCAAGCTAACTTGTGAACTTAATTGCTCCACTATGATCAATCCCTAGCTACCAGTGTTTATAACCTAATAGTATACTCAGGAGAGCCGAGTGGTTAACTTGCAAACTAGACCAATATTGACATAGTCAAATAATAATGCCATCCTCATCCAAAGCCTCTTAGGGAACTCTCCCCCCTTTAATGTTTTCTATCAAATATTCAACTAAATACAAGGATACATTCTTTAAACCTGTAATATTCAATAATGATTGTAAGAACTACTTGGCACTATGGGATGTGATACATTAAGTTGACGTAGATACACATGAATAAAACTTGACTCCAAGTCAATGGAAATTAACTACAAAGCTCTTCCTATTCAATCATTAAGGGCTATACTTCATAGCAGTGAATCTAGATGTCATGACTTGCATTGACCTCCTATGAGACTTATTTTTTGTTAAGAAGATAATTGGAGGAGTGTTCTTACACCATTTACAACACAAAATAGTCATTGCATGCATCTCAGGTGATGATTTTCAAAGCTACCTCTCCCTCATTATTGTAGATGTCACTTATGATTTGCATAGGGTAGTAGCATATAATAATAAAAATCATTTGAGAATACATTTAACAGTTGGATGCTCCCTAGGGAAATCGTCAACTTAAAGGATAAGCATCCGAATCTAGTTATTAAATTTAAGATGGGAATATGAATTAGGATGGCCCTCTTGAACAAGTTATTTTACTATCCAAACATTGAATTCCTCCACTTGGATTGGGTTCCATTTCTTGATTTACTAATGACCTCAGAGTTGACATTCGCTCTAGGTGAAGTAATCAAAGTAAGGTTGTGGGAGAAAATATTGCACAAAGACAAGAGACCTCAAGTAGGTCATTTCTACATGATTTCTTACCTTATTTACATAGTCCTTAGCATAATATAAATTTACAATGGGTCATTCTAGAACCCCACTCCATACTACATTAAGAATATATATGTGATTCTTATTCTTTCATGCACATATACACATACACACACAACATTATGTGTATTTTTTAGGACATCTACCCCTAGGTATGGATGGATGTCCATGAGTCCCCCTACATATGATATTAAAGAGAATTTAAAATACATTATTAATTATGGGAGACTATTAGTTGTACCTATATTACAATGTTATCATGGTTATAGGCCATAAGGTAGCACTCTATGCCTCCCTAAGTATGTCCTCAATAAACTAGTAGAGTAACAAATTACCTACTAATTATGGTGGGGTATTGATGAAGACATGCATAAGATCAAGAAATATTATTTTCATGGCTCCCACCTTATGATTGGGAGGATGTGTTACACAAACCAAAATCACTTCTATGAAGCAGGTAGGTACATAAAACATTATTCATTGGCCACATTACCACATAGGGATTAGGATCCACATGGTCAGGTGCAGAAACATATCAAGGGACTTGGAATTAACTATCAGCATGAGCCTTATGACCATGATTTCTTATTCCTCAATGATAATAATGATGACCAAGTTAGGTAAAGGTCACAATCAATTAATTTTGAAGAACTCTTGAAAATTATTCAAGGCAACCTTTTATTTCTATAATAGAGGCACAAACTAGACTCCCACTAGTTAGAGGATGGGATTTATCAATTTTATAGGTTTTTTTTTTCTTTAATAATGTTTCAAGCACTAAAGTGTCACCCTAATGAGCTAGCACATTGGCCCCTCCTATAATATTGTGGTCTTGCATGCTCACCTAAAGCATACAATAAGAGACTGGTTCCCATGGGTTATGTTGTGTAGTAACATATTAATCATATTCTTGAGTTTGAACTTATATCTAATTAAAAATGACATATAAAAATAAATAAACTACTTTGGTCCTTGTATTATTAAGCTCAACAATCATAATTACATAGATAAATGCCATGGAGTTCAAAGACTATTACGCTTATTCTAAAAGCAAAAGTTGTATAATTATCATAATAAATTACAACACAAATTACTTAAAACAAACCTTCCAACAGATGCATAAATATAAATTAACATCAAAGATGGTTGTCATATCCATAACTCTATATTATACTTTAGTAAAATGATATTCAAATATCTATCACTTTACAACGCTTTCATATAGGGGTATTTATACTTATTTTTCCTTAAACAAGTAGTTACATAATAAATGATAGGAGTGAATGGATAATGAACTCTTTATGGACTAAGATTCATGGTAGTCTATCAACTATATATATTTTTTCTATGTTAGATCTTTGTTGCCATGTGTCAACCTATTTGAGGGCCAATGCAAAACTCATGATGGATAAGGTATGGATGGCCCTCAAGAATCATTCCTCAACCATATCCCACTTCTCATGCACTCCCCAAGTCTTCAACTATTATTCTAAATCCTATGCTCTTAGGTTCCTCATAAATATATGACATCTTTAAATGGGTCTTCTCATGCTGGTGCTTTTGTTCCCTTACCCTTTCATGCCTCACTAGTTTTATGTCATGGTCCTTTTTCACCAATATAAAAACATGCCATATTATTTTTGTGTTATGTTCATTTCATGTTGTGTTAGTTTCATTCCAAAATAAAAAAATACTTGGCCAAAATTTGGGGTCCAATATCACCCCTCACTATGTTCGTAGTTCCTCCCAAGCTAAGTCTTAGTTACAACCTCCACCAAAAATTTAGGCCCCATTTATTTAATTTTCTTCTTGACATTGTCCCAATATGATAATGTGTTTAGCAACTTTGTTGTTATTTTTTCAATGGCCACTTTAGATTTGTTCATCTCCTTGGGAAGGTTATAATTCTTTTTATCCTTCTTGACCAATTCACCTAGGGATGTGTTGGCATCCTTCTGAACTTATTCCAATGTCGAGACTTCATCGATAACCTATCCTTAGAGAGATACAAAACAAGCACTCAGTTATTATCGATGTGCATTTATTTTATCTTCCAAATATTCAACATCCTTTAATGCCTTCAAGAAATCAATGTGATATTTTATTAAGAGGGAAGCATCTACTAACTGCTACCTCTAAGAATATTCTACATATATCTGAGCCTCCAAGATTTTATTGGTTAATGCCAACCCTTTAAAAATCTCATCCAAGATGGGGATTACTTCCCCAACTCTTTCAAGAGCACACTTGAAAACCTATAATGCCTTGGTAAATTACTCTACCACCAAATAGTGCTTCATTCCTTGGTGTAATTTGTTCCTTGTATCACTTTAATAAGAGATTCACTAAGGTCTCCAAGTTATTTATGGCATCCTCATCTAGAGGCATTCTATCTGTTAATGTTGGATCTTAGCCCAAAATTGACTTACACAAATTTTAATTTTTTTACCTTGGAATTTGTGGCCTCCTTTATTTTCTATTTAAAAATAACCACTTCTTTCATGAGAGCCTTCTAGGAGGCAACCTCTTTTTCAAACATAGTCACCACGTAGCCATGTTTCTTCTCTACATCACATGTGTGAGAGTTTGAAAGTATGTTTTCACATGTGACTTCAAAATCCATCTTTAAAAATGTAGTGTTGGCTTATAGAGGGGGAGGGGTGATCTTCTAGGGATCAACCCATAGTGGGGTTAGAAGTGCTAGAGATTGAGGTCCTCAGAAGAGGCTATCTAGAGGGAGTTCTAAATGGCACTCCTCATTATACATGTCCAATAAGAAGGACATTTATCACCTTGTATCAATGGTTACATCTTAGGGGATTAAGTTTGGACATAAGTGAATCATCCTATTAGGGATGACCATTTGATACTAAGTACACATATTGGTAGATGTATAGATTTAAGGTAGTTCTCCCTCAAACCTGAAAGGCTCCTTTCCCTTGTTTAGGTTATGCTCTAAAATCTCAACCTTTGTATTGGTAGCTAAATAAGTGCTACAGATCACCATTCGACTCATATTATGAGTATCATCACTATCCCCCTCTTCACCAAATGGACCCTTGATGTCCAATGATAAGTCTTTAAAGGTGATCTCCTCCTCTCATGTTGGGGAGGGTGTCTTCTCAGAATCAAAGTCCTTGAACTCTTCCTTCTAGATTATAGGTTCTTCCTATTTAGGTTCCTTCTCTAGTGAACTTTGTGGAATAGCCCATAATGGTGAAACCCTTATCATTTATGCATATGAAGTCATTTTTAGAGGTGAAGCTAGGGGTGAAGGAATGTGCAAAGGTGAAGGTAGGGGTGGAGGAACTTGTGGAGGTGAATTTATGGGTGGATAAGGTATGGGAGGGGAAGGTCTAAGAGGAGAAGGTCTAGGTGGTGAGGTCTATAAGTAAATTCATGGGTAGTCCTCTATCATTTTAGAGGATCTTACTATGAACTTATGCTAGCATCATGCCTAGCCTGCTTCCTCTTTTCTAGTTGAGGTACTGGTGAGAGTTTTTCTCATGTATGTTTTGTGCCCTTTGAACTCTTATTCCTAGGTTATAGCATGTAGAATATATTATGCACCTATTCTCCCATCATTATTTGTTTGACCTTTATATCAAACTAGTTAGTCTCCTACTTTTCCTTATAGGCCTTCTTACCTAAATAGAAGTACATCTACTAGAGAGTGTCAATCTCCAAGCCAATTATGTCTGCCCCCAAGGTGATAGGTTGTGCATCATAAATTTAGTTCACTAAATTGATGAATTACCATACCAAAAAGGCATAAGGTAGCTTCAACCATGAAAAAAGTTCTCTAGACAAGACCATCTTGATGCACGCTAAAGAAAAATGTTGCTTCATAGTGAATTGAGCTTGATCACTAACCTAGTTGGGCAAGTCTTTTGGAATGCATTATTATGCCCCTATTTAGATTAAGTATGGGATCCACACCAACTCATCAGAAACCTCAATGTGAGGAGATAATTTGGAATGGTTTTTATTTTGGTATCTTTTTCACCAGTTGGAGAAATCAATGCACATCTTGCACCAATTGGTAGGTGGTTAACTGGCACCCAGATCTTTAAGGCATCTTCAAATAGTGGTTAAACATAGTGATCATAGTGAAAAGGTAAAAAGGTAGTGGAGATAGTAAAATTATTAATAAATCTCCATCTTTACATTCGATGTGCATAACTCCACCCTGGCAGAAGGTGCTCTTATGGCCTATAGAGTGAGCTTGAACTAGTGAGCAGGAGAGAGGTGATTTGATGTAGAAAAGCTCTGGATAAATTGAGTTTGAAATCAAAATTTATCTTTAGTATTAGGAATAACTTAATACCATTAAGGCATAGATTGTAGACACCCAAGCTTGCCTATGATCCTTTGGCAGTTGAATAGCTTTAGCAAAGTATATGATTTATTTTATATGTATGAACTCTATTTTATTAAATCTTGATTATTGAAAATGGTAGTTATTCTAAATGGTATTCTATCTAAATTATAATTCATTTGAATTTCTAAGTGACACATGAAAGGTTTATTATGTTGTAATTTGAATATAAGTATGTTAAGCACTTTGTTTGCAAGCTTCTAGTTCAGAGCGTTAATGGTGTCCCTATATTAGTAGATGATGTCATCATACTTGTTAAGCATGGGATATATCTTTTAATTAATCAAAATCCTTTTGATTTAACCACTTAATCATGAATTCAATGTATTCAATAAAAATTCAACCAATAGCATGCACCATATAAGAGAGAGAGAGAGAGACCAGATTTTACGTGGAAATCTAAAGTGGAAAAAACCATGAAAAACAATCTCAAGTATATAAATGAGCACCAACTTAAGTTTACAATGTTCACAAGCACCAACTTGTAGGAGCACCAAGCCCTTTGCTGAGCACCAAAACAATAATGATTTGTGAGCACTAACCCCTTTTGTGTATAAAACACCACTATCTCTCAATGTTGCTTTCTCAACAAATGATACCACACTACTATATCTCTTCTCTTTTCTCTGCTCTTCTTAGCTAGATAAAATCATTCACTTCCATATCTCAAAATGACTTCCTAAGACTCCTTTTATATCCTTCTAAATAAACTTTGGAATTTTCCCTTTGAGACATTTCAATTCACATAGAAAATGGTGGCAAACTTGTCTTGCATGACCCTTAAAACTTCTCAAGGTGACCCTTCATGGGAAAATGTGTCCTTTCCCTCTTTTGTCTTTATCTGGTGAATCTTTGAATTCCTCAAGGTAACCCTTCATGGTAAAATGCATCCTTTCCCTCTTTTGTCTTTACTTGGTGACTATTTGACTTCCTCATGGGCCCTTTTTTGTCTTTATGCAACCAAAAATATATTCGTTAATATTTAATTAATATTAACACACTTTAGCCAAGATATGAACATTAAAAACACCTTTAGACATTAAATTCTATATTGTTAGACTTTTGACATTAATGACAATATTTCCAATAATCTCCCCATTTTTATTGATGGCAACCTCAAATTAAAACTATAACATTTTGAAAACTTATACTGCACATGCCAACCTAAAACTGAGACCTCTACAAACTGCAAACTAAACCAACTAAAAACATAAAGTAACTCCCCCTTACTATAGTATCCTATTTTATAAAATTGCTCCTATATTTCTCTTATATTTATCCCCCTTTGACATCAATGTTAATATTCTATCCTAGAGATAACACTTAGTTCCCCCTCAACTGATATATAAATTAATCTATCAACTCACCTTCATGACTTTCTTGTCATGCAACATAGCCAAGACCTAATAACATCCACCATGATTTAATTTGTTTTGTAAAGTGTCTCCCTAAAGCCTAGAAGAGACACCCCACACAAAGGGTTCTAGAACAAAATGAACTTAGAAGATGCCCACATCTCATATATTACTTCCTTAATCTTTTTGCATCCATAAGACTAATTTCTTTCTCTTAGAACCTATTTAGGCATGTCTAACTTCTTTGACTCACTAACCTTAACATTCATGATGTTGTTCATCTTCTCAACTCTTACAACGATCTTATCTTGACAAGGCTCATGCTCAAATGTAACAAGAGATTCTATTTGATCTATAGGTTATTTAGGATAGTATTCACTATCTTTCTTGATAACAAGAGTTCTACACAGTCCTTTCTATATGATTATTTCTCCACTATATCAAGTAATCTATTCTCACTCTTAGACTCAACCTAATCAACCTTTACTATCTTAGGTTTCTAAACCTAAGTTTGGCCTTCTCATACCTTCTAGGGGATTCATATCCTTTGACATACCTTTAGGATCTCTTTACTCCATTTGGACATAATTTAGAAATATGGCCAACCTTATGACAACAAAATCAAATAGCATTTATCATGTCTTTTTATTGAAGATGACTAAAATCTCTCTTTGATTGATTGCTTCTCCTCAAACATTCTCTTGCCCTATAGCCAATATGATGACAAATAAAATAATAGCCATGAAAATAATTGGAAATCATGAAGGTATTGGTCTGCCTAATTAGCTTCTTCAATTTGCCTTTAAAACTTGCATCCTTCTCACCTTGGACTAATATTTCATGATCTTTGTCAACCTTGATTATGAGCCTCTCATGTTTATCCTTAAAATAACCTAACTCAACCTTCAACTAATTACACTCTTCTTCTCTTGATTTTAGACTTGAATATTCAACCTCTAGTTGATTCTTAAGATCTTAAATAAACATCTTATCTTCTTTTGCTTCTATAGCCAACTTATAATCCAAGATACACACTTATTCCTTAAGAGCCTCAACCAAAGATTTCAACTCTTGATTCTCCTTCTTTAGTTGGTTGGCCATCATGTTTTCCCCAATCTATGTTCAAGCTATTAAACTCTTTCTTAAGGAACCTACTTTGATACCAATTGTTAAGCATGAGATATATCTTTTACTTAATCAAATTCCTTTTGCTTTAACCACTTAATCATACATTCAGTATATGCAATAAAACTAAAAGCAATAACATCCACCACATAAGAGAGAGAGAGAGAGTAGATTTTATGTGGAAACCCAAAGTGGTAAAAACCATGGAGAATAATCTCAAGTATATAAATGAGCACCAACTCAAGTTTACAATGTTCACAAGCACCAACTTGTAGGAGCACCAACCCCTTTATTGAGTTCCAACATAGCAATGATTTATGAGCACCAACCCATTTTGTGTATAAAACACCATTATCTCTCTATGTTTCTTTCTCAACAAATGATATCACACTACTATAGCTCTTCTCTTTTATCTACCCTCCTTTTCTCTTCTTAGCTAGATAAAATCATTTGCTTCCATATCTCAAAATGCCTTCCCAAGCCTTATTTTATAGCCTTCCAAATTACCTTTGGCATTCACCCTTTGAGACCTTTCAATTCACATAGAAAATAGTGCCAAACTTGTCTTGCATGACCCTTTTAATTCCTCAAGGTGACCCTTCATGGGAAGATGCATCATTTCCCTCTTTGAATCTTCAAATTTCTTAAGGTGACCCTTCATGGTAAAATTCATCCTTTCCCTCTTTTGTCTTTACTTGGTGACTCTTTCACTTCCTCATGGGCCCTCTTTTGTCTTTATGCAACCAAAAATATATTTGTTAATATTTTAATTAATATGAACACACTTTATCCAAGATATGAACATTAAAAACACCTTTAGACATTAAATGCTATATTTATAGACTTTTTACATCAATGAAAATATTTCCAACAATAGTTTATTGAAATAACCTAAGTGTAAAGAGAGTTATGCACCCAAGCTTTAGTTCCCTTACTAAGTAGTGCCTAGCCTAAGCATGATCACTTGATCTAAATTATCCCCTTGACTCATCTAGCACCTATATAATTCTAGACTTAGTTAAATAAAGGCTTACACCCTTATGACCAAAATTAGTTCCCTAAATAAGCTTGTGCCAATAGACCATCAGACTTCACCCAGAAAAGGCTTGTGCTAATGAATCTACCAAAAGCCTATGTTGAAAGGACCAAGTCTTATAAGTGAAATCTTGCACCATGGCACAACTATCCCAATACAAGCCCCATTTTTTTCTTTTACACTTTGAGAGAACACCTAAGGTTTATACCTTATGTGAATTGATGCCAAAATATTTGAGTGATAAATGTTGAGTGCTATAGGAATATACTATGTTTCACCTAGTTGTAATAACTCCAGAACTGACTTGGACAATTGAATGAGAACCTGACTTGATGAATTGATGGATTGACCCCCTTTTCTACAATATTTTGGTTTTGTTGTCAGGACCCATGTTGAATTTTTTGGTTATAATGGTATGACAAAAAAATACTCCAACTCTCCCTAGTGAACATCAAGTGTTGGGTATAACAGGTAGAAGATAGGTTTACATTGAAGCATCCAACTTATAGAGGACAAAATTTAAGGAAGTAGGTCTAAAACAATCTGTATGATGCTCTATATGAGGTATTTTTTTATGAACTTCTAGAGCATGTGTACCAATGGTTGTCTACCTATGAAACCCATAGAAGATGAAGCTATGGACAATTCCTTGAGTAGATAAAAGAGCACCTAGAGAGGCTTGAGACCATAGATGCCACTTGGACTAGAGCAGTAGATAATTGGTGGTAAAGAATTTTGAATAGTTATATGCTTGATTTCATTATTTCCACATACTCCTACCTTGAGGAAGTAGAGTATCAGTTTTTGTGAAAACCCAGAGGTGCATTTTTGAAAAATTTTGGCACATAGCTAAAAAACTAATGGTGGATTATGAATTTGAAAATTTGGGAATGAAAGGCTAAAGTCCTTTTGTGTATGAGTAGCACAAAGGGGGAGAAGGGCATGTGTAGGTGAAGCATAATGGAATGGGATGAGTATATTAACACTTAAGAGCTTAAGAGATAGACTTATAATAAGAGAAAGCATAGGATGATGGAAGATATAGAACTTGGAAGTGCTGATAGAACCCATAGTGAGTGGGAAGGGCATGGGGAAGAATTTCTTGAATTTTAGTAGCATGAGGAAGAGAGAAACAATGAAGTGATAGATCGAGCTCAATATTTGATAGGTGTGGAATGCATTAGGTTCCTATATAATTTGGTAATTAAAGATGCATCATATGTGCCTACCCCATTTAAACCTATGATGTGATCTCATGCTCTGGATCCCCCACATGAAGAAATAAGAGTGATAACTGACCCTATTGCCAACATAAACTTTAGATGTTTTGTAGATTTGGAGTATAATTTTTTGATTGAATAATTTATTCCCTACCAAGATTTGAGAAAGGATACCTCTAGACCATTAGACACTAGATCACCAAGATAGAACATTAACACAATCATACCAGCTTAGATAATGTCATCTACGTAGATTATCCAATAGCTTGTAAGAAGTGGCCCAGCACCACAAGTGAGTAGTAATATGCCCTCAACATCAATGGTGCCAATAATAATAATGAGACTAATGACTAACCTAGTGGTTGAAGGTAAGTGCCACCACCCATATAGATTCTATGGGATAAGCACCTCAGATGCCAACTACTCCCCCATAACAAATATACTATAAGATGTCCATGCACCTATGAAAGTATTGTGGCATGGATAATGCCATAGAGCATGTGCTAAAGTGTGAACTATAATGGTGCACATGAGGCATCACCTAATCAAAGTATAAGGCAACCTAGTTCCTAACAACTCTATTAGATCATGCCCATACTCGGTATAGAAAATTTGATCTTAACTAGGTTATGGTTGATTTCAACACCTTAAAGGAAGCATTCCTAAAGGAATTTGACATACCAGAGTTTTAACTATAGATCATCGCCATGATCAAGTAGATTGACTAAGGACTCTTAGAGAGCATGTGCTTATATGATGTAAGGTTTAATACTCTCCTTTATAATCTTCCTTATGACATTCACCCCTCCCAGCATGTGCAATGGTTCTTTGGAGGGTTGTTAGTGTCATTCAAAAGAGTATTGTCCATGAACACATTCATAGACCCTCATGAAGTGATTAAAGCCATGCTCAGAGCTGAGAGAGTTAGAAGCACCAATATTGGGATTAGACTATTCATGGAAGCATATATTTCATCCATGGCCTCTGAACTCCAAAATCTTATTGCTAGTTTAACATAAGATGCTCGAAGTGGGTTATGGTACACTGAATACAAAATGGAAGGCCATAATAGGAATAAATACTCTCAAAAGAATGTGTGCACATTACTTCTAAGTTATGAGGTCTATCACAAGGCACATGATGTTCATAACTTCCCTTTATTACAATATGCTAGTTAGGTTAACACAACCATTTATTTATAATTGTGTAATGCCTATGCTTATACCATATTTGATTGTCAAGTAATTTATGAGATGCATGAAAACATGGAGAGTGTTACATGGTAGGAAACTATAACCATCAAAGGGAAAGCTAATCAAGGGATGAGGTTTATTTCCAATAGAATGTAGGCTATGGAATGCCACAAGGTGTTAGAGGATGAGGTGGAGGATGTGAAGGTGGAAGGTTTCCACCCCATTCATGTTATAAGTGTGGTTCCACATAACACTATCAGCACAACTACCCTACACATCCCACATGTAGGTATTGTCAAGGAACCAAAAATTTTGAGAAATGTTTTAACTTGTATAAAAATTTGACCCAAGGTAGACATAGCATAAACAAGGGTGCAGGGATGATTGGGTACACGTTAAAAGTACAGAAGTAGACTCTAAAGGGACAACTAACCTATGAAAAAATAGTCAAGGTTTAGGCAACTACTCATAGTGGATTTACCACTAAACTATTAGTTATGCCAATTCCTAAGTTATGCCTAGAATGTGGGGAATAGATTTAAATTGAGCACATCATACATCTTGAACCCAAAGCTACACCTTACCTAGACCCTATGCACTAAAAATATGTATTACAGTAGGTTATGAGTAATTTAAAGTGTTCATGTTTCATGGCATAGTTATAAATAATTTTTTCATGTCCAAGCTTGTATATGTCCCCTCTAATGAGTTGAAAAAGTGTAGTGTGGATCGCAAGTTGTTTTTTGGATTAAGGATTTAGACAGTTGAGCACTAATCTAGTAGTTAAAAAATATACAATATATTCTAACTCTTTAGGTACATAGGAAACATAAAATAGTTGAACATCAGGTAAGTCATCTTCAATAACACATGGTGGTTCTCCAAAATCAATTCAAAAGAGGTGATTAGGGCCATAATTATTTTTTCCTAGTTTGACCATGACTAAAAATTGAAATTCTTAAAACAACACCATCCAGTGGTAGATTCATCCATGTAACATAGGTTTATTTACTAGATACTTTAAAGCTTCATGATCTATATAGAATACAAAAGGAGTTTCCAACAAATATTGTCAAAAAATTTGTAGAGCATAAACCATTGATAATGCTTTACACTCTATGATGGTGTAATTCCACTCAGCTAGAGTAAGTTTCTTACTTGCAAATAGATAGGGTGATCAAGGTGACCTTCACTTGGTTGTGAAAGAGTTGCACCAACTACCAATCTAGAAGCATCAACATGGACATGAAATGGTATTATCTAATTAGGTAACTTGAGGATTGGAGTGGTAATCATATTATCCTTTAAGGCCTCAAAGGCTTCTTGGTAGGAGCAAATTCTAGATGAAGTGCTTGTTATTTTTAAGAGTTCCTCTAAAGACGTGACAATCTTTGCATATCCATGAATGAATTTCATATAATAACCTATATGTGTTAGAAAGGCATGAACTTTGCATTGAGACTTCAGTGATAGGAGGTAAATAATGATATATACTTTTACCAGGTCTACCAAAATTCCATCCTTACAAATAATATGTCCCATAAGAACATTAAAAGGTGTAGAAAAAAGAAACTTATTTAGATTTAGTGATATTTTTAAGACTCAAAAATGCTCAAGCATGAGTTGTAGATTATAAAAATAGTCCTTCACTAAGCCATAGATTGTCTAGTCATCCAACTAGACTTTAAAAAACTTATGGATGAAATCTTTAAAGGCTATAATGACTATACATGAGAACACAACTAGTGTGTTATTCAACCCAAAAGTCATGATGGTATATGTGAAGGATCCCCATTCAATGGAAAACATATTCTTAGGTTAATCCTCCTCGGCTAAATGGACCTGATGGTACCTAGAGAATCATCTATGAAATTATAAATTTCATGCCCAATGATGCCTTCAAGTATTTCCTCTATGAATGGTGTTGGGAAGGGACCAATGATGCAAGATGCATTAATTACCTAGTAACCCACATAAATTCTAATGTATCCATATTTATTTATGCTTATTACCATAGGACTAACCCACTTGGTTTCATCAATGGGGGTGTTCACTCCATCATGAAGCATACTATCAATTTCTTCCTTTACATGTGCCCATAGATTCTTATATGGCCTTTTCTTGATTGTTTGAGTGTTGTTAATTAGTTTAATATGTATCTTACAAAGGTATGGATGAACACCTTTCATCTCATTGTATCTTCTTGGAAAGACATCTTGGTATTTTTTAACAACTCAAATATCTTTGAGACTTCTGTGTTAGTCCAATAATTACCTATAGTAGCTATTTTTGGTTCTTCCTATATACTAATGTTGTTCTAGATAATTTTAATTGGCCTGGAGTAAGGGTGGTTTACATTGGGACCAGTTTCATGAACATCTCATGTGCCATAGTCCGTAGGGACATCCAAATTATTTTTCAAAGGGTAAAGTGGGTTAAATCCTTCACCTTCTTCTACATGAAATAATAGCTTATATTTCCCTTAGCATATCTCTTCACATCAGTCATGATCAAATATTAGTTCTAGCATGGGAATAAATTATGCAAATGGTTTGTTAAAGAGATCTAGACCTTCTTTTAAGACATTATATATATACCTTAGGTCATCTTTAATGGGACTAGGGTCACCAATAATTGATTCATGCATGGCCTAGAGAATGAGGCACAAATATATTCTTGGAGAGGAATAATATAGTGTTGATTTCATGTTTTCCTTTAATAGATGCCAAAACTAGGTACCCATATGCCAATCTTCATGAACATACCATGATCTCACCCAGGTTTGTAAAGCTCCATAGAAATCATGTACCTATAGGTACTCTAGTAATTAAGACTCTTTAGTTCTCCATATTGACTCACATGCCTTTATATGGGGTTCAAGTTCTTATACTTTTCTATAGTTGATTGTTTCCCTAGCTTGATTATCATGATGGAACTGGTGAGGTAAAGTAGAGCACACTTGATCCCACTAGATAAGTCACTCATTATGGGCTTGCCACCACTGTGTAGCTATACTATCAAAGAGGTGAACCAATGATCATATACGATCATTATCAGAGTAATAAAATTCTTCAAGGCATTGGACAAAGTCACAAACTTCTAATTGTTCATGAAACTAAGTAGCTTCATCAAGTCTTTCTAATGGTGCATCTATCATTGGTCCCCTTGTGACTTGGTTCGTAAGAAGGTGAATGAACCTATGGCATTTATGATACTAGAATAGAATCTTCTCCTAACTACTAATGGCGCTACACACTCTTCTAATGAGGTCATATTCATCATGGGCCCAATAAATATAAGCATTACTTGTAATATCAAAAAGGGGTTGAGTGTCCATCCATCAAAGGATGCCATCAGGAGTAGGATCATGTTACTCACCATCTCTAGTTGTGACATTATAGATGTGGTTAATATCTTCTTCCACATTAATAGGTTCTACCTATGGAGGCCCATGTGCTTGATCTAATGGAATCACAATGTGTTGATCATTATTCTCAAAATTGATGTAGCACTTTTTGAAACTTAAGTCTGCATTATTTTCATAACACCAAGGTCATCCCAAAAGAGTTGGAGAATCATCTACTGATACTAATTTGAGAACCTCAAAATCATATTTGAAAGGCATTCTAAGGATATCCACCATTGTATTCTTGAAGACACCAATCAATAGAGCATGAGATTTATTATCCATAAACAATACATGAGAAGAATGTTCTGATGCTAGACTAGCCATTTTGTGCCATGAATCCTTGGTGAGGACATTAATTTAGTGTTAGTGTCAAATAAGATGTCCCAAATTACCTAATTGTCAATGGCAGCATTCATTTTACCCTCTAGAGGACTAGGAAGAATAGGGGTTTCTTACTATCGAGCATGATTTAAATGATGATCTTCAATTTGTTGAGTCATTTAAGTTTGAGCATTAGTTTTTTCTTGTACCTAATTTTTAATCCAAATTCTTAGTTGTGGGATAATGTCTTCATCTAGCATATGCTTATAAATCTCTTAAAAATCTTCTCATGCCATGTTTTAAGTCTATATTACCTTCTGCATATCAGCACGTTGCATGGCTTCTTAGTCCTTAAGAAACTAGATTTCTCCTTATAGTTCTCTTACCATTGTGATAGTATCTTGAAGTACATCCTCCTATTGTTTTGCATCAAGATACTTCCTTGTTTGAGGCTCTTCACATTATACCTTCTCAATAGGAGTAGATGTACACTGAATTATCCTCTGTTACACATGGTGTTATTCACCTGTTGATTTGTTGGGGTCCTTGAGGGTGGGTTCCACTATGATTTCTTAATTAAAATCATACCTTCACCTTTTTCATTTATTTCCTTAGTAATGGCTATGTATAAGTTAGTACATTCTTCCAATTAATGGTCTTTTTTACAAAAAACACATGTTGGCTAAACTAGGTAATCCCTTTGATAGTGGTCCATGGATCCACACTTATAACATTTTTTTGGTAGGAAATAACCACCTCTTCATCCTCATCATCTAACTTGACCACAAAATCCACCATTATCTTGATTGTTAGACACATAAATTTGCCACATACCACATGTGTGCTTCATGGATATCACTAATTAACTGATAATCATTTGTGTCATGAGTGTAAGCATCACAAATTTTGTAATATTTAGACACCTTAGAATGTGTATCTCACTAAAAGAGAGGATAGGACCATAAATCATACTCTTCATGGTAGATTTCACTTGATTGCTTTAGTACAGTGCAGATGTTTTTGCACAGGCAATTACTTTAATTATGTCCTTTAGACTTAAAATCAGTACACCAAAGACCATTACAAGTATCATATGCATTATTTGTAGTTAGTTTTTTGAGTTTTGATGACATTAAATCTATTTGGGCTTCCATGAAAGGACTAATCCCAATTTCAATACTACCAACAACTTTAGCATAAAGGGTGGCTTCTAGGGCTTCATATAGGCTAGTAAAGGTCTTATAGGATAGTGTTCATCAAAAGGGAAGTAACAAACCTCCCATAAACCATTGTGCATTTTGATCAGCATTGATTTCAAATGATAGATTTGATACAAGTGTTTTGAACCATGCATCATACTCCTATACACTTTCAATGAGATCCTACTTTATATCTTTCAGTGTGGAAATACTTTGTTGCTCAATTTTAGGAATGTCAAATTCCTGAAAGAATGTTGTTTTGATATGATCATTGTCAATTACTTCTTATCGAGGTTCAAAATTATTATACCACTTATGTGTTCCCTCTAAAAGTATAGTCATGAATTATGTGGCCTTTCACTTAGAAGAAGTGATTCTTCATGCATTATTTATGGGCATGTTCAAGTAGATGAAGCATTCAAATGGACATGTTTTATAACATTCTCTATGCCTCGATATTTAGGTAGGTGAAGCCTCATTTCATAATATACTATTATAATTTGAGGTGCTTGTATTGGTGGTTATTAAGAACCCCCATATCTTATTCCTTGAGGGGGAAGTCCACCACTTCCTCCCATGCCATCTCTTAATCCACCTCTAATGCCTCCAGTAGCTACTCTCATACCACGGGGTGTGGTAGATGGTTGATTAATAATATTTTGGTTTGTACTCTATCCATTATTAATTTCAAGTCCACCAAGCATTCCAAGTTGATCCATAAAATTCCCTTGAAGATGAAAAGAAATAATTAATTTCATATGAGTTACAATTGGCTCAGCTATAATGTCTCTTATAGGATCAATTTTTTATTCCACACTATTCATATCCCAATTTTGTATGTGTAATTCCTCTAATTTAAAATCATGAGTGCGTACTGTGGTTAGGGAGCTTGGTTGGGTCAAACTTGGTTCTTCAATTTTTGTTGTCTAGCTAGTTTCTCCTTCATATGATAAAAGTGGCATGGGGTATGGATTTAAAGTAAGTAGGTATTTGTTGTGTGTTCCTACTTCCCTGTGGATCCCAGCAGCACTTCCCAAGTTCTCCTAGTCCCTTATTATGCCACTCACTCCTATGATCCTCTATCGATCTTCAGCGTATTTTCACTTTCATAATACCCATTGACTGGATACCATTTTGAACCTAAAATCCTTTACCAACACTTCTTTATTCCCCTTCTAAATGTGTGGTTCATGCAAAGATGGATTTATATCTCCTTTGGCATAGTTTCAATCCCATAATCAATTAACACCTTGATTTCTAATGAAAAATATCTAATATACCAACCACATAGTTCTCTAATGAACTAAACCTTAGCTTCTTCTAGACAAGAGTAAGTGGTTACATAATACTCCAAAATGTAGTTATTCAACACTCCTCTCCACTAGATATTAATAGCTCATTTCCACAATGTTCCTAGTCATGCAAAAGCCCTTTTATGATATAGCATCCAAGACTATCTTGTCCTAAAATTTTGTGATTGACCCAAGTATGCAAACAAAATGGGATTTCAACAAAAAAAGTTTCATATAATGCACTATAGATATTTTGTTTCACCCATTAACATGCAAAAACTTGTATTTCAGATAAGGAATCAAAAAATTATCCTTGACCCTAGTAATCCTTTGTTCAATATCTTCAAGGGTGATACATTTGAGCATCTTCATTACTATGTAATAAGCAGTACAGGTCATGATAATAGAACCAAAATGTTGGGTTTTTAGTCTTTAATAATGTTTCAAGTACTTAAGTGTATCCATAATGATCTAACATGCTAGCCCTTCATGCAAGACTATGGTCTTGTACACTCACCTAAAGTGTGCAGGAAGAGATTGGTTCACATGGGTTATGTTGTGCAATAACATATTAATCATATTCTTGAGTTCAAACTTATATCTAATTAAAATTTACATAAAAAAATAAATACACTACTTTGGTCCTTTTATTATTAATCTCAACAATCATAATTACGTAGATAAATGTCATGGAGTTCAAAGATTGTTATGCAAATTCTAAAAGCAAAAGTTGTATAAATATCATAATTAAGTACACCATAAGTTACTTAAAGCAAACCTTCTAATAGATGTATAACTATCAATTAACATTAGAGATGGTTCTAATATCCATAACTCTATATTATACTCTAGTAAAATGATATTCAAATATCTGTCACTTTATAATGCTTTCATTCAGGGGTATTTATACTTATTTTTCCCTATCCAAGTAATTACATAATAAATGATGGGATTGAATAGCCAATGAACTCTTTATGAAGTGAGAGTCATGACAGTCTATCAACTATTTTATCTTAAGGACCCGAGCCTTTTCACCCATTATATACTTATTTTATGTCATATCCTTGCTACCATGTGTCTACCTCTTTATGGGATAGTGCAAAACTCATGATGGATAAGGTTTCGATGGTCCTCAATAATCACTCCTCAACTATCCTACTTCCCATGTTATTCCCAAGTATTCCATTATTATTCTAAATTCTATGCTCTTGATTTCCTCATAGATATATGTTGTCTTTAATTGGGTCTTCTCATTCTGGTACTTATGTGTCATTATCCTTTCACACCTCATTAGTTTCGCACTATAGTCCTTCTATGCCAGTCTAGTACCATGCCATAGTCTTTCTACACTATGTTCCTTTCACATTATGTCACTTTCATTCCAAAATACCAAAATTTGGGGGTCCTACAATAGGTTAATATTGTCACCAAATATTTCACCCTAGAAGAGGCTATTCAAGCTCCTTATAGATTTGGGCAACATGGGAACATTTTAAGGTATGTGGGTGTACCTATATCAAAAATGAGCTTTTAGGTTTAAGGGCTAGCTCCCTGAATATATAATGTAATGTTTGTCACTTAAGCTACTACTTGTTTATGGTGGAAAAGAGTTAGAAAATGCATAAATTTAACCTACTCTAAAGAAGGTGATGTACCAAGAATGTCTTTCACATGACCATAATATTTCTACCATAATAAAACAAAACATACAAATTAGTCTCTAAGTTTTAATAGGTTCTAACCTAAGTATTTCAATATAAAGGTGAGATGTAAGTAGCAACATAAGGTAAATGAACCAGAGGGTAGATTACACACTCCAAGGATAATTGTACACTTGAAAAATCTTTACACACTAGACTACACTCTATATGACCTATTAGACTAGGAACTCTTGCTCAAACATGAAAGGATAAGGGAAGGAAGGATAGGAAATTATCACTTTTCATCACCATACATCACTTGAAAACTTAGATAATTATTCAAAAACTAAAAAATAGACTTGTATTAATGTTTAAAAGTAGAATATAACATCAAACCAATAGGGCTTCACCATACATGGTGTGGTTGTTCTTACAATAGCTCAAAAGCTATATTTATAAAATAAAGGTAACAAGAGAAAGGGAGCCTTGATGTTGAAAAGGGAAATCAATCAGTTCAAATGCTTAAACCATAGTTACAACTAATTTTGTAAACTATTCTCTTTCAAACCATTTGATTCATCTAGGTCACTTCAAATAGTTGCATAGTTATAATATTCCCTCATTGATCTTCCCTAATGGTTTTAATGGTAGGATCAAGTTATTTTGAGTTGGGTTCTACCATCAATATGTTAGAAAAATTAGATCAATCTATTAGGGCTTTGTCATAGTGATAACTATTCTTTGCTTATTCATCATTGCATGTAATGGTGAGAAGGGTCCCTTTCATGTAGTTGGCCTCTGGAGATGAAACCATTGAGATCTACATGTCCACCTTGATGTCACCTTTTAAAAATTATCTCTAGTTCAAACTAAACCATACTCAAACTCAATTCCATACCTTTTGTTTACCTTGCCCCATCAAAAATTACTCTTTTTAGCTTTATCTAAGTCACCCAGGCTTGCCTTCATTTGATTGTCCATCAAAAATTAGCTCAGATCATCAATATCTTGATTCATTATGCTTTATTGATCTTGATTTACATGATTAAACATGCTCATGCCACTTGTCAATCATGCATTGATCTTAGGATCCTACTATTAGTCTACTGCTTCACACGATTATGCCATGTGGAGACCTCTTGAGATCTTTGACTCATTGACTTGCTTGCATGCCATTAGATTTGAATCCATGATTGAACATGAGCCATTGATATACCTGGGCCCATTCTTTTTTTATTTGAGCTTGTGCCATTAGAATTCTACTTGATTGATCTACACCATCAGATCTTACCTTTTGAATTCTAAGAGCAATTATTTAGGACTTAAATTTGATGTCTTTGCAACCATCATTAGGATATTTGAATCTTAATGGTTATTTGTTAGGGCCTAAATTTCACATCAGCGCAAAGGTCTTATGTTGTAGGTCTAAATTTTAAGGTGTATAACTTGAAGTGTAAAAGTCATGGAGGCATCAAACTTTTATGAGATGTTCTTAAGGTAAAAAAGAATAAACCCATTTGATCTGCTAGTCCTAGGAGCCTTATAAGTGAAGATATTAAATGCATAAGTTGGCTGACTCAAATGCTTCTACATGACATCCTGATGATGGTTGAGCTTATTTATATAAGTATGGAAAACTTAGCAAAATCTGACTGAGGAGCCAACTTTGCATATACATAACTTCCACCATACTTTTATGGATGATCTTTAATCTTAATGCATAGCATCTAGTGACCAAGATGAATAAACCCATATGGCCAATTTGTAACTATCATACATGTGATATATAACTTTATGAATATTCTCACTCAGCTTTGTTGGAACCTCTTGAAAATGGCTAAGTATGGGAAAACACACAAAAAGTGACTAAGGAGCCAACTTTAGATCTCCATAAATTTTGATGTGCTTTGGTAGAGGACCTAAAACATGGTGCATATAAGCTTGGCATAAATGTGAACAAACCCATATAACCAATTCTCTTTGACTCATCCACATGTGGTAATGGTGATGTCAATAAAGTGCCAACACAAAACTTATATTACTAGGCCCAAGTGTCCTAATGAACACAATGAAGAACCAATTGGATCCCATATACTTATAATCCATTCCAAGCATTCTTATCACTCATGGGGGATATGCAAATCTGGTCTTATCCTTAATAAATGGAAATTTACACTTTAATTGAACCCAAAGTGTCTTAAAAGCCTTGTGAGAAAAGTGAGATCTTGGACTCTTCCTTCCATTTAGAATTCATGTCTTTGAGATCTCTATCTCAGACAAAATGTTCAAAATATATTTTCCTTAATCTTTTACCTCAGAACAAAATCTTCAAAAGAAACTTGCCTTCAAGAAAATTATCCTAAATAATTTTCTAAAAGGAATTGTGCCCTAAGAATTATCCTTTGCCCTTCGATATTATTCTTCAAGCTTTCTAAAAGTGCCCTTCAGAACTTTCAAAAGTGTCCTCTCCTAAAATAAAAAGACCTTTTATAAATCTTGAACTGGACCATTTTCTTGAGAAATGATCCTTTGGGGAAATTGTCTTGGCCACTTTGCTTGAAAAAGATATCCTTCAGGATTTTTGAAAAGGTTCACTTTATTAAAGAATGGTCCTTTAGGAAAAGTGTTTGGGAAACTTTGCTTGAAAAATTTCCCTTCAAGAAAATTATATCGGACCACTTTCCTATAGAATGACCCTTTGGGAGAGTTGTTTGGACATTTTTCTTGGAAGAAATAACCCTTGTCTTTTGCTTCAGACATTTTGTCTAAAAGTGCTCATACCTTCAAGAAAATTGTGTGAACAATTTCATTGAAATAAATCTAACACTTATCTTGAAAAATATACCCTTCAAGCTTTTTTCAAAGGTCCACTTCTCAAAGAAATGCCTTTTGGGTCTTTTGTAGGGTCCACTTTCCTAAAGAAATGCCCTTCAAGATTATTATTTTGGACAAAATGTCTTAAATAATTCCCAACCTTAGCCCAAAAGACCTGAAATAAAACTCCCAAAAGAAATAACACTTAGCCAAAAAGTGGAAAAAAATATTTGAGGGAAATATGCCTTGTACTTTTGTTGTAGGCTTTGTGTGGACAATTCCACTAAAGGAATTTTGAATGCTCTAACACTTAGCTAAAAGTTGAAATATCTCTCAAGTGTAACCTTAGGCTTTTCTAGACCTACTCTTGCAACTACTCAACACCATGAAAATTTTCTACTTGCATATATGATCAAAAAATGACCCTTAATACACCAAAAGACACAAGGACTAAGTTAGACTATGACCACAACTTAGAATGGCATATGAAATGACATAAAATGAGTTGCAACATGCCCTATAACATTATAAAAAACCCTTATAAAATATTTTAATTATAGGGGTTGATCCATTTTGGCCTGTGTGGAAAAAATGGTCAACATCTTTGGTGATTTCCCAAGGGTGGCATGCTTGCTATGCCATGGCCAATTGCCTAATCTTATCCATCAAGATATGGAGCCATAAGTATATAGGTTAGACATATAAATTACCTTAAACAATACATGAAACACAAAAAACAATAAGAGCAAAATAGAAAGCAAAGAACTAATCAAAACACACTATGTTTCAAAAGCACTTATTGGGACACAATAGAACAAGAAAGGAAACACATACCTAATCTAATATTTACAAAACAAACCCTCAGCTTTCAATAGCAAGGTTTTAAATGTATCCCAATCATAAGGATAGGAAGTTCTTTTCCATTTGTCCTTACTAATTAAAAGAAGTTGTTTTACTTGCACTTGGTGATGACATATGATCCACTCCATAGCACATCAAATTTAGTATGCCTCCTTGGATTTTCTCTATCTTCATCCCATTTCAAGACTAATTTACCTTCTTAAAATGATCTTGGATTTTCATTCTTGTCAAAATACCTCTTCATCAGTACCTAATGATGCTCCATGACCTGATGAGCTTTACCTCTAGTCTCTTGCAAATCCCTTAATTCTATCAATCTCACTTCCATTGGAGTGTTCTTAAGTAACTCTAGTTGGTGTGCTAATTCTAAATCAGATATCTCTTTTAAGATAGATAACCTGGCTTCCCTCCCAAAGACAAGCACAAAAGGATAATTCGCTATTGACCTCTTGGGAGTTATCTTATCATCCCATAAAGTTATCTTTAGTTTGGTGTGCCAAGCTCTTTGGTTATGCTCCAAGGTTCTCTTGATGATTATGATTAGGTTCTTATTATTATATTTTTCCAACCCATTAACTTGAGGTTAATAGTTGGATGAAGTTCTCAACAATACACCATTTCCATTTGCATAATCAACTATCCTAGCACCCATAAAAGTAAGAGAATTATCTGAAATAATATAAGGGGTGCCAAACCTTATTATGATGCTCTCATAGAACTCCAAGATAGCGCTCTCATTATCCTCCTTAATTCTAATACCTCAATTCATTTTTAAGATATTCAATTGCCATGAGTATCCATTTGTGACCAGCACTCAATGGGGGATTTATCATGCCAATGAAATCAAGACCCCATTGCATGAAATGTTGGTCTACTTAGATAGGCTTTAGAGGAAGATTTACAAGACTCTGATTTCTTAAAAATAAATCACATTGTCCACACCTTCTCACCTAAGCATGGAAATCCTTGAAGAGGTTGGGAAAATAATAGCCAACCCTCATGATCTTGGAAACTATGGTCCTTGGAGAGAAATGAGCTCTTGTTATCCCATCATGGAACTTTTTAAGTAACACTTTAGACTGGTCATTATCAATGCATCTTAATAGAACACCATTGATGTCACTCTAAAATAGTACACCATCCACAATATAAAAGGAAATATATTATAATCTAAAATATATCCTTTGTGATCTATTCATATTATCAATATACTCACCATTTTGGAGAAATTTGATCATATCTTGTGTCCAACTTTGTGGAGGCAATGGACTAGTTGGTTGGGGACACTCATGGTTAACTACAAATTATTATTTTGACTCATGAAGATTTGAAGTTATATGTTCACAAAGTCCTTTACTCCTTACAATTTTTATCACTTTGATATCAACATTATACTCCATCACCTTAATGATCCACCCTACCCTCTTTTCACTGAGTTATTTACTCAAAATAAACTCCTTGGTGTTGGTATGGGAGAACATAACATGAATCTTATTATTTGACACCATATGTCTAAATTTTTTTAGTCCTCTTACAATATTAAGGACCTATTTCTCTATAAATGTGTACTTGACTTCATAATCTTCTAAACCTTAACTAAGGAATGCAATTAGTTGTTCCACACCCTCATCATTCTTTTGCATCAGCATGGTTGAGATAGTATCAAGGTTAAAAAATAAATAAAATATGAATTCCTTAGTAAAATTAGGATTCACAAGGGTATGATCTTTTGTGATTGCTTTCTTTATGGCTTCAAAACTACTCTTGCCCTCTTTGTTCTAAGAAAGACCTAGTTCTTATGGAGCATAGCTGTGATAGGTTTTACTAAAGATGTAAAACTAGGTATGAACCTTCTTTTAAAAATTATCTTGCCCAAGAAACTTTGAGGACCTTTCTTATGCAAGGGTAATGATAAGCCTAGAATACCCTCTATTCTCTAAGAATTAATGTTTATACTATCCTTGGAAATAAATGCCCTAAGATCCTACCTTCATGAACAGCAAAGATGCACTTCTTTAGATTAAGAGATACCCTATTTTACCTGCATATTTCAAACACTTATTTTAAGTGTTGCATGTGTTCATTATCATCCTTAGAAAATATTATTATATCATCTAGATAAACCAATAACATCTCATTGATCATACCTTTGAATGCCATGTCCATTGCTCTTTAAAAAGTGGCACTGGCATTGGATAGTCCAAAAGGCATATTCCTATAAGCAAAGGTCCCCAATTTGGTAGTGAATGTTGTATTGAATTGATCACCTTCAATGACCAAAATCTGATTATAGCTTGAATATCCATCTATAAGGGATAAATGCTAAAAACCTAAAACCATCTATAGAATCTACTCCATCGAGGGTAGAGAATAATGATCTTTAAGTGACACTCTATTAAGATCTGTAAATTCTACACAAAGCCTTATCTCCCCATTCTTATTTATAATAGACACAAGGTTAGTTACCCACATTTAATGCTTGATAGGAAATATTATCTTAGATTTAATGAGTTTGGTGAGCTCCATCCTCATGAGTTGCTCAACCTTGGGGTCAATGGGTCTTTGCTTTTATCTAACTAGTTTAACTCCTGGTTCCAACTTGATGGTATGGTGTGCTAGGATAGGATCAAATCCTTTGAGGTATTTATATTCCCAATCAAATATATCATGAAACTCTCTACACATTTAAATGAATACTTATTTTTCTAATGTAGAACATACCTTGCCTAGTTTGAGGAGTTTGTCTTTGAAGATCAAGACCCTTTCATAATTCTCCTCTTTTGTGGATAAACTCACTTTCTCCTTCCTCTTCTAATAATTCTCATTAAAGATAATTTCTAAGGTCACCAAACCCTTAGGTATCTTATTATTCCTTATTTGTACAATCTGATCACCTAACTATTTTTGGAGCCTCCTCTAATTTCTTGAAGAAAACTCAGCCTCATTCTATAAGAATCATGCAATGTGTTTGTCACTGTCAAATACTTGCCAAAAAACTTCATTATCAAGTACATAAGTTCTGATAATTATCTTAATATGAGACTACTTTCCTTCCTCTTTTATGGTAGTTTGATTGTTAAATTGAGCCCCTATGGTAGCTAGTCTATCAGCATGACTATTTTACTCCCTTGGGACTAGGTGAATGTTTAATGCATTAAAGTCTTCAAGTAGATCCCATACCCTATGATTGTATGACTTAATTAAAGGTTATTATAATCAATCACATTCCTTACCTAATGCACAACCAATTATTTGTCTCCATACACTTTTATCTTTTTGATCCTTCTTCTCTTTGCCTATTGAAGGTCATGAATCAAACCTACATACTCAGCCACATTACAAGTGTAATTGAAATGAAATTTATATGAGGAATTAAAAAATTTGGATGGAGATACCATCATAACACTATCCCCTACACCAAATTCACTTCTTTAACCCTCAAAAAAAATCTTCCATAGTTCATCCTCTTCACCCTCTTCCTTGGCAAGTAGAGGTGTCAGTGTTACTTCCTCATGTATACAATATGTTATTAGATTAGTTTCCTCCATGAGAGCATAAGGATATTAATCATAAGTATTAATACCATATACATCAAGAAACAAATTTTTAATTCCCTCAAGCTTAGAATAAGTGTCATCCTCTATAATATAATCATTTTCTTCATTAACAACACAATTCAAATTATAACTTGTCTCAATATAAGTTTAATATGAAACCTTACAAGAGGTTGTGTCTTAATTATCACCTTGGCCCATATCTTATTCTAAATTCCAAGAAATACCATTTTTTTGAGAGAGAGCCACCTATCTTTACTTTGAAGTCCCTTGATAGGTAGATGGCAAAGTGGGCTAGGAGATCGACCACAACTATGTCTTGTAAGATAGGGAAACTAGGATAACTATGCAGCAAAACCTTCAAGCCTTTTATCAGCCCTAATGTCTTAGTATGTGTACCATATAATTAAAGGGCCCATTTTATATGTGTATCATATTTCAATACTATTTTTTTAGTTATAATTTTGGGCATGGTATAAGTAGAAGCTCCACTATCGACTATGAAATTATGCACCAATTAGTCACTTATAATGAGCATGAGGTAAAATGGTGGAGATTTCTCAACCCTAGTGGATGGTTCAACAATGTTACTAGCATAATTTTCAAGAGTGACATGTCCATGACTTTAATTTGAGGTGGAGGCATTAGCAGGGATAGTGGATAATTGCTTTTACAGGAGCTCTTTTTGACCAAGAATATGAAGGACATCCCAAAGAGAAATGGATGTCTTAGTATTCTTCAAATAATATACAATGTTTAAAGAATCCATACCTACTTTATTTTTGGATTTTTTAGGTAGATAACTATTTTTAACTTGAGGAATAGGGGTAGATCTTACCATATTTTAATTTGTTGGAGGTGTGGAAGCCTTTAAAACTGCCACAGAAGCCTTTGGAACTATCACACTTGCAGCTATGTTTTATTGCCTTTTAGGAGGATTTAATGAGCTTGAAGGCATGTTGTTTCCACCTCTTAGAGACATATTTTTAGACATTTTATTGTCTATGATAGAGGCTCCTTGATTTAGCATAAAAGTGTCTGTAACTAGAAAATTGGTGAAGATTTCTCCTTGAGGTTTCCAACCCTCATTAGCTTGCATCATCACCTCATCTTCATTTAATAAGAAGAGAGTAACTACCCCTTGATCCACCAGATATTTATCCCAATTTTTATTTACATCCATTAACTGGTCTTGTTTCTAATATTCTACTTGCACCATATTGCTATGAACTGGTACATCTCCTTTACATTGGTGGTAGAGTTAAGATTATATGTATTAGCAAGCCTATTGGGATTAGGATACCATTATCCTCTCCCTCTTCCATATTTTTTACCATATTATTACTAATAGGGGTAAGGGTTATGATAAGCACTTTTTTTCACATTATCTTGTCTATTTTGAGCCTTTAAGGTTAATAACTTTGCTTTCCAATCAACATTATTTTCTGCTTGCCTAAGAGCCACCTTAGTTTTGGTATTAGCATTAGGAACTTGGGCTACATTTGGAGTAATAGAATAAGCATGAGATAAAGGAGTAATGAACACTTTGGGTGGAAATATTCTATCTTAGATGATATTATTTTTAGCTTTGATAGAAATATCATATGCTTCAGGGAGGTTGGATCCTCCCATAAATTGAAGCATGATAGCAATTTTAGTCCCAATGGCTCTTAAATAAGTAGGGAACACAAAACTAGAAGGTGTTCTCATAAGAGGAGGAAACCTATGCCAAGTCTTCTAAAACCTTTTATTGAAGTCATGCATTATTTCTTTGGTTCCCCTCTTTATCATGTTGAGTTGATGTATGAGGGAAGCATGGTCACTTTCATTCTTAAATATGAAAGTTAGTAACACTCCAAACTCATCCCATGTTGTGATGCATCCAACTTTTGGAGTCCTATACTAGTCATGAGACTTCCCTTTAAGTGATATATCAAGTATGCTAATATAAATGTTCTCTTAAACAATATTATGGAAACTAAAAAAATTAGAGACATCTCTAATGTGCTCACTAGGTGTGATATGACTCTCACCATTGAATGTGGGCAAACCTTTTGTGGCATTAGGAGAGATGGCATCATAAGCATGAAGTTGGATTAGATTATCAGTGTTGAAGGTAGGGAAAGTATGAGGTCTAGCCATGTCTTCTTTTTCAAGATATTTAACTTATTTAACCTCTTCCTCTTCTTCCTCTCTATCAAAATCTACTCATTCTTCAAAGGGTAGATTAGGATGTAGATACTAAATTGTAAGAGGGATCTCAGGATAAATTGGTCGATTAATAAAATTAGATGGTCTATTAGAGGATGACATAGTGAGGACCATGAATTATGGGGGTAATTTTATAACTAAATAATGGTTTGAAATGATATTTACTTTGAGGAGTCACCAAATGTTGGGTAGCACACCAATTTGTAGTTGGTGTTTGTCAAGACCAGCATTCACCTTGACAAGTTATCTTGAAGACAATAGGGTCCCACCAGGCGTATCAAAATGGTTGTCACCAAATCTTGTACCCTAGAAGAGGCTATTTAGGTTATTTTAATATTTTTTCAACATGGGAACATTTATAGGTATGTGGGCGTACCTATATTGGAAATGAGCCTCTAGGTTTAAGGGCTAGCTCCCTAAAAATATCATGCAATATTTGTCACTTAAGCTACTACTTATTTATGGGTGAAAAGAGTCAAAAAATGCATAAATTAAACCTAATCTAAAGAATTTGATGCACCAAAAATGTCTTCCACATGACCATCATATTTATACCATAATGAAACAAAACATAAGTATTTCAATATAAAGGCGAGATGTGAGTAACAACATAAGGTAAATGAACCAAAGGGTAGATTGCACACTTCAATGATAATTGTACACTTTAAAAATATTTACACACTATACTACACTCTATATGACCTATTAGACTAGGAACTCTCACTTAAACATGAAAGGATAAGGGAAGGAAGGATAGGGAATTATCACTTTTCATCACCATACATCAGTCGTAGACTTAGACAATTGTTCAAAAACTTATAAATAGACTTGTATTAATGTTCAAAAGTGTAATATAACATCAATCTAGTAAGGCTTTACCATACACGGTGTGGTTGTTTTTATAATAGCTCAAGAGCTAAATATATAGAAGAAAATCAAAAAGAGAAAGGGAGCCTTGGTACTGAAAAGGGGAATTAATTAGTTCAAACTCTTGAACTATAGTTACAATTACTTATACAAACTATGATCCTTCAGAACATTTGATTCATCCAAGTCACTTCAAGTGGTTGCATAGTTACAATATTACCTCCTTGATCTTCCTTGACAATTACAACAATAGGATCAAGTTGTTTTGAGATGGGTTCCAGCATAAATGTGGTTAGAAAAATCAGATCAATCTGTTAAGTCTTTATCTTGGTGCTAATTATTCTTCTCTAGTTCACTTTTGTGTGTAATGGTGAGGAGTAGGGTCCCTTTCATTCATTTGGCCTTTAGAGATGAAATTGTTGAGATATATATGTATGCCTTGATGGCATCTTTCAAACATCGGATCTATTTCAAATAGAACCATGATCGAACATGGCTCCATACCTTTTGCTTACCTTGCCCCATCAAAAATTACTTTTTCAACCTTTATCTAAGTCACTTAGTCTTGCCTTCATCTGATTGGCCATTAAAAATTAGATTGGATCATTGATCTCTTGATTCACCTTGCTTTGTTGATCTTTATTTGCATGATTAAATGTGTTCATACCACTTGTCAAACACACATTGATCTTAGGATCTTACTATTAATATATTGCTTCATGTGCTTATGCCACATGGAAACCTCTTGATCTCCTTGACTCATTGACTTTTTTGCAGCCAAATTTGAATCTGTGATTGAATATGAGTCATTAATCTGCCTGGGCCCATTCTTTTGCTAGTCAATCTCATGCCATTAGATTTCTAATTGATTGATTTGTACTATCAGATCTTGCCTTTTGAATTCTAACAACGATTTTTTAAGACATAAGTTTGAAATTTATGTGATTATCATTAGGATATTTGAACCTTAATGGTTATTTTTTGGGGCCTAAATTTGATGTCAGTGCAAACATCTTATTTTTTAGGTCCAACTTTGAAGGCCTATAACTTGAATCAAAAAAGTCATAGAGGCACCAAACTTTTAGGAGATGTTCTTAAGGCCAAAAGAAATGAACACTTTTGATCTACTAGTCTCAAGAGCCTTTTGAGTGAAGATATTAAATACACAAGTTGGTTGGTTCAAATGCTTTTATGTGATTTCCTAGTGATAGTCAAGCTTATTTGGCTAAGTATGAAAAATTTAATGAAATTTAATTGAGGAGCCAATTTTGCACATGCATAATTTCCACTGTGCTTTAGTAGATGATCTAAATCTTAGTGCGTAGCAAGTAGGGATCAAGTTAAACAAACCCATATATGCAATTTCTCTTGTAAATATCATACGTGTGAGATATCTCTTTATGAATATGATCACTCGACTCTACTAGAACATCTTGAAAATGGCTAAGTATGGGAAAACATGTAGAAAGTGACTGAGGAGCTAACTTTGGATCTCCATAACTTTTGATGCACTTTGGTGGAGGACCTAAATCTTGGTGCATATAAGCTTGGCATAAATGTGAACAAACCCATATGACCAATTCTCTTTAACTCATCCATGCACGGTAATGATGACATCAACAAAGTGCCAGCTCAGAACTTCTATTACTAGGCCCAAGTGTCTCAATGAACACAATGAAGAACCAATTGGATTTCATGAACTTCTAAGCTATTCCAAGAATTATTAGCACTCATGGGGGTTCTGCAAATCTATTCATATCATTATTAAATGGAAATTTGCAATTTATGTGTACATAAAGTGTCTTAAAATCCTTGTGAGCAAAGTGAGATCATAGACTTCTCCTTCAATTTAAAATTCATGTCTTTGAGATATCTATCTTAGAAAAAATGTCTAAAATAAATCTACCTTGGTCTTTCACCTCAGACCAAAAGCTCTGAAAGAAACTTGCCTTTGGTAAAATTATCTCGAAACATTTTCTTGAAGGAATTGTGCCCTTAGAGTTACCCTTTGCCCTTCGAGATTATTCTTCAAGATTTTTGAAAGTGCCTTTCAAAACTTTTGAAAATGTCCTCTTCTAAAATAAAAAGACCTTTCAAAAACCTTAAATTGGACGATTTTTATAATAAATGACCCTTTGAGGAAATTATCTTAGCCATTTTTCTTGAAAAAGATATCTTTCAGGTTTTTTACAAAGGTCCACTTTCTCAAAGAATGGTCATTCGATAAAAGTGTTTGGAACACTTTGCTTGAAAAAGTGCCCTTTGAGAAAAGTGTATCAAACTAATTTCCTATAAAAATGACCCTTCAAGAAAGTTGTTTGAATAAATTTCTCAAAATAAAAAACCCTTGTCTTTTGCTTCAGACATTTTGTTTGAAAGAACTCATACCTTCGGGAAAATTATGTGTATAATTTTACCAAAATAAATCTAACACTTAACTTGAAAAAGATTCCCTTTGGTATTTTTGTAAAGGTCCACTTCTCAAATAAATGCCTTTTAAGACTTTTGTAGGTTCCATTTTCCCAAAGAAATGCCCTTCAGGATTATTATTTCAAATAAAATGTTTGAAATAATTCTTGACCCTTAACCCAAAAGACCCAAAATAAAACTCTCAAAAGAAATAACACTTAGCCAAAAAGTGGGATAATTTATTCAAGGGAAATATGATTTGTACTTTTGTTATGGGATTTGTGTGGATAATTACTCTGAAGGAATTATAAATGCTCTAGCACTTGGCCAAAATTCGAAATATCTCTCAAGTATAACCTTAAGCTTTTCTAGACCTGCTCTTGCAACTGCTCAACACCATGAAAATATGTTACTTGCATATATGATCAAAAAATGACCATTAAGACACCAAAAGACATAAAGACTAAGATAGACCATGACCATAACTTAAAATGACATCAAATGAGCTGTAACATGCCCTATAACATTATAAAAACCCTTATAAAATATTCTAAGTGTAAGGGGTTTATCTATTTTGGCCTATGGGGTAAAAATGGTCAATAGTTAATATACCCTCTCAGCCAATAATGGATCAATATAAACCCTCCCAAACACCCCCTGTGACACTCAAAGTAGTAAATAAGGACCTAGGGGTGCCTGATACCTCACTTGGGTTAAAACAAGATGAACCTATTTATCTTGACTCTTCATATTCTGAGGGCCCTACTTAGACAAATGTTGCATCAGTCCCAAAGATTATTTTTATGGTCACATCAACTACAGCCACATAAGAAGCATGTTTTATCTCTAAAAAGGCAACCATTTGCTACATAAGAAAGCTAACGGATTATCCCCCTCCATAGATCCCAACCATTGATACAACATCAATAGAGGAAGCCACACAAGAGGTTGTTAGAGAAGAGTCTACTGATGAGGAAGTATAATTTTAGAGGGCCAAGATCTTGAGCTTCCAAGACATGAAGGGGAAATCACCACTATATAAATAACCATTAGGTGATAAAGCAACCCCTTTAATTTATATTACCCTTATTATATCTCATGTCTTTGTTTCTATTATTTTTATATTTTATCTTGTTTCACTCAGTCCTATTAGTGCCCCTCCCCTCTTGGTCCCCAAGATAGAGGTTGTTCCTACACAACCAATTGCCCATCTAACCCTATTATTTATAAAGGTAGAGGATCCTTACTCTACCCTTTTTTTTCTTACTTCCCTAGTTAGTCTTCCTTCAATTGCATCTTCTACATCCATTTCTACTATTCTTACTATTATTCCTTCCACTATTATCCCATCCCTTACAAAGACAAATAAAAGGGCAATAAAGAAGGCTAGGGAAGCAGTAACAAGTCATTAACTCCATATATCATCTGCTCAATCAGGTCTACTAGTGCCTCCCCTTAGTTCCTCTCAAGATACTATGGTGGTAATGACAAAAAAATCTAAAAAGAATAAGCTAATTTACATAGTTCACCCACTACCTCAATATGAAGGAGTGGATTGGTCTAAAATCATCTGGGCCTCACTTCTTGAGACCCCACTAGAATAAAATCTAAGGTGGACATCAGGAGAAATATTAGGTGAGACTATAATTTTCAAAATTTAACCCATGGATCTAGCCTCGCTAGTCCTCCCACAATGGGAAACAAATATGCAGTCAGAGGCTTCTAAGATGCCTAGTCTAGTAATCATAGAATTACCCAATGTAAGTTTCATTTTTGAAAAATCTATCAAGAGTCTATAGAGGGTCAAGAAGAGGAAACTAGAAGATGATACTAGGAGAGGGGTCATAGTAAAGGAGAGACAAGAAGTATTTACCTTGTCCAAGAGGAAAGACATAAAATTGGGGGGGTCCTCATACATAAAAGATTTTCAATCCTATATTTAAACTTATAAAGATATTCTAGAGGAAATACATGAAGAAACTAAGATGGAAAGAAGAGATCTAGAACAAGATATATAATAAATAAGGGAATAACAATAAATTGTGCATGTTCTGGTTCAAATAGATATAGATGTCTAGAATGTTGCATCTAGGTTGTATAATATCCTTGAAGTTATTAGTATAATGAGGGTAAAATTGGCACCTTACTAAATTATTTAATTATTTGAAATTAGATGAGAATAAATTGAAATATATTATTCTTTTTATAATTTGAAAAATATTTCACACCTAAATTTGATGGCACCATTAGAGTCTACCAATGCCCTCAATTTGATAGTCATCAGGATACATGAGGCTAGAGAGTATATCAATGTAGATAAGGAAATAATGCCTAAATACTTTACACATAAAACTATCATTTGGTAGATTTTGGATGAGTTAAATCTTTCACAAGACAAAGATTCCATAGTTAGGCTTGTCAACGAGGCCAATTTTAACCAACTCTTACAACAGGCTTTAGAAAGCTTTAAATAGAATATACAAGGAAAGACATTAGAAGAAATAGAAGCTGAGCTCAATTTTAAAAGGAAAAAGGTTACATAGGTTGATATCTTCATAAGCACAAAGATAAATTGTGTAAGACTCCTTGAACAATTTAATAAGGTGCATAAACCTTTATTGCTTTGTATGGATATAGTCAGGTATCAACATGACATTAGGCACAAGCACTATTAAGTGATGGAAGCAAAGAAGAAATTTGATACTTCAAATTCTAATTTAGTATAAGCTACAACTCCAATACCTCTATAAATCTCCACCACCATGCAAACACCTTTTCAGCTTTGAGTTTAAGGCTAATTTTATATGTACACATGCAAATAATAATTATTTTTGCACTTATAGTTTACTTACACATAGATAATAAATGTAAAGTTGTTTGAACTATTTTTAAGCATGCACATGTTTCACTACATTGTATATACCAACTAATCGTAATTGGAATTATCTATGATCATGCATACATGCAATTTTTATGCTAAAATTAGAATCAAGGTTCTAATTATGTAATGTAACCGTGAGTTCAAATACACTTGGAGGATGAGGCATCCTCTCCCCAAATCTATATATTTATGTAATTACACATTCCAAAGGGTTTGAAGCTTTATCAATGTAAGAATAAATCATATTTTATCATCATGAAAACGTGTTGGTATTCTCTTCTTCCATTTTTATGTTATTAAGGTTTTGCTTTCTTGGTTGTGTTAATACAGTAATTTGAAGTGTACAAAAGCTATGGATAATTAAAATTATTTTCATTGATGTATACTAATCTTAGATGTGCAAAAGATATTGAAAGTTAATATATTTCATTGATTATTAAGCAATTGGTTCAAATTGTTTTAATATTCTTAGTGTGTAGGAGTTTTCTTTATGGTATAGTTTTTAAGCATGTGCAATAGTTACCTTAAATGCCTTCTTGGTCTAAGTTGTAATCTCCCAATTAAGGTTGTGCAATATTAACTCTAAATGGAGTAAAATTTATTTGAGACCATCAAGTTTCCTATACTATTTTCCCCTAGACTTCATAAGTATGTTTTCCTATGAGTGTGCAATAGCTACAAGTAGCAAACATTAGTTATGAAAACACTTGTATGCCCAAAAACTAGCCTAGGAAGTGACCTATTGAGATCATATAACCTTATTTTTTTCTTCACCCTTTCCTCTTTTTGAATTTTGTTTGATTAATACTACCCACTATAGATTATATGTCACCCATCCGTCTCACTCATTTAGGTTTGATTTCTTCGCTAGGATTCATTCACTACAAGCAAACCTGATTAATAACCTACTTGCTCTACTTATTATTCCAACACAAGGTTGTTTAACCTATACTATAACTCATGCCCTAGAGTGTATTTTTCCTTTTTTAAAATCCTAAAATTTTAAAGGCTATCTCTTTTAAATTTGGCATGTGTACAAGACCTACATCAACAATGACCAATATCTTTTGAAGACTATCAACACTTATATGCTTCTTTTATAGTCAGTTATATTTACCATTTAAAATTTATCTTATTCATAATGATATATATTTAAATATTTTATATTATACTATTAACCCTCTTCTTAATCTCAAGATACCTCCCTAACTGATCAAAAGGCTCTAATGTATCCAAAATCATGCAAACTAGTCAAAATTACAATTTTAGGACCTTTTCTACTGCTTTCTCTCTTACACGTTCCATATGACTTATCCCATGGATTTCCCTGATACTAAAAATTATTATAAATTTTATTTCAAGTCTTATTAGATTCATTTAAATCAATTATACTTCAAAGTCTATCATCAAGCTCTTATTAGGGTTTTAGAAGGGTTTAGAGGTGCTCAACTTCTTAAGGATTGGTCATAAAGTTAAGGACCTCAAATTATGAAATAATTCCATAATATAGGAGTAATATACCAAATTAAAACCTTAAATATCCATTTAAATACATGCAAAATCTCCTTTAAATTCTAAATAGAAAACTATGTCTTCTCGAGTTCTTCACAAAGTGACAAAAGGGTTTTAAAGTGATTTCCTTTCTTGGTGATTATTCATACTATGTAGGTTCCCTTGATAACAACCAATGACATGAATTTGAATTGTTAAAACCCCCCTAAAATCTATCTCCACTTCTTCACATGCATCTTCTCAGTGGATTTCTAAGCAAGGTTTAGACCTCTCAGGTTGACAAGCCTATGTGTGAAGACCAAGGAAGGGTTTTTTGGCCTAAAAGCCTCCAAAAATTCATTTTATTGGCTATAATTATCTCCAATAAGTTTAATATTACCCAAATTATTATTTTAAAAATATTATATATGCCTTTAGGCCTCATATTTATTTAATCTAACTTTTATATTTGTAGGTGTCTAAGTGGGTTTTAGGCCTGCTTAGGTCTTTTAATGTTTTCCACTATATATCACCATTGTTCAGGTCATTTATTATTCAAACCCATTGTATATGAATGACTCAAGTATTTCATTCCCCCTTTCACACTATTTTTAGTTCATACTTCCAAATGCGACTTAAGACACCCTCTTTCATGTAAGGTTTTCATCTCTTGATCAAGAATGTGGACCTACATGTTTGCAGACTTATAGGTCTACATTCACATTTATCTAGATAATTTGTAATGTTATTCATAATATTAAATGCCATATAATCATATAATCAATCCCTTTTAACTATTTTTAATGTTGACACTCTCTTAAAAACATGTAAATTATCCTCAATTACCTAGCCTTCCCCATACAGTCTTGTTTAGTCTTCCTTTGTGCCAGACCCTACCAAGGCATGAGGATGGATGATTTTGGATAGTATTTTGTTCTTAAAATTTAAAATATTAAATTATTAATTTATCATGATTTATAAAACCTTGTACTACCTTCCAACCTAATGAGTAAACCAAAAGTAACACCTTTTTCATATTGTTCATACAAACCTGTAGGTCTTACTTTAGGCCTATTTGTGAGATTAGCACAAGAGGATCACTTTGAAGTGGAAATAAACTTGAAATGGTATGAAATTTAGTTTTATTTATAATTTAATACCTGATAAGTTATAAATAAGTTCCACATGGTACTTCTAACCTCAAATAACTCATAAAGATTTGTCTACTCCATTATTTTTCTCAATCCAAACCTGTAGATTTCTATCTTGGGCTTAATACCCTCTTCACTCACCAAAAATTTGACCTTAATTTTTTGGTTAAAATTTATAATTAACCTTAATTAATTTTTATTCACTATACATAACTATCTTTCGCTCATTCTATGTATACAAACACTTTGTAACTCCCTCAAGCCCTAACTACCATCTTTAAAAACAACAAACACAATATTTTCTTGCCATTTGACTGCTCACACATGCCAAATTATGGTGAAGTGTGATGTTTTAATATTATTTATACCCTTTATAAACTCATTCAAACATCCATTTTCATTCTTTAATCCTTCTAAAGCATTTAAACAAGCAAAACTATGATTGCAAGGTTTTACATGGGTTTTAAAGGCTCCACACTCTTAACAATGGTTCATAGAGCACAAGGGATCTTTTTAAAAATAAATGTTATGGATTGAGAGGTAATATGTACCCCATATCTAACCTAACATAAATGGTCTTGAGATATTCCTTCCTTCATGAATGATCCTCAATAAAATTGCCTTCTTAAGCATGCCAAGAACCTGATGAAAGAATGAGAAGGTTTTATGTCTTTTCAAGGCCTATCACTTATTCCCAAGAATGGATTTGGATTTTTGGAGATTGGATAACATTATGGGAGAGTTTCACCACCCTAAACCCTAATTTACCTATCTATATATGCCTTTATTATGCATAAAAACCTATAAAACTCATCAAAACATAATCTTTATGCAATGAAAGTTGATCACTTGAACAAGTGCCTTTTATATCCCTATATGAGATGCCCATGGATCTCTCCCTTACATTCCTAATGTAAATTTAATGTACAATATTCTTCTAATCTACATTTTCTCATGTTACACTTTATTTTGAGGTGAAACAATAAGACATAGAGATATTATGAGTGTGTTATATATTAAATAAGTAATATTTTGACATCTTGACAAGGGGTATGGGAAAGAGGGAGAAAATTTGTTCCTAAACAAGTGTTTCATGATATATAATACCCTCCTTGGATTTCAAATTAACTTGAAGTATGTGGGTTTGACAGTTGAGATGTTTAGGTAAGTATAAGACAACCATGACAATTACCTTAACTTTTCCAAAACTACCTTAATCTGTGTTAAACACCTTATAAAGGATCAAATAATGGATATTGGTTAATTATTTTAGGATCATGACTTCTCATCTTGATTGTACTACCTTATAAGACCTTGATCAACACCACTCTTTGCCATGATAAGACAAGCTAAGAACAAGACAAGAACCTTCAAGGCTATCAACAAAGTTAAACAAGTCTAGATAACAATTATTTAATGGTATTCACCTATCATATCCAATTTTGTCTAGCATATTTGGTAACCTCCTGGGATTACATGCTTTCTATACATCTAGATCGGTAGCCTTATTTCATTCATTGGGCTATGGGGTCACCTCAACTCAACACAAACTAAAATAAACCTTCAAAAATGAATTACAATCCTCTTGAAAAGTATGAAAGGATTGACAACATTCAACACACACAACAAACAAGAAACACACCTATAGAACAAACAAAACACTCACTAGGCTAAGAAGAACTTAGGTAAGACAAAATAATAAACTATTATATACAACTAACCTCCAATGTTTGATCCTCCTAGATCAAAAGGGAAATTTATAAGATCACCTTTATAGGATGACCTAGAGTGATGGTCAAGCTAATTTTGTAACATTATTATTGATCTATGAACCTTTCCCTTGGTTTCTAATGTCTTCAGCCTATCTTCAAGTGCACTAATAGTATCAAACATGTCCCTTATAAAGACAAATTCATATTGAAGTTCATAACTTACCTCAAGCTACTTTTTGTCAATGAAAGAAACCTCCAATGTGACCACACTTTGATTCATGGGGGGAGAAACAACCTCATCTTCTATTGGCTCCTTAAGCTTGATCTCTCGCTCACCTTGAGGTGTATCATCTCCTTCATATATTATTACATCATGAACTTGAACCTCTTGTTGATAATTTGTATGACATGTTGGCTTGCTAAAAGTGTTTCACTTCTCAATAACATCTCTATTAAGTCCTTATAGAGGTGTTAACCTATTGATATCTTCAAATTCCTAGAACATGTCTAAATAAGACTACCACATGTCATCAAAGCCTTCTTAAACCTATTCATGAGATTCAACAAGACCAAAAACCATGATGTTTTCTTCAAGGTCTTTCTCACTCATGTTTTTACTATGTTCATTAGCCAAGACAACCATCTTAGCATTCTCCTCATGGGTTGTAGGTTTACTATCCAAACTTGAACAAAAAAAATCTAGTTCCTCCCAAAAAGTAATATCCTCTTGATCACTTGAAGGGATGATAACTTCAAACTCATTCTTACCATTATCTTTAGGTATATTAGACTTGTCAAACACTTAAAACTCTTCAATGAAATTATGACATATTTTCAATTTTACATCTTCAAACTCTATCTCTTGCTCACTAGAAGCCACTACAATTTTTTACAAACTTTCATCTTGCTCATGAGGCTCAACAAGGCTAATAACCAAGGTATATTTATGAATATTTAAGTTCATAACTTACCTCATGATACTTTTTAATTATTACCACACTTTGATCCATGGGGGGAAGCAACAACCTCATCTTCTATTGGCTCCTTAAGCTTGAACTCTCGCTCACCTTGAGGTGTATCATCTCCATCATTTATCATTACATCATGAAATTGAACCTTTTGTTGATAACTTTTAGGACATGTTGCCTTGCAAAAATTGTTTCACTTCTCAATAACATCTCCATTTTGTCCTTATAGAGGTTTTAACATATTAATATCTTAAAATTCCTTGAACATGTCCAAATAAGACTACAACATGTCATCAAGGCCTTCTTGAACCTATTCATGAGATTCAACAAGACCAGCAACCATGATGTTTTCTTTAAGGTATTTCTCAATCATGTTTTCACTATGTTCATTAGCCAAGACAACCATCTTAGAATTCTCCTCATGGGTTGTAGGTTTACTATCCAAAATTGAACAAAAAATTTAGTTCTTTCCAAAAGGTAATTTCTTTTTGATCACTTGAAGGGATGATAACTTCAATATCATTCTTACTATTCTCTTTAGGTACATTATACTTGTCCAACACTTCAAACTCTTCAATGGAATCATGACATATCTAAAATTTTACTTCTTCGAACTCTATCTCTTACTCACTAGAAGCCAATACAATTTTTTACAAACTTTCATCTTGCTCATGAAGCTCAATAAGGCTAATAACCAAAGTATCTTTATGAATATTTATCTCATACTCATCTATAAGTTGATCAATTAATGCATGATCATTCTGAACCTTTTCATCAAAACTCAATACATGACAACTAGATTAGTCTTTCTCTTCTTCCATATAGAATGGAAGTTCATATGCCCACCCAAGATCTAATTTGTCATGTTTTTATTGTGTTGAACCTGATTTTTCCTCTTCTTCACCAACTCCAAATCCATACCAACCAGACTAATCCACTTGATCATGTATGACATCTTGAAGACTATCCAATTATTAGATAAAAGGTATAGATCTCTTCTCATCTCTGAAAATTGATTTGCTTTCTTCTTAACAAGGGGGGATGCCAAGAAGGATCTATTAATCATACACACTTGAATTAATCTCCCCATATCCTTCTTGAGGTTCAATTACAGTTGGCTAATTTTACTTCTCAAGAACAATTACCTCATCATCCTTTCTTGACAAACTCTCCTTTTCAACTAAATGTTCATCTTCTACCCTTAATGCAACAGGTTCTCCTTCACAAAAGGAGGGGGTGGGAAGTTAAGAGAACCCATTGGCTTGATTGGAATTTGATAGAGTGTCCTTAAAACTTAGGATTTTTGGAAGGTTAGGTTCATTGAATGTTTCTTAGAGAGATGGAGAATGAAATTATATTAAGGATGTTTCATTCTTCTCCTTCCACTCCCCAATCACTCTATCAAATTCTAATGTATTATGAGCTTCATAGATAGATACAACTTAAGGGTTGGGTGAATAAATTGAGACACTTGGCAAGTCTCTTGATCTGACCACTTGAAGAAGAGTGGATGAATCTTGCATAGACTTAAGCTTTTCTTGATGTCATATTACAAGTTAGAGCAAGTTAGAAGTAGAATAAGGTTGATGTGGAGTAGGAAAAAGCATATAGGGCTTATTGTATTGAATTTTATGCCTCTCTTCAAGTAATAATATATTCTCCATACATTTAATCAATCTTCTTGTTTATTGCACATAATTAATTGGCATTTGTTGATTCCTTCTCTCAATATCTGCCCACCTAAACTTATTCAAATGCACTAAATCCCTCATCATTTGAATGCTTTCACTATGAATATAAGGGATGGGGAAAATGATAACAAGTTCATTTTATCTATCAAGCTTTTTCATTTTCCCTTCAAAGTTTAAAAGGATATGTTTGAAGCTTGAGAGGGATTGAGTAAGAATGTGACTATGTTGACTAAGGGCAAAATAGTTTTGACAAGGATGGTTATAAGGGTAAGTTGGTTGCCAAAAAGGTTGATTTATTATGGTATGAGGCATATAAGACTACTAATAAGGCTGAAATTATACTATTTGAGGTCCAATTGGGGTGAAGTCATGAATGTTATCAATGTGATATGAAGAATTTGAAGGCATAGAGTATGCATTTTGACCAAAATGAGTGATGAGAATACATACCAATTTTTTATTTTCATATACTTGGACTACTTATACCAGCTATGGTTCACTTATATTTTCCATTAATGCTTATGTTAATGAGTTTAAAGGCTGATATATTTAAGAGTAGCATCAATAAATCTTCAATGGATGAAAATCCTTGTCCCATCAGGCATGCTAGACCTGTTATCACACTAAATTACACCCTTGAGGAGGTTTTTCAAGATTCCTCACTTAGGTCATAGCATGAATATTCCTCTATGTTGTGGGTGGCATAATCAATGAGGTGAATTTATAAATATGGATAGCTCCCTTGATGTTTCACCTTGAAACTACAACTAAGCCTATTATTGTCTAGGAAAAGGGAAAGAAAGAAAGTTTTAAAAATAATGAGGTGATGCACCAAATTAATACCTTCCACTTGCTTATACTGCACTAAGAATATAAACAAAGAATGAAACATATCACACTAACTTGGTATGACCCTCTAAACATCAATATTTTAGTATGAAGGTGTAAATCAAGACAATAACTAAGAGGGGATGATCAAGAGGTTTCATAAGAGACATTAATGAAGCAAAATCCACACTTAGTCAATATAAGAGAATCTAACAAACTCCATATGACTTGTTGAGATGAATGTAACCTAAAAATAGGTGAGGATATATGACAAATTAAGGAGAGATATGAAACTACTACTAATATTCATCAACTAACCATGAAATATACACTAATTATAGCATTAATAAGGTTAGAAATTAGCTTGTATTCATATCAAAGACATGTACAAGTGTTTACATTAGTATGTATCTGCCATAATCAAGTTGAGGATTCTTTTTCAAGCCTTAAAAGGTAGTACATATAGAAGAGAATGAGAAGGAGAGAGAAGATGGACATTGGAGAAGCCCATGATAAGTGTCATCAATTAAAATATAAGAACTTGAACAATAAAATAGTTATATAACTCCTTATTCTCATGTGTTGGCATGGTGTGATCATGATTTTCTAGAGAGTTTCCATAAGAGAGGTTCCCTAGCTCCTTAGATGACTCATCACCCTTATATGAAACTACCCTCTTCCTTGTTTAGAAGTGACAAGTTGAATTCTTGATCACATAACTATCTTTGAGATATCATTTGAACTCCTTGACACCTTGAATAAGTTTTAGAAACTTCAATTCAAGTACTTCAAGTTTGAGAATTGATATTGAACTTCTCTTGACACCTATTTATTACCTCCTAATGATGGATAATCTCTTTTGTAGACTATCAACACTTATATGATTATTTTATAGTCGGTTAGATTTATTGTTTAAAATATGTCTTATTTACCATGAGATCTCTTGAAAGATTTTATAGGAGACTATGAACCCTAGAAACCTCCTTGACTAATCAAAAGGCTCCAATATACCCAAAAGCATATGAAATAGTTAAAAACTATAGTTTTAGGCCATTTTATTCTTGCTTTCTCTCACACACATGACAAATGACTTATCCCATGGATTACCCTAAGACTCACAATGATAATCAAGGTGATTTTAAGGCTTATCATATGCATTTGAATCACTTAGAAGTCAAACTCAGTCATCAGGTTATTATTAGGGTTTTAGAAGGGTTTAGAGGTGATCTACTTCTTAAAGATGATTCATAAAGTTTATGGCCTTAATGGGAATACTCATAGTTTTAAGAGAGATATGAACACTAGAAATCAAATAATAATTTAAAATGCATAGTAAATAGTATTCATTATTCTTCAATTGAATCATATGAGACATTACATAGCACTTATATAGGAAGTGCATAGAATATATATGGGGACCCCAAGATCCCCATAAACTCTCACAAACTAACTAACTAAATCTATAAATATAATTATATATTATTGTTTTTATTCACAAAAATATCATACCAAACAATATAAATCTATATACGTAATATTTTTAAGCTAAAAATATTTATTTTTGACTAATGACTGTAAACAAACTAGTAACTATTAATAATGTGAACACTCTAATAAGCTCAAATTATGAACTAATTCCATAATATTGGAGTATGGGTACTCCATTAAAACTTCCAAAATCCATTTTAATCCATGTAAAACCTCCTTGAAGTTCTAAATAGAACATTATATCATCTCGAGCTCTTCACAAGGTGATAAGAGGGTTTCAGAGTGATCTCCTTTCTTAATGAGTATTCCTATTATATAGGTTCCCTTGAAAATAGCTAATTCCATGAAGTTGAAGTGTGAAAACATCCCTAACATGTACTAGATCCATTTTTTCCCATTCATCTTCTTAGTGGAGTTCTAATCAAGGTATAGACCTCTCAGGTTTGTAGGCCTGTGTGTGAAAATTGAGGAAAGGTTTTTAGACCTAGAAGCCTCCAAAAATGAATTTTATTAGCTATAATTTTCTCAAATAATTATAATAATATCCATATGATTCTTTTAAATACTCTCCCATATTTTTTAAGGCCTTGTGTTTCTTGAATCTACCTTTTATACATGTAGGTGGCTGAGTAGGTTTTAGGCCTACTTGGATCTTTTAATGCTTCCCACTATGTATCACCATTATTTAGGTCATTTTTTACTCAAAATAACTATATATGAATGACTCAAGTGTTTTATTCCCCCTTTCAAACTTGTGTGAGGTCAAACTACTAAATTCAACTCAAGACATCCTCTTTCATGTAATGTTTTCATCTCTTGATCAAGAATGTGGACCTACAGGTATGCAAACTTATAGGTCTAAATTCACATTTATCTATATCATTTACAATGTTATTAAAAAATTTAAATGTCGTATAGTAATATAATTTATACCTTTAACCTATTTTCAAGGTTGACACTCTCTTTAAAACATCTAAATTGTCTTCAATCACCTAACCTTGCCCATACATTCTTGTTTAGTCTTCCTTTGTGCCAGACCCTACCAAGGCATGAGGATGGATGATTTTGGATAATATTGAAAATATTAAATGCATAATTTCTCATTATTTCTTATACATTTTACTACCTTAAAACCTAATTATTAAACCAAAAAGATCACCTTTCTTCTTATATTATTCATATAGACCTGTAGGTCTTACTTTAGGCCTGTTTGTGAGACTAGTAGAAGAGGATCACTTTAAAGTGGAAATGAACTTGAAAGGATATTAAATGGAGTTTTATGGGTAATTTAATACCTAATAAGTTATAAATAAGTTCCACATAATGCTTTTAACCTCAAACAACTTAGAAATTTTTGTCTACTCTATTATTTTTCTCAGTCCAAACCTATAGATGCCTATCTTGGGCTTAATACCCTCTTCACTCACCACAAATTTTTCCTTATTTATTTGGGTAAAATTTATTATGAATATTTAATAAGTTCTATTAACTATACATAACTCTCTTTCACTCATTATATGCATAGAAACACTTTGTAACTCCCTCAAACCCTGACTGCCATCTTCAAAGACAACAAACACAGAATTTTATTTCTATTTGAATGCTCATGCATGATAAAATATGGTGAAGTGTGACGTGGTAAGACTATTGAGATGCTTCAAAAACTCATATAACAATCCATTTACATTCTTAAATCTTTTCGATGCATTTAAACAAGCAAAACTATGCCTATAGGGTTTTGCATGGGTTTTAGAGGCTCCACACTCTTGATAATGGTTCATAGAGCACAAGGGATGTTTATGAAAAGAAAAACTATATATTGAGAGGGCATAGGCACCCCCCTCTATCACCTACAATCATTGGTCTTAATATACTTCCTCCATGAATGATCCTCAGTAAAACTATCATCTTAAGCATGCCAAGAACCCAATGAAAGAATGAGAAGGTTTTCTATCTTTTAAGGGCCTAACACTTATTCCCAATAATTTTTTTGAATTTGTGGAAACTAGATCATGTTTTGGTGGAGATTCACTACCCTGAACCCTACTTTACCTATATAAAGATGCCCTGATTATGCATAAAACTTGTAAAACTCATTAAAACATACTCTTCATGTAATGAAAGTTGATAACTTGAACAAGTGCCCTATTATATCCTTGTATGAGATGTTCATTGATCTCTCCCTTACATGCTTGATGAAAATTTAATGTAAAATTTACTTATAATTTGCCTTTTCTCACTTTACATTATATTTTGAAGGTAAAACAATAAGATAAAGAGATCTTATGAGTGTGTTATATGTTAAATACGTAATATTTTGACATATTGATAAGGGCTATGGGCAAGAGGGAGAAATTGTGTTCCTCAAAAAGTGTTTCATGACATAAAATAACCTCCTTGAATTTCAAACAAACTTAAATCATATGGGTATGACATTTAAGATGTTTAGGTAAGTACAAGAAAACCATGACAATTACCTTAACTTTTCAAAAAACACCTTAGACCATGTTAAACACCTTATAAAGGGTAAAACAATGGATATTGGTTAATCAATTAAGGATCGTGACTTCTCATCTTGACTATACTACCTTATAAGACCTTGATCAAACCACTCTTCACCATGACAAGATAAGCCAAGAACAAGATAAGAATCTTTAAGGCTATTAACAAAGATAAACGAGTCTAGATAGAAAGTTTTTAATGTTACTCACCTATGGTATCCAATTTTTGCTAACATGTAACATTTTAAAAAATTGAAGGGTTCATCAGTTGCATGCATTATCCATAATGCCCATCATGTTTAAATTTAACACATCAATGTAATGCAGATGACATAACCTCCATAATGTGTATCCAAGGTCTACCCAATAGTAAATTATAATGCAATGATTGAGACATTACATGGAATGTGTTATTGCTTACACACACCCCATTTTCAAACTAAAAGTGGGGGCCCTCTTTTTGCTCCAAAATCTAGTCTTATTTCTTTGAGGAGTTCATTTGTGGTTATTTGTTTGAAGTGGCCTCCTTAGCCGTGTATTTTTTCTAGATGTGAATATTTTGAGTTTGAATGTGCTTCATTATTTTATCCAAACCTGAATAATAATAAATTTGCATCATAAACATTTGGAATAGAAATCACATCTAGGACTGCATTAATTTAAAAATTCAAATTTGCATGATCCTATTAATTATTGGTCTATATTCATGCTTATGATTTGGAACACATTTAAATATTCCTTTTTAGACCATTTCTCCTTGGATTTATGCAAATTACCTAACTATTTCAGAGTTTTTCTTAAGCAATTTAGTCCATTTATTATTTAGTTTTAGACTGATTCACTAGGTATTCATACATATTTATTCTTTTACTTAGTCTTTTTTTGTAAAATGGACAAAATTGGCTTTAATTCAATGAAGTTGGGTTTCCTCTTTGTGATAAGTTTCATACTTTCATGCTTTCATTCAGATTTTTGCCTTAGTAATTTTTTAAATTTTATCTTGGCCATTATATTTTCAAAAATCACTTATTCAATAGCTTTTTAAATTTGAAACTACTGACTGGGCCTTTATTTATCTTTCCTGTAAGTACCTAGGGAATTTATGATACAAGGTGGCAATCTTATATGGCTCTTGGTGGCATGAACCTAATTAAGAAGGGTTTTTAAAGACTTAGTCGATTCTCTAATTTCTCCCAAAGACACATGGTACTTTTTCATCTCTTCAGATAGTTGATTTCTTCAAAAGTTTATCAGAACCACATGGCATCTTTCTAATACTCTATGGGACTTAGAATCTTTCATTTTTTTAGGAGCCTTCAACTCAATTAATTAGCATTATTATTGCATGTGGCATGATCCTGGTGACATGTTGCCCCAACTAAATCCATACCAAGCAATATCCTCTCGGTGAGTAGATTACCAGGATGCACCAAGTGGCACCATCATAGTGACCCATTGTCTTGGGATGGTTTGTACAAATCTCAAACACATTAGAGCTTCTAGGTGAGTGGGGATGGTACCACATGGAAAAATATCACTTTACCATAACTAAAGGAATAATAAACATAGGATAAGAGCTCAAGAGATTGATAAGTGGCCACATGGCCATGACATTGACAAAGGCAAATAATAGAGTAAAACCTAGGTACACTAATGAGTTGTCAAGTGGTAAAGTGGGACCCACCAAAGCTAGATAATATCCCAACAAAGGGAAAGTAATGTGAAGCTAAGAGAGATCCATTTAGTAGTGATGATGTCATAAAAGTGATAGGGACTAAGATTGATGGTCTATTTATCCATCAAAATCATCAAAAACTTAAATTCAATTGTGCATCCAATCTAATGGGCAAAATTAATTGCATAATGGCTCTAACTATTAAAGTGGTTGAGAGGCATGACTTAGTGGATAAATATATCAATAATTGAATCCAATCCCAACCACCTCCTTTAATGAACATAGAAAATAAATTTATCCTTAAGGAGGTGTGGTTTTAACTACACAGGATGTGGGCAGTGAGCAATCTTGATGTAATCTCAATTGCATCCTCTTGCAGTCATTCATTCCCAATTCAATCGATCATGGTCCTTGATATTTTCATGATATAATTAAGTGGGATTCATTTATAATTGATCTCAATTAAACCCATCACATTAATTCTTTGTAATTACCCTAGTAGTGGGATGAATTTAAAACTCCATAAGCTTACATGTTTATAAAATCTTGGCTCTTACATTGTAATAAAGGGCTGATATTTTTAGGATTAAAGAGTTATGTCCATCTGTTTTCAACATTTTCCTATTTTTTAGTTGGCCTTTTTTTTAGTTGAGGTTGTTTGGAAGCCCTGTCTTTAATTTGACTAATTATTGGATGAATCCTAAATGACCCTTGAATGAAACATCTTTATATTTTTTCTCTTTTGTATTTTTATTATCTACCTCAGACCCTTGCACTATCCTTTACCTAGAGTTTTTCTAGGTCCAGATCAGCTAAGGATTGGTTTCTTTGAGTATTTGCCTACTCAAGAGAAATTGATAGAAAATCATAATCTTTATTTTCTTTCTCTCTACCCTTATATCTTTTATTTTTATTTTATCAACTTTGTTAGTTTAGCTTATGATTTTTAATCTTAATCTAATGCTTTGCCTTGGTTTCATGTTCCTTTTTTTATCTATTGTTCATTTATGCATTATTGAACCTGTAAACAATATACACTCCATTTTGAATCAGTTGTTCATATTCATAGTTAGATCATGTTATTTATTCCCTTAAGGCATAAACTTTACATTTATAATGCATTTGATTAGTCTAAAATACTCACCTAAGCCCCTTGAAATTGGATGGTCACAACAAGACAACTAGGTTACCATGTGTACCAAGACTTAATAACCAAGACCTTAAGGAGATTTGTTCACAAGAGTCTCCTTTCAGGAGAGATAGGTATTAACAATGCCTACCTATTTTATGTTGTGTTATAATAATTATCAACATATTTGGTGCTATAAAAATACGTATTTCATACTTGTCTTGTGTTTTTAAGGGGTTACCTAGTTGTTTTCTAGGTTTTTAGAATGGAAAAATTGATTATCAGAGCCATTTAATGGCCATTATTTGGATAGCAATACATATTTGTCTTATGAATGTTTAAGGACATTCCCATGACTTATCCAAAAAACCCCATAAATTCTATGCAAAGTATATCCATGGTGGGGTCAATACTACTAAATAGCTTGTCAGAAGATAGATTCAATATAAGGATGTGGCTTGTCAGCTATTTCCCCTTCTATTGGATCAAATGATTTGTTCCTAGTATTTTGGTATACCAAAAGGGTGCATCACCACTTGGGCCATCTTTTAAAACATGTTATTTAGCATTTCAATGTGCCCATTGAACCTTATGTCTTATTTTATCAATGTTCCATAGCCCATAAAGAGCCCAATGAACCAACTAGTGTGTTCAATCATAGATTCCATTAGCTATACACTAGGTTAAAGGATCATTTCTTAAAAGTAGAGGATATCGATATTGAATTATATCTCAATGTGTTAGATCCTATAACTACCATGTTCATTAGGTTGAACCCATATACTTGCACATCATTAGTGTTGGTCTACCAAGAGGTTATCAATGTAGAGTAATAATTAATGTCTCAAGGATTTAGTGTTGACCCTTCCTATTCTTTAGAACAACAAGGCATTTATGCCCATAATCCTTTGAGTAGCATGCATACAAGTTATCCCATGGATCAACATGCACCTCATGATGAAGTATTTCTATAAGCCTTGACCCAACTAAACCTCCCTATGATGAATGAGAGCCCTACTTACTCTTTTAATGAAAGTAAATTAGTTATTTGTATGTATGATCAATATACTACTTCATATTAATTTAGTGATTTAGTATCATTAGGTGCTATTACTAATCAAATTACTTTTTTTTCATGGGAATATCATCATGTGATGCACAATCTAAGCTAAATGTTGCATATTCGAATGATTTATTTAGAGTCTATGAGCCTAGTTGTGTTGTTAATACTAAGTTGATCATGCACACTAAGAACATCCCATTTCACAAGATTGATCCATTATTTTAAGGCTACAATAGTGCTGAATATGACTCTGAAGATGAGGAAGCAACAACTATTGAAGGAAAATTATTAGCTGAAATTACAATTGATAAAGAGATATCCACATAAAGGCAACTACCTAAAGCCTCTTACTATCATCTAGAAGAGCTATGCAAATAATTAGAGAAGCTATAGGAGGAAGATGTATATTATGCATCTAAAGCATCCTTCTCATGTTCTCCTACTCATACATTTGAAAAACTAGTCCAAGATAATGTACATCTCTATGATAGTAGTTTGGCTTCCTCATCATCATTAGAAGAGGATGAACTTGAAGAAGAAAACATTGAGCCAAACTGTTAGTACCAAGAAGAATAAAAGGGATATCCCTTTAAGTAAAATGATATGGAAGAGTTCAAAACTGATGATCTCTCTCCTCAATTTAGCCTCACCTTCAAAGTATTCAATAGCATTTGAATGTTCCTTGCAATAGCAGAGGCAATCAAGCCATAAATGGAAAGTCATGAGCATAGTGGTATGAATTAAGAATTCATGCTAATGGATATGTAAGATAAGAATGATTTAATTCAACCCAGCTTCCCAAATACTATATCCTCTGATGATAAATTAAGAAGATCATTGACATTGGATTATTTGAGCCACTACCTTCTAGATAATAGAGATGAAGAAGTAGATGTTGCTTAGGCATCCATTTTAATCTAAGAGCAGCCATCAAGTGATCCACCCAGTGGCTGCCATCAATAACATATTTATACAAATTTATATCTCCCAATCAGTATGGTATTTATGGATACCCAACACTATTACTCACCATAATGTAATACATGGGATGAGGTATTTTCTTCACCTTACCCCAAGTACATGTTGTAAATTAATTGTAAGCACATTATTAATCTCCTCAAGTTGGATTTTTTTTAATTTTCCTAAAAAGAACATAGATAAATCTCTTTGGGATAGTGTACTAGAACATAAAGGATAATGTAAATGCAAGTATATGTCCCCTTTTCCCTTATAAAAATTTTGTAACATGGGTGTTTAACTAATTTAGACATACTCTTTCCTGAAACAACCTCTGTAAATAATTTATTTTCTTTTCTTGCTTTGTTTCTTACTTTCCTTCATGTCCCTTGTTGTTAGTATAAGTCTAATTTTATTTGTTTCCTACTTTTTCTTCTTGTCCCTTATTGTTAGTTTAGGTTTGATTTTGTTTGTTTCATATTTTTTTGTTAGGTTTGTCCTAAATATTTTTCCCTATGGTTCCCTCATTAATCATAGAAATGAAATGAAAGGTTGTTGCATAGGTAGCATAGATGACACTCAAAGAAACTAATTGCATTTTCTCTTGAAAATCTTGTGTGAATTGTTGTGATTTCTTTATTCATTTTCTAAATTTTAAAGGTCAATTATTCATAACAAATATTGTGAATTTGGAAAAGTTATCATCTTGTTCAAAACCATCTAATACACTTAATGAAATATCTAAAGAATAATGCATCATTGATTCAATTTTGATTTACCTTAAGTTATCATGAACTCACTAATTTCCTTTTACTTGTGGCTTGGTCCCCAACCCTCTATGGATGAAAATGCAAAATATCCTTTCAAAATATGTTGAACCCTATTACAAAATCAAAAAATCTTCCTTGAAAGGGTGATCTTGGAAGCCTCCACCATATGTTTTCTAGCCTAATTGGCAGTGGATCAAGGCCTTTGGAATGGACTAGAGGTATCTATGTCAGGGATATGGATGCTTGACTAATAGTAGAGAAATTCCCACACCACTTTCCCTTCAAGATAAACTATAAAATCTTTTTTCCTTCAGTAGTTATTGCCTGATGTAAATCTAAATTATTTTATGTGACAGTAAATCAAATGAATTAATCACTTGATCACACACATAGATGGTATTTTTCAGGATTGTAGCTTACTATGTCACAAGTTGAGGTACACTTTAGTACCTATTGAGGTTCTTAGTTTGCACCCTAGCTAAGCAAAGGGGATTGTTTATGTCCTCTTGCTTAAACCTAATCCAACATGGGACTAACCCTAGGTTATGGGTCACCTAAACTTGGGTCAAACCTCTGAATAAGGCCAGCTTATTTTTGATATATATCACCTAATTTATACTTATACTAGCTCTTGCTTAGAAAAGGGAGATAAATTGACAATGATTCATAAAAGCATGTAAAATGAGGTGATGCACTAAATGTTTTGATCCTTATAATTGCAAAAGACACACTATAAGACATATTCAAACTAAATAAGATCACTTCATTTGATCTTCGAATTGTTCCACATAATTATTTCACACAAAGGCATCGATTAGCTATAAACCTGACATGGGAGAGCAATTATCTACTTTCACACTAACCAAAATACTATGTATGTACTTCCTATGACCTGTGACAACTACCAAAACATTGTATAAAGGTGAGAAAACTTAGATAGAGGCAAGGAAAATAGATATTCACTTGACCACATCAATGAATTCATGAGACACACTTTAACTAAGCTTGAAAAATCAAGGAATTTAGCCTTTATTACATCAAACAGGTGTTATAGTGTAAATCTTAGTAGAGGATAGTCATACCAAAGAGAGGGATCCATTTCAAGGCTTAGAATCCTGTATATATAGTAGAATGGAAATGAGAGAGACAGGTAAAGATGCCTAAAATAATGGGGAAGGGGTCATTATGATCAAGATTTACAATCATCTAGTGTTGATTTAGTTAGAATGGATCATCATGATCAAACTACTTAAAAATGGCCATAACAATTATATTAGTCCTTTTCCATTTATTTCTAGTCTGAATTAGTGTTTCTTTTAGTTTCAATGGTGGAATCAAGTTATTTTCAAGCTAAATTCTAGCATCCAATCCATTTACAATAGCTGGATCAATCTTTTGAAATATCCTTCTAGCATTGACTATTTTACATCTCAATAAATCCATTTTGATCTTGGTGACATTTATTACTCCTCATTGGCTTCTTATTGGTTCATCTTTAACATGTAATAATGGAGGAAAGGGGTCATAATCATGATACTAGCTTTGATGATGAACTACTCAAAACTGACGTGTCTACCTCTGTGATATCCCTTTGAAATTTTGGCTCTGGCTTGACCTTGACCAAGTTGGCTTCAAATTTTAATATTGACCTTTGATCTTGATCTAAGTCCTTAAGATTATGACATTTATCAGTTTTGCATTGATCCTCAAGATCTTGTTATTAGTCTATCTACTTCACATTATCCATTGATATTTCTTGGTATGAATTAATGCAAGCCATATATCTTTTTGATAGTTATCATAGTTGTGACACTTTGTAGGAGCTCATTCATCCTTGATATCCTTTGACTCTTTGACACTTACTCACTATTAATCTACTTAGTATGATTAAATATGCACCATTATATCTATGTGGCCCTACTAGCCTATCAGTCACTATGTACTTTTGATCCATCTAATAGTTACCCAAGATCTTGACACTTGGTAGGAGCTCATTCATGTTGACCTTTTGACTCAATGCTCATCATTGATCTTGATGGTATGATTGAATGTGTGTCATTATATTTTGGGACCCACTGACATCTATCAGATCATCACTCACCATTAGATCTTTGGTACAAATAAATATTGGCCATTGATCTTGATCATTTAAATTTGAATGGCTATTTTACGAGGCTTAAACTTGATGTCTACATGCCTATTTCATTCTACATTATTAAATTTCAAGTTTTATATCTTGAGATAGCAAGCTCATCAAGATACAAATTTTATAGAGAATATTCAAGGCATGAATAAATTCATGTCCATGCATTTATTTTGACCTGAGAGGATTTCTAAGAATATTTATAAAATGCATAGATGAGCTGACTAGTTCACTTTTTTATGGCATCTTGATGATGGTCTAGCTCTTCTAGGCTTGCTCAAGTCATTTTTGATCATCTTTACAGGGTTATATTTTTAGATACCAATTACACCAAGGCAAGAAACTTGTAGGGAATTATTAAAGCACAAAAGACATCATCTCAAGGAACTCTTAAGACTATATATGTTAAGTTTTAAATTATAGGGTGACAATTTGATTCATGGGGGAAAAATTAACCACATTCTAGCAACTCAACTAGGAAGCATGCCTGTTATGCTTGAGAACCAGACCATCTGCATGACTTATAGACTCATAAAGTAATGACAAGTTTGATTCATGGTTGTAAACAACCCTTTGACTTGAAAAGATAATGAATTCATAGAAAATAGGGAGGCTAACTAAATAAAGTAAAATCAAATAAGATAATGTGATAGGATATCACTTGGAGGAAAACAAACAACCTAACTATGGATATGGGATTTAGCTTCCTTAATAGCAATATTTCAAATGTATCCCATTAACTGGGATAGGAAGCTCTTCACCATCCATCCTTGTATGTTGGAAGGCATTATGGGATTTGTAGCTAGAGATTGTGTATGGACCATTTGAAATAGAGTCAAACATTGTATGCCTTCATGGCATAGCTTTATCCTCATCCCACTTGAGTACCAAATCTCCTTCTTTGAAACTTATTGAAGAAGCTCCTTTGTCAAAGGTTTTCTATACCTTTGCTTGATGGATTTCCATAGCTATCATAGACTGATGTCTTGTCTCTTCCAAATCCATAATCTTAGCATATTTAATTTTCATAGGTTCATTTTCCAACAACTCAAGTTGAAACATTAGTTCTAGGGTAGGAAATTCAATAAAAATAGGCATTCTTGCTTCCTTACCATATACCAGCTTGTAGGGGGAGTTGGTTATTAACTTATTATAGGTGATTATATTAACCCAGAGATTTGAATTAAATTTTATATTCCATGACCTCTAATTTTTTGCAATGGTCTTTCTTAGGATCTTTAATAGGTTCTTATTGGTGGACTCAGTAAGACCATTTCCTTCGGGATAGTCGTTTGATGAAGTGATGAGATAAACTCCATAAGAAATTCCCATTAGCTTATTATGGACCCCCAAAAGTTCATAACATTGTTATAAATGATGGTTAAAGGGACTCCAAACCTAGTAAGCAAACCTTCATAAAAATCTATAACATTGGACTCATTTGCTTCCTTCAATGTCACTGCTTGTGTCCATTTAGTAAAGTAGTATGTGTCAGTCAGTATCCATTTATGACCTAAGCTTGAATGGGGCTTAATGAGACTAATAAAATCTAATCCCCATTGGATAAAGGGATGATCCACCACAATTGGTAGAGAGGTAAGGCTGTAAGCTTCACCTTCCCTACAAACATAGCACATTATCTGCATTTCTTAACCCATGCACGATAATCACCAAATAAGATTGGCCAATAATACCCACCTCTTATGATCTTATGGGTTGTATTCCTTATTGAGTAATGTCCTCCACCATGTCCATTATGGAACTCTTCAAGCATCCTTTCCTTTTGATGTTGTTCAATGCATATTAACAACATGCCATCGATATCTTTCTTGAACAAATCACCATCAACAAGAAGAAATGAAATAGATTACAATCTAAAATATCTTATTTTTGAAGGAGTTAGATGAGAGGGATAGAGACCATCCTATAGATATATTACCAAATCATGATACCAACTAGAAGGTGGGGTATGGTCAGATGCAAATTCTTCATCAGTTGACACCATAACCACCTCATTGGATTCTTGTTAGTCTTGGGTTAGATGTTCACAAAGTCTTTTGCCTCTAACCAGATTTGTGACCTTGATCTCCACATAATACTCCATTAATTTTGTCATACAACTAGCTCTTTTCTCATTTCTATCCTTGTTTAAGAGAAATTCTTTGATACTTGGATGGGCAACCATCAGATGTATCTTATTCTTAGACAACAAGTATCTAAACTTCTTGAGAGACCTAATGATAGAGAGTACATGTTTTTAAACAAAATATTACCTTATTTCATATTCTTCCAAGCCTTGACTAAATAAGGCCATTAGCTAATCTAAAGCCTCTTGGTTCTACAACATAAGAATGCCTAAAATGGTGTCAATGTTAGCATAGGTGTATAGAATGAAGTCCTTTGAGAAATCTAGGTTCATGAGCATAGGAGCACTAGCCATGGCTTTCTTAATCTCCTCAAAACTCCTTACTCCTTATTTCGACCAATTGAAGCTCTGATTCTTCTTTAGCATGGCTATAAGTGGATTAGCTAAAGTGGCAAAATTTGAGATGTATCTTCTAATAAAATTGATCTCTCCTAAGAAACTTTATAAATCTCTTTTGTGTTTGGGAAAGGAAAGTGTAAGAATTAAGGCTAGCCTTTCAGGATCTATGCTTAGACCATGTTTTGAAACTATATGTCCAAGAAGCTTACCTTCATGAACTAAGAAGACACACTTTTTAGGATTCAAGGATACCCAATTTGTCTATGCCTTTCAATACTTTCTCAAGAAGAACCATGTACTTACTTGAATTCTTTGAAAACACTATTATATCATCTAAATAGACTATCATAGACTTATTAATCAGGCCCTACAATGCCATGTCCATGACTCTCTAAAAGGTTGCTCTATCATTGGATAGACCAAAGGGCATCTTTCTGTATGCAAATGTCCCCCACTTTGTTGTGAGGGTTGTCTTGAATTGGTCTTCTTCCTTGACCAAAATCTAGTTGTAGCCACTATAGCCATCCAAAAAGGAGAACCTTTTTGAACCTACAACCAACTATAAAATATGTTCCATTGATAGTAATGGATAGCGGTCTTTAAGAGAATCCTTATTTAGGTTATGGAAGTCAACACACAATCTAATTTCACCGTTATTTTTTTGTATTAGAATAAGGTTTGTCACCCAAGTTGACTGATTGATTGAAAATATAATAATTGACTCAATGAGCTTATGAAGCTCAGCTCTCATCAAAATCTCAAGTTTAGTATTAATGTGCCTTTGTATTTATCTTACTAGCTTTGTTTCATCTTCTAGCTTAATGGTGTGTTGAGCTAGACTTGGGTCAAATCCCTTGAGATCACTATATTTCCATGTAAATACATCAACAAAATTTGCATATAACTTAATGAAAGCTTCTTCTTCTAAATAAGTGCATATTTTTCCCAACTTTAGGTTCTTACCAAGTGCAACTTCCACATTAGTATAGTGTTCTTCCTTTTTTGACAAAGTTGACTTTTCTTTCTTAAGCTCATCATCACCACTGAATATGTTTTATAGTGTGACCAATACTTTAGGCAACTTATTTGTCTTCAGTACATAATATGATCACCATACTATTTCAAGTACTTTGACTAATTTCTTAAGGAAAAATCAGGTTCCTCTTGTAAGAATATGATAATCTAATTATCATCTTCAAACACTTGCCAATTATCATTGTTATTTCTAATATAAGGCCTTATAACCACCCTAATGTGTGACTAGGCCTTTTCACTTTTTACATCAACTAGGATACTAAATTGTGCCCCAATGGTAGCCAATCTATTTGCATGTTTATTCTCATCTCTTGGTATTGCCCAAATGTTGAAGTCTTGAAACTCTTCAAGTAAGTCACATACCCTATGCTTATAATATTTAAGTAATGGGTTCTTGCATACATTAAGACCCCTTACCTAGTGAACTACAATTTCACTATCACCAAATATTTTTAAGGTGTTGACTTTCATCTTCTTAGCCCATTGCAGACCATGAACTAGCGCCTCATATTCTATAGCATTATTTGAACAACCAAATTGAAACATAATACATGATAAATACCTTTGTTTTGATAGAGAAATCAATATAATTCTAGTCCTAGTACCATGCTTATTCCTTGATCCATTAAATTATAGTTTCCAAAGATTATCAATAGACTCATCATCCTTCATCAAGGATGGAATTGGTGCATCTTTCTCATGGAGGTAATAAACACCAAGTCCTTATTATTTAATTATCTTATAAGGATCATATTCATGTGAGATAGATTCCCACTCATCAAGGAAAAAAATTTTAATCCCATCTAAAGGTGATTTAGTTTCTTCTACACTATCTTCTATCACCTCATCTGAAATAAGGCAATTAGTGTTCACAACACTTGGCATATATGGTTCCAAATGAAACCATGAAATAGGTTCAAAATGTATGGTTAACTTGGTACCATACCTAGTCCTAAACATCAAATATGTCTATTTAGCTAATAAATATTCTCTAGTCTTTGAGGTGGAGTCATTTGAAAGACACATGGCAAAGTAGGGAGGCAAATCCACCATAACTACATCATGTTTAATGGTAACTGTTAACCATTTTTTTCCCATAGGTCAAAATGGATCAACCACGTACAGTCAAAATATTTTATGGGGATTTGTTTATATAACATTATAGGGCATGTTGTATCTTATCTGATGTCATTTCATATGCCATTTAAGTTTTGGTCATGGCCTAGATTAGTCCTTATGTCTTTTGGTGTCTTAAGGGTCATTTTTTTATCATATATGCAAGTAGTAGATTTTCATGGTGTTGATAATTTGCAAGAGTAGGTCCAAAAAATCCCTAAGGTTACACTTGAGAGATATTTCAAATTTTTTCCAAGTGTTAGAGCATTCATAATTCCTTCAGAGGAATTGTCCACACAAATCCTACAACAAAAGTACAAGGCATATTTCCCTTGGAGAAATTGTTCTACTTTTTGGAAAAGTGTTATTTCTTTTAGGAGTTTTGTTCTGGGTATTTTGGGCTAAGTGTCAAGAACTATTTCAAACATTTTATCTGAAATAATTTTCCTAAAGGGTCATCTATTCGAGAAAATGGACCCTACAAAATCCTAAAAGGTATTTCTTCGAAAGGTGGACCTTTGAAAAAATCTTGAAGGGTATCTTTGGGGGAAATTTTCCCAAATGCATATTTATTTTGGGGGAAATGTTTGGAAAAAGTTATAAATGTATGATTTCTTTTAGATAAAATGGCCAAAGCAAAATACAAGGGTTATTTCTTTCAGGAAAATTATCTGAACAATTTTCTTGAAGGGCATTCTATAGGAAAGTGGTTTGATACACTTTTTCTGAAGGACATGTTTTAAGCAAAGTGGTCCAAAGAAAAGTATCCCAAACACTTTTATTAAAGGGTATTTTCTCAAGAATATGAACCAAAAAAAAATTCCAAACGTTATTTTCTTCAAACAAATTATCTTGAGACAAAATCCTGAAGGATCATTTTTCAAGAAAAGTGTCCCTTTATAATTTTCTTGAAGGGTCATTTCTCGAGAAAATGGTTTGATATAGAATATTCGAAGGGCACTTTATAGAAGTTATAAAAGACACTTTTCAAAGGGTCGAAGGGTAGTTATAAGGCCATAATTGTTTTAATAAAATTGTCCCTTGATAACTTCCCTAAGGTTAACTTCTTTCAGACATTTTGTTTGATACACAAACCCTGAATACAAGGTTCTAAATAGAAGAAGTAGTCTAGGATCTCAATTTACTCATAAGGATTCTAAGACACTTTGGGTTAAATTAAAGTGTAGATTACCATTTTCTAAGGACATGACCAAATTTTCATAGCCACTATGGGATGCCAAGAATGCTTGGAATCACTTATAAGTGCATGGGATCTAATTGGATCTTCATTGTGTTCATTGAGACATTTAGGCCTAGTAACAAAAATTATGGGTGGACACTTTACTAACATCACTATTTTGATGTATGGACAAGTTAGAGAGAATTAGTCATATGGATTTATTCACATTTATGACTAGATCATATGCACCAAGTTTTAGGTCCTTTTACTAAGCACATATAAAGTTGTAAAGGTCCAAATTCGGATCCTTAGTCATATTCTACATGTTTTCCCATACTTATCCATTTTCAAAGAAATTTAGGTAGAGCCAAGTGAGCATCTTCACAAAGTTATATCTTACACATGTATTAGTTGCATGAGAAATTGGCCATATGGGTCTATTTAGCTTGGTACCTAGTTATTACATACTAGGATTCAGATCATCCACCAAAGTGTGGTAGAAGTTATGCATGTGCAAATTTGGATCTTTGATCAAATTTTTCTAAGTTTTCCATACTTAGATAAATGAGCTCAACCATCTCCAAGACATCATGTAGAAGTATTTGAACCAGCCAAATTATGCATTTAATATATTCACTCAGAAGGCTCTTAAAACTAATGGATCAAATGGGTTCATTCCTTTTGGCCTTGAGAACATCTAAAAATTTGATGCCTCCATGATTCTCTATCTTCAAGATATAAGCCTTAAAATTTGGTCAAAATCATAAGATGTTTACACAAATGTCAAAATAGAGCTTAGGCAAAAATACATTTGTGCTTAAATTTGATGGACTGTGAAACATCACTTACATTCTATGAGATGACAAATGATGGTTGATGGGACGTTGAATTTAAAGACAAATCAAGACAAATCCTATTGAGCTTAAATTTTACAATTATGTGACCATCAATGATGATCATGCAAATTTCATTTAATGGAAGTGATGATGTCAATTTTATGATCTTGAACTATGCATTACCTTTGAAATGGTGGGTTATAGTAGATCAATAGTTGACATTTGATCAAGCATATATATCTAATAGTGAGTGGAGGTCAAAGGGTCAATGAATCTCAAAGGTGAATGTGTGCATGATAGGTGTCAGTGATGCATTCAACTAGTAGAGGATCAATGGTTCTTGGGCATTCATACAGATTGAAATTGATGTAGAGAGAAGGTTAATGTGTTAGTGAGTTGAGTTAGATTTTAATGGCCACTATAAACAAAGGAAATCCCAAGATCTTTAATAGAGGTTAAGAATCCATTTTTGACTAAGGGCAATAAGATTTTGTAGGGTCATTTCTGTAACTTTGTTTACCATTATTAGAAGGACCTATGCATAGTCTATTTAGACCCAATAAGAAAACCAATAGTCTGAGATTGGTTTTCTATATATAGTAAATCCATGAGCATGGAGATCAGTTCAAACATGATCTAGTTAGAACAAGATCTAAAATTTTGATGGATGTCATGAAGGCATACACATAGGCTCTTAGTGGTTTCATCTTTAAAGGCCAATTACATGAAAATGACATTGTTCCTCCTCATTGCACATAATGGCAAACTAGTTTGGAGTAGTTTAATATCCAGATAAAACCCTAAAAGATTGATTCAATTATTCTAATTACATTGATGTCACAATGTTCAAAATAAATTGATCCCATCATCACAACTATCAGAATAGATCAAGGAGGGAATATTTTAACTATGTAACCACTTGAGGTGACTAAGATCAATCAAAAGGTTTGAAGAAGCATAATTTGTAGAAGTAGTTCTAATTGTAGTTCAAGAATTTAAACTAATTTATTCCCTTTTCCAGCACTAAGGCTCCCTTTCTCTTGTGGCCTTTCTTCTATAAATATAAGTCTTGAGCTATTGTAAAAATAACCATGCCATGTACGGTGAATCCTTACTGGATTGATGTAATATTCTACTTTTGAACATTAATACAAGTCTATTTTTTAGTTTTGAACAATTATCTGAGTCTGTAAGTGATGTATGGTGATGAGAAGTGATCATTCTCTATCCTTCCTTCCCTTATCCTTTCATGTTTGAGCAAGAATTCTTAGTCTAATAGATCATATAGAGTGTAGTCTAGTGTGTAAAGTTTTTTTCAAGAGTATAATTATCCTTTGAGTCTACAATCTACCCTTTGGTTCATTTGGCTTGTGTTGTTGCTCACATCTCAACTTTATATTAAAATACTTATGTTAGAATATATTAAAACTTAGAGACTAGTCTATATGTTTTATTTCATTATGGTATAAATATGATGGTCATGTGGAATACATTATTGGTGCATCACTTTCTTTAGAGTATTTTTAATTTATGCATTTTATAACTCTTTTCCCCCATACATAAGCAGTAGCTTAAGTGATAAAAATTACACAATATATTTAGGGAGCTATCCCTTAAACCTATAGGATCATTTCTTATATAGATACCCCACATACATGTAAATGTTCCCATATTTCATAAATATATAAAAAACTTGAACATCCCCTTCTAAAGTGAAATATTTTATGACAATATTTCTAGCATGTTCGAAGGGACCCCATTGTCTTCAAGATAACTTGTTAAGGTAAGTGTTGGCTTAGTAAACATCAACTACAAATTGGTGTGCTACTCAGCATTTGGTGACTCCTCAAATTAAATCTAGTTTTAGACCATTGTTTGGTTACAAACTTGCCCCCATAATTCATGGTCCTCACTAGGCCATCCTCTACTAGACCATCCAATCCTATTAATCCACCCTTTTAACCTGATATCCCTCTTACAATTTAGTATCCATAGCCTAATCTACCCTTTGAATAAGGAATAGATTTTTCTAGAGAGGAAGAAGAGGAAGAGGCTAAAGAAGTTGTAGATATTGAAGAAGACATGGCTAGACCTCATGCTTTCCCCACCTTTAATAATGATAATCCAATCCAAATTCATGTTTATTATGCCATCCCTCTTAATGCCACAAAATATGTGCCCACATTCAATGGTGAGAGTCATATCACAATTAGTGAGCACATTAAAGATGTCTCTAATTTTTTTAGTTTCCACAATATTATTTGAGAGAACATTATTATTAGGCTCCTTTCCATGTCCCTTAAAGCAAAGGCTCTTGACTAGTATAGAACTCTATAAGGGGGATGCATCATGACATGGGATGAGTTTGGAGTGTTGTTGACTTCCAAATTTGGGAATGAAAGTGACCATGATTCTCCCATACATCAGCTCAACATGATAAAGAGGGGACCCAAAGAAATAATGCATGACTTCAATGAAAGGTTTTAGAAGACTTGGCATAGGTTGCCTCCTCCTATGATACCACCCACTAGTTTTGTGTTCCCTACTTGCTTAAGAGGCATTGGGACTTAAATTGTTGTTATGCTCAAATCAATGGAAGGATACACCCTCCCTGAAGCATATGAGATTTTTATCAAAGATAAAAATAATCTCATCCAAGCTGGAAGATTTCTACCTAAAGTGTTTATGCCTCCTTTGTCTCATGCTTCTGTTAGTACTCTATATGTAGCCCAAATTCTTAATGCTAATACCAAAACTAAGGTGGATCCTAGGAAAACAAATAATAATGTTGATTAGAAAGAAAAGTTCCTAGCCTTAGAGGATCAAAATAGACAATCTAATGTGCAACATGGTGCTTATTATAACCCTTACCCCTATCAACAATAATATGGTCAACAATATAGAAGAGTGAGAGGCCAATGGCAGCTTAATCCCAATAGCCCTACTAATACATAAAATCTTAACTCTACCACCAATGCAAAGGAGATGGTACCAATTCATAGTAATTTGGTGCAAGGAGAAGATTGGTAGCAAGACCAATTCATGGATGCTAGTCAAAATGGGGAATAAGCTCTAGTGGCTCAAGGGGTAGTTACTCCCCTCCTATCAAATGAAGAGGAGGTGATGATGCAATCTAATGAGGTTTGGCAACCTCAAGGAAAAATCTTTACCAATTTTCTAGTTCAAGAGACTTTTGTGCTAAATCAAGGAGCCTCTATCATAGATAATACAAGGGCCAAGAAGAGTGATCTAGGAGGTGGTAGTATCATGCCTACAAGCTCAACCAATCTTCCTACAAGGAAAAAAGACACAACTATAAGTGTGATAGCTCTAAAGGCTTCTATGATAGTTTTAAAGGTTTCCACACCTCTAATAAGTCAAAATATGGTAAGATCTACCCCTATTCCTCAAGTTTCAAGTAATTATCTACCTATGAAATCCTAATAGAAATTATGTATGGATTCCTTCAACATTGTATATTCTTTGAAGAATACTAAGACATCCATTTCTCTTTGGGATGTATTTCATATGCCTGGTCAAAAAGAGCTCCTATAAAATTAGTTATCTACTATCCGAGCTAGTTCCTCCACCTCAAATCAAAGTCATGGCCATGTCACTCTTACAAATGCTCCTAGTACCATCATTGAACCATACACTAGGGCTAAGAAACCTTCACCATTTTACCTCACCCTCACTATAGGTGATAAATTATTACATAATTGCATAGTCGATAGTGGAGCTTCTACTTCTGTCATGCCAAAAATTATAGTTAACAAACTAGGCCTGAAATATGAGCCACATAGTAAGGGGGTCCTTCAATTAGATTGTACACATGCCAAGTTGGTAGGTATAATAAAATTCTTGAAGGTTTTCTTGCACAGTTGTCCTAGTTTCCCTATCTTGTAAGACATACTTATGGTTGATCTCCCAACCCACTTTGCCATCTACCTATCAAGGGAATTCATAGCTAAGATAGGTGGCTATCTCTTAATTGATTGGTCTTTATTGTATTTTTTAATAAGTTATGGGTCTAAGGTGATAATTAAGACATGACCTATTACAAGGTTTCATACTAAACCTTACATTGAGATAAGTTATAATTTGAATTGCGTTATTCATGAAGAAAAGGATTCTATTCTTGATGATGGCACTTCTTCCAAACTCTAGGGCATTGTAAATTTGTTTCTTGATGAATATGGTACTAATACTTATGAGTAAGATCCTCATTCTCTCATAGAGTAAATTGATATAGGAACATATTGTATACATGAGGAAGGAATACCAACACCTCTACTTGCTAAGGAAGAGGGTGAAAATGATGAAGTGTGGAAGATGTTCTTTGATGGTTCAAGAAGTAAAGTTGGTGTAAGGGTTGGTGTTATGTTTGTCCCTCCATCCAAAAAATAGTATTATGCTTCATACATATTTCATTTCAATTCTAATTTTAATGTGGCTGAGTATGAAAGTTTGATTCATGGACTTCAATGGGCAAGGAGAAAAGGAATCAAGAACCTATAAGTGTATGGAGACAGTGAATTGGTTGTGCATCAAATGAGGAATGTGATTTTTGCTAAGAACCCTTTTTTTAGGTCATACAATCATAGGGTATGGGCTTTCTCAAATAATTTAGTGCATTCAACATTCACTCAATCCCAAGGGAGAAAAATAGTCATGCTAATAGACTAGCTACCATAGGATCCCAATTTGACACTCCAACTACCATAAAAGAGGAAGGAAAGTAGTATCATATTAAGATCATTATCAAACCTTTTATACTTGATAATGAAGTGTCTTGGAAATTTTTTGATAGTGAAAAACACATTACATGCTTCTTGAAAAATGAGGTTGAGTTTTCTTCAAGAAATTAGAGGAGACTCCAAGAACAGTTGGGTGATTAGATTGTATAAATAAAGACCAATGAGATACCTAAGGGTTTGGTGACCTTATAAAGTATCTTTAATGAAATTGATTTTAAGAGGAAGGATAAAGAGAGTGTATCTACAAAAGAGGATAATTATGAAAGGATCTTGATCTTCAAAATAAACCTCCTAAAACTAGGCAAAGTATGTTCTACATTATAAAAACAAGCATTCATTGAATTATGTAGAGAGTTTAATGATATATTTTCTTAGGAATATAAGGACCTCAAAGGATTTGATCATATCCTAGCACACCATACCATAAATTTGGAACTAGGATTTAAATTGAGTAAAAAAAATCAAAGACCCATCAACCCCAAGGTAGATCAATTCATGAGGATGGAGCTTACCAAATTCCTTGAATATGAGATAATATTTCCTGTCAAGAATTTAATGTGGGTGGCTAACCTTATGCCTATTATAGATAATATTGTGGAGATAAGGATTTGTGTAGATTTTAAATATCTCAATAGAGTGTTACTCAAAGATCACTATCATCTACCTCAATGAAACATATTCTACAAGTGGTTTTAGGGTCTCAACATTTCTCCCTTTTGGATGGATATTTGGGCTACAATCAGATTTTGGTCAATGAAGGTGATTAGTTCAAGATATCCTTCACTACCAAAAGGATGACCTTTGCTTATAAGAATATGCCTTTTGGTCTATCTAATGCCAGTGCCACTTTTCAAAGAGTAATGGACATGACCTTCAAATTTTTGATCAATGAGATGCTACTAGTTTATCTAGATGATATAACAGTATTTTCTAAGAATGTTGATGACCACATGCAACACTTAAGACAAGTGTTTGAAATATGTAGGTATTATGGGGTATCTCTTAACCCCAAGAAGTGCATCTTTATTTCCATGAAAGTAAGCTCTTAGGGCATATTGTTTTTAGGGATGGTCTGACTATTGATCCTAAGAGAATAGAGGCTATTCTAGGCTTATCATTGCCCTTTAATAAGAAAGGTCCTCAAAGTTTATTGTGAAAGATATTTTTTTTAAGAATATTCATACATAGTTTTGCATTTTTAGTAAAACTTATCACATCTATGCTCAAGAATAATCAGGTCTTTTCTTGCCCCAAAGAGGGTAAGATCAGTTTTGAAGCCATAAAGAAAGAAATTGTAGAATATTCTACCCTTGTGAATCCTAGTTTTACTAAGGACTTCATATTGTATTCATTTGACAACCTTGATACTATCTTAGCCATGCTGATGCAAAAGAATGATGAGGGCATGGAGCAGCCAATCACATTCTGTAGTCAAGGTCTAAAAGATTATGAAGTAAAGTACACCTTTGTGGAGAAATAGGTTTTTCATATTATAAAAAGACTAAATAAGTTTATACATATGTTGGCAAATAACAAGATTCATGTTATGGTCTCTCATCCCAACACCAAGGAGTTTCTTTCGAGCAGAGACCTTAGTCAAAAGAGAGCATGGCGGATCACTAAGGTGATGAAGTATGATTTTGATATCAAAGTGAGAAAACTAGTAAGGGGTAAAGGATTTTTTGAACATCTAGCTTCATATCTTCATGAATCAAAAGAAGAATCTCTAGTCAACCATGAGTGTCCCCAACTAGCTTGTCCATTGCCTCCACAAAGTTGGATAGAGGATATGATCAGATTTCTCCAAAATGGTGAGTATCCTAATAATATGAATCAATCACAAAGGAGGTATTTTAGATTGTAATCAATTACCTTTTGTATTATGGATGGTATGATGTTCAAGAGGGACATCAATGGTGTGTTGTTGAGATACATTGATAATGACCAGTCTGGAGTGTTGCTTGAGAAATTCCATGATGGGATAGTAGGAAGTCATTTCTCTCTAAGGACCATAACTACCAAGATCATGAGGGTTTGTTATTATTATCCTAGATTCTTTAAGGATTGCCATGCTTGGGTGAGAAGGTGTGGACAATCTAATTTCCTTGTAGGAATTAGAAGCTTGCAGCTCTTCCTCTGAAGCTTATTCAAGTAGACCAACCTTTCATGCAATGGGGTCTTGATTTCATTAGCATGATAAATCCCCCATCAAGTATTGATCACAAATGGATACTCATAGCAACCAACTAGTTTACCAAATGGGTTGAGGTAGTAGCATTAAAGGAGGCCAATGAGAGTGCCATATTAGAGTTTTATGAGATCATCATAACAAGGTTTGGCACCTATATTACTATTATTTCAGATAATGCTCTTGATTTTATGGGTGGTAGGATGGATAATTAGGAAAATAAAAATGGTTTATTCTTGATCACTTCATCTAATTATTACCCTCAAGGTAATGGGTTGGTTGAATCTACCAATAAGAAACTAATCAGAATCATCAATAGAACCTTGGAGCATAACCAAAGAGCTTGGCACACCAAATTGAATACAACATTATTGGATGATAAGATAACTCCAAGAGGTCAACAAGGAAATCTACTTTTGTGTTTCTCTATGGGAGGGAAGCCAAGCTATCTATCTCTCAAGATCTACTTACCTTAGAATTAGCACACCAACTAGAGTTTCTTGAGAACACTCTAATGGAAGTGAGATTGATATAATTAATGGAGCTGTAAGAGACTAAAGGTAAAGCTCATTAGGCCATAGAACATCACTAGGTACTAATGAAGAGGTATTTTGACAAGAAGGAAACTCCAAGATCATTTCAAGAAGGTGACAACATCTTGAAATGGGATGAAGATAGAGCAAAGTTGGGGAGGCATACTAAATTTGATGCTCTATGGAGTGAATCATATGTCATCATCAAGTGAAAGCAAAGCAATTTATTTTAGTTAACAAGGGACTACCTATCCCTATGAATGGAATAAATTTAAAACCCTACTATTGAGAGTTGAAGGTTTGTCTTATAAATATTAGGCTAGGTGTGTGTCTCCTTTCTTGTTCTGTTGTGTCCCAATGAGTGCATTTGAAGCAGAGTGTGTTTTGCTTACTTTCTTGCTTTGTGTTTTTTTCCTATTATTTTATGGGTTTTGTGTGTTATTCAAGGTATTTATATTTCCAACTTGTATACTTATGAATCCATATCCCAATGGATATGATTAGGGAACTGGTCATGGCATAGCAAGCATGCCACCCTTGGGAAATTGCTGAATATGTTGACCATTTTTTCCTAATAGGCCAAAAATGGATCAATCCTCTATAGTTAGAATAATTTATAGGGTTTTTTTTAATACAATGTTATAGGGCATATTACATCTCATTTAATGTCATTTTATATGCCATTTTAAATTTTGGTCATGGTCTAGCTTAGTCCTTGTGTCTTTTGGTGTCTTAAGGGTCATTTTCTGATCATATATGCAAGTAGTAGATTTTCATGGTGTTGAGAAATTACAAGAGTAGGTCCATCAAAGCCTAAGGTTGCACTTGGGAGATATTTCTAATTTTGGACAAGTGTTAGAGCATTTATAATACCTTCAAAATAATTGTCCACATAAAGCCTACAACAAAAGTACAAGGCATATTTCCCTCAGAGAAATTGTTCCACTTTTTGGCTAAGTGTTATTTATTTTGGGAGTTTTGTTTTGGGTCTTTTGGGATAAGTGTCAAGAATTTTTTTGGACATTTTTCAAGAAAATGGACCCTAAAAAAATCATGAAAAATATTTCTTTAATAAGTGGGCTTTTGAGAAAATCCCAAAGGGTATCTTTTTTAAGCCAAGTGTCAGATTTCTTTTAGGAAAATTGTCAGTACATTTTTATCGAAGACATATTTCTTTTAGGGAAAATGCTTGGAAAAAGTTCCAAAGGTATGATTTATTTCAAACAAAATGGCCAAAGTAAAAGACAAGGGTTATTTCTTTTAGGAAAATTGTCTAAATAATTTTCCCAAAGGGCATTCTACAGGAAAGTGCTCTGATACACTTTTTCTAAAGGGCAATTTTTAAGCAAAGTGGTCCAAATCAAAGTGTCCCAAACACTTTTCCTGAAGGCTATTTTCTCATGAAGGTGAACCAAATAAAAAGTCTGAAGGGTATTTTCTTCAAACAAATTATCCTGAGACAAAGCCCTGAAGGATTTTTTTTCAAGCAAAATATCCCTTGACAATTTTCATGAAGGGTCATTTCTCAGGAAAATGGTTCAATACAAAATATCTGAGGGGCACTTTACAAAAGTTCTAAAAGACACTTTTTAAAGGGATGAGGGGTAGTTATAAGGCCATAATTCTTTTGGGAAAATTATCCCTTGACAACTTCCCCAAAGATCAACTTCTTTCAGACATTTTGTCCAATACACAAAGCTCGAAGACAAGGTTCTGAATGGAAGTAGTCCAAGATCTCAATTCGCTCACAAATATTCTAAGATACTTTGGGTTCACTTAAAGTGTAGATTTCCATTTTCTAAGGATAAGACCAGATTTGCATAGCCCCCATGGGATGCCAAGAATGCTTGGAATGGCTTAGAAGTGGATGGGATCCAATTGGCTCTTCATTGTGTTTATTGAGACACTTGGTCCTAGTAATAGAAATTTTGAGTCGGCAATTTGTTAACATAATTATTGTCATGTATGGACTAGTCAAAGAGAATTGGTCATATTGGTTTATTCACATTTATGACTAGATCATATGCTCTAAGTTTTAGGTCCTCTGACTAAGCACATCTAAATTTGAAAAGGTCTAAAGTTAGCTCCTCAATCACATTCTACATGTTTTCCCATACTTAGCCATTTTAAAAGAAGTTCAAGCAGAGCCAAGTGAGCATCTTCATAAAGCTATATCTCGCATGTATAGAAATTGTAGGAAAAATTAGCCATATGGGTTTATTCGAATTGATCCCTAGTTATTACATGTTAGGATTTAGATCATCCATCAAAGCATGGTAAAAGTTAGACATGTACAAATTTGGTTCCTTAGTTATATTTTGCTAAGTTTTCCATACTTATCCAAATGAGCTCAACCATCACCAAATTGTCACGTAGAAGCATTTGAACTAGCCAACATGTGTATTTAATATCTTCACTCAAAAGGCTCTTTGGACTAGTAGATCAAATTGGTGTATTCTTTTTGACCTTGACAACATCTCCTAAAAGTTTGGTACCTCCATGATTCTCATGCTTCAAGATACAAACCTTCAAAGTTGGTCAAAATCATAATATGTCTGTGCAAATGTCAAAATAGAGCTCGGGAAAAAATACATATGTGCTTAAATTTGATGGTCCATGGGCATCACTTATGTTTGGTGGGATGATAAATGATGATTGGTGTGATATTAAATTTAAAGATAGAGCAAGACAAATCCTATGGAGATTAAATTTGAAAGTTACATGACTGTTAATGATGGTCATGTGAACACCATTTGAGGGGAGTGAGGACATCAATTTTAGGATCATGAACTAGTTTTTGGTTTTCAAATGATGGGTCCTAATAGATCAATGGTTGGAATTTGATCGAGTATTCATATATAATGGTGAGTGAAGGTCAAAGGGTCAAAAAATCTCAAGGGCAAATGTGTGCATGACAAGTGTTAGGGATGTGTTTAGCTGGTAGAGGATTGATGGTTCTTGGGCTTTCATATTGATTGAAATTGATGGAGTGAGATGGTTAATGTGTTAATGAGTCAAGTTAGATTTTGATATCCAATCAAAATAAAGGAAAACCTAGGATCTTTGATAAAGGTTGAGAAGCCATTTTTGACTAAGGGAAATAAGGTTTTGTAGGGTCATTTCTAAAACTATGTTGTCCATTATTAGAAGAAGGATTTATGCACAATCTATTTGGACCCATTAAGAAAACCAATAGTTTGAGATCAATTTTCCATCTATATTAGACCCATGAGCATGGAGATCAATTTAAGCATGATCTAGTTAGAACAAGAGCTGACATTTTGATGGATGCCATAAATTCATACACATAAGCTCTCAATGGTTTCATCTCCAAAGGCCAACTTCGTAAAAGGGACCCTACTCCTCACTGTTGCATGCAATAGCAAAGTAATTTGGAGTGGTTGAGCATCTCTACAAATCCATAAAAGATTGATCTAATTTTTCTAATTGTATTGATACTAGAACCTATCTCAAAACAACTTGATCCCATTGTTTCAACCATCAGATAAGATCAAGGATGGAATATTTTAACTGTGCAACCACTTGAGGTGATCAAGATCAATCAAATGGTTTAATGGAGCATAATTTTTAGAAGTAGTTGTAATTACGATTCAATCATTTAAAATAATTGATTCCATTTTTTAGTGTCGAGGATCCTATTAGTAATTTGGCCTATCAAGGTCACATTACTACCCTTATCATATGAAACTTTCCAAATGTCAGTCCTTACCCCTTTATAGATGGTCAAATTGGTGAATTATGGTCTTAAAAAGCAAATTTTAGTCAAAAAATGCAAAAATGTGGTAAAAAATCACCAAAAATGGTGTCAAAATTCATTAAATTATGCCAAAAGAGCTTTATTCATGTTCAAAAGGGTGAAAATAGCCTAAGTCCTAAGTTTCAAGTCATAAAAGGATCATTTGATATGTCATAATAGCTAAAAAGACCCTAAAATAGCTCCCACATGCCAAATTTACTAATTAAAAGACAAAAAATATGTATTTTGAATTATAAGGCACGTAATACTTCTCAAAAAAATTATTTCAAGTAGTGGAGAATGAGAATTAGCTTTTAAAAGGGCAAAGAGACTCTTTTTTCATCCATTTTGCAAGAGAGGTACAAAATTCCTATAGTTTACATATAATCCAAGGTAGGGGAGATGATCTACAGGTCATATCTAGGATTCAATAGGATTTTCATGACTATTCATGGCCATACAGGCCCTAAACTAGCTTCCTTTTGGTTTCTTGCTTGTTGGCACAAAGAGACCTACCTATAGGTTTTCTGAGGGTACAGTCTATTGGAGGAGGGTATAGCTCTAAATTTTGGGTTGACTAATTTATACTCATAGGGATTCCTGATTGTCTAGGAGGTTTATCAATTGGATTCTCCATTCTCATGAACCATTTAGTTGAAGATAGGTTAAATTTTGTTGCCTAGCAACGAGAAAGGTCAGTATTTTTCTCTAGTTTCTCCTCACCTAGGTAGAGTTCTAGAGAAATTAAACTTATTCCAAAATATTGAGGAATTTTTATATCCATCTATGTCATTATAAAGGTTTTATTCATCCTTTTCAAGGTCAAATAGAGGCCACAAACTCATCTAGGTAGTTGATTTGCAATGTTGGCAAGCCTTCAAAGTGAATTATGTGGTGCAAGGAAAAGAAATTAGCTTAAAATTGTCAAGAATTAATATTTGGAGTGTTTTCATCAAATTTTCATGGTTTTTAAGCATAATCATCAGATATTATTCAATTTTCATGGCTAAGGAAGCCTATCTCCATGATTTCTAGTGTCTCAAGTGAGCTAGTTTAGCATTTTTTAAGGAAACTTTGCAAAATATAAGGTTTTTTGAGAAAACCATATTTCAATTTCACCTCCTTGCACTCATTATATGGCCTAAAAATTATTTTTATATGATTTTTAGGTTTGTATCTTTTCATACTTTCCTTCTCTTGGTCTTGTCATACTCTCTCACCCTCCTTTCCCACCTTCATCCTTTTCACCTCTTTCTACTACCATAAGCTACCTTTTCACTGTGTTTTCACTTCATTTTTACCCTCATTTCATGTTTTCCTTCATCTTTACACCACCCTTAATACCATAACCATCATCTTTACCATCACTCATACCATGTTTAGAAAGAGGAAAGTATCATCAAGCATGGTTAAGGAGGATATAGGCCAATCAAGTATCAAATATAGTCATCAAATGAGCCAATCAACAGGGTTGTATGATCAAGTGTGGCTATAGGGTTCAATGAGTTTTCAAGAGGAGAGAGACCTTCCTCAAGTTCAAATGGGAGTAAACAATCCATGAATATAAGGAGGTGGGCTAAGTAGGGCAATTGAAATTTCTTTTTTGACACCATGGCACCAGTTTAGGCATTTACTACAGATGCATACAGTCAAAGTAAGTATTTACAGTAAATATATAACAATTAAAGGTTAATCATCATATTGTATTAAGAAAATAAATATCCTTTAAGGCATATAAAAAACCAAAGATCACTTACATAGGAGAATAAATCTTGACAAAGGCATCTTCCCAAGCATGATCAAGCAGGATAGACCATAAAGCTTCATAGCACATCTAATTTAAAGATAAACATGCCTAATATCTAGCCAAGACATTATTAAAAATAAAAGATATGATCTAAAAGGGGAAAATACCTTTCTTATGATATATAGGAAATGACCTTATCATAGTTTACAATGGAAGAATCAAATCATGTTTTTGAGCATTCCTTAGGGCTAGACTTGGTCATTTCTGTATAATCTCCAAAGTATACGTAATCATGTTTGAGGAGAGATATTATTGTTCTCAGGGAAAGTGTTTGTTGAGGTCTTGACAAGGTTTTAATCATGTTTGGTTATCCAAATAAAACCTAGTAGTTTTTTAAATATCTTTGTCCTAAGTATCAACCAACAGAAGGGACCTAAGGAGTAACCTATGGTATTAATTATGCACCTACAACCCTGTACGAAACTTATCCTAATAGGGCAGGGTTTTAGTTATCAAGTAGTTTTCATGGTTAATGTTAGGGTCTCTTATTACATTATATAAATGAAGTATCATGTTTCAAAACTTATCATATGACAAAGAGAGTTAAAATCAATATCAAAGGAGATTCTATCAATAGTGACAGTCATCTACAGCCTATTGAGGGCATCCTACAGGCATACTTAGTAAAACAAGGACTCTTCTAGGTTTTTGGGTCTAATCCAACATCATGGAATATTTGAAGCATGAAGGTTTATGTAGGTTTAAATATTCACATAAGGAGCTAGAGTAAAAAGGGTGTGACACATTGAGGGAATTAAGATATATAAAATCAACCTACAGGCCTATAGGGGTATGTGTTTATAATGGAGTGAGCTTCATCATATATACATCTTAGCTAAGCATCATAATCAAAACCCTAGGGCATTATCATGGTATTATAAGTTATAACACAATAAATTAAGCAAGAAATGTGCAATAAATATAGTCTCTCTTTTTCTATATATGTTCCTACAGCCATCAGCAATGTATCCCTACAAGGTTGTATGGATGCAACTACAGCTAAGGTATAGGAAGGTTAGAATCATATAGACCAAGCATTGCTTTGAATGCTTCAAGGGTTATTTAAACCTTTAAAGGAGAACATTGAAAAGGAACCTTCATTCATTTAACTAGTTTTCAAACTCAAGTGGACTTATTAACATGCTCACACTCTCTAAGAGTCCTAAGAAGACCATGTTCTCAGTCTATATAGGGGCTAGTAGATATGAATAAATAGTCAAGTTTTTAATAAGGGTTTGTGAATATGGTTTTAGTTTGTTGATACCATTAGGGGATATTTCAAGTTTTCAAAGTATAGGATGAGTCATCAAAAGGGTAAGTGTCACTTCTAGATACTCACCTACAACCAGCGCTGATAAGGAGACCTACAGTCAAGTAGGTATGTTTGTTAGATCAAGGACCAGCCAAGGTGCAGGGAGGTTAGTATGAATTGCTAGATACATGGATTGACTCCTTATAGGTTATAGAAAATACAAAGCTTAAAGGACACAAATGAGTTTATAATTTGACTCAAAACATTGATTGAGACCTATAACAGCCTTATGATATTGAGCCATAATTAACAAAGAGAGTTGGTATTTTGGTGAGGACTAGCTTAATACAGGCTTCAAGATGGTCTTTGTTTGGTCATAAAGGTATTATAATCCAATCAAGGAGGATAAAAAACATGTGAATATTTGATGAGGGATAATGAAGGACATTTTGAGCCTATAGTCACATAGAAAGTTAACCTACAGCCAACACTAGAGCTCATTAATTACCCTCAAAACAAGGTACAACACTAATCATGTTAAAATGGAATTTGGGAGGTATTGTTTCACTTTGTGAAAGTCATTATGTGTTTTAAAAGTGCTAAAAATGATTTAAAATGGATAGGGTCACTTCATTATTTCATGCCTAATAATGATCTTTAGTGCCCTAGAGACTAACCTACAGCCCCAATGTCACCATTTACAGTCATTTAAGGGTAGGATACCTTCAAGTTGGAAAGAGAAAATAAGAATATTTTGGTACATGGTTTTTTTATTGTTCATGAACAAGGGCCACAAGGATAAACAATGCATTTGGATGAGATCAAAGCATGCTAGGAGGGACTTTTAAAGTTAATATACAGTCAATCCATGAGTCTTATGAGCCAAGGCCTAAAGTAAGGTCCATGGTTTAGAGTTGCCAAAATTAATTTAGGGAGATATGTCCATAAATTCCACATTTATATTAAATCACCTTATTCCAAGGACTACCTACACAGTATAGGTACATTGTACGGACTTTTGGTAGTTTGGAGGCCTAAAAGCTTGAACTAGACAATTTTAATTTGAAGAAAAAGTGTGGATGGATCTTATTTAATTTAAATGGTCTTAAAACACATATTGAAGATGGATTATCCTCAAAATATTTTTCAAACATGATCGATTTTCACCTATAACGCCAAAACATAGTCATTTTGAGGCCTAAATGCATTGGTTAAAGGTCACGATGTGCTTGAAAATAGGGGTAAAGGTTATTTTCAAACTCTTGAAGATGTTTTTGAGATAAATTAAGATTATTTTGACCTTAAAACCTTAAAAATATATGAAAATAACCTTCGAAACACCAAAACTCAGTCAGTAATGCTAATAGTCCATGCACAGAGGTCAAAATTAAGGGAAATTTGAAGATCCGGGAGCTACAGGTAGAGTTAAGACATAAAATTTTGTACACAAGGTAGTAATAAGTTGGATAAAAATTTTAAAAAGTTTCATGGCCATTGGAAAAGTGGATATATTCACTATTTTGTCTCAGACCTTAGCATGTTCATTTGAGGTCACCGTTGGAGCATGCTTCATTCTGGAGTGCTACAAAAGCTTCTAAGCCAAATTAAAGGATTGATAATAATGGGATTATGTTTTTAAATCATAATTATACCATTAAATAATATTAAAACTCCAAATTTTATGCAAACCATGCTCATACAGGCTTATGCAAGTAAATAGGCAAATAGGTCAAAAAGGCATTTTTGGACTTTTCAAGTGAAAATGACTTTTAGAGTGTTTTGATAGAATTTTAAAGGTCCCATAATGATTTTTTAATTATTTTTAAAGCTTATAAGGAATTATTTTCATCATAGTGAAGTTTTTCACTTTTTGTAGTTCTAGGCACCCTTCCAAACCTCTTGTTCAGATGCTCATTTTGTTCACCACATGTGGAGTTTGGCCAAAAAAAATTAGTATGTTTTGAGGAACCCTATTTAATTATAATTAATGAATAATTTAGATCGGTTGAGGGGCTGTGATTTATAAACAATCACTAAGAGCGTAGGTAGCCTATAATGTAGTCAATTCCCCACAAGCAAATTTCATTTACGTGGTAACTTCTCATATATTTTGCATGGGAGACAAATATTTCCATATATGTCAGAGGGGTAAATTTTATACACATCAATGTAAATGGTTAAATATTTAGAGTTTTGTAATTCATGAATCATTAGTTTGAAGATTCAGCTTTAAACCCCTCCTAAACCCCTAAAAAACTATTCTTAAGAAAAGTGGATTTTTTGGCCATAAAATTACCATGGATCAACTTGGAAAATTTTTAAACTTCAATTAAACTTAGATATGATTCTATAAATGTAATTTTTATGCATGGTTCTGTACAGATGAGGGCATAAATCATGATTTTTATGGAAAAAAGTGTGTAAAAAGAAGTATAGAGTAATTCAACAGAATCTAATCAATGGAGATAAAAGGTTAGGAATTTTTATTCATTTAAAAATATTAAATTTCTCATTAATTATCCTAGAATTTTCTCTACCACCTCAAGAAAAATGGCTAGTCTATTGGAAATTTGAGCAAAATTGGCGTAGTCAACTTTGTTGACTGAATGATGAAGGTTTTCGCATCAAAATCACATATTTGATGATGAATAAAGTTATTTCAGGTATAAATCTTGGTTTTTTTAGGTTTTATGGCTTCTTATTTTCAATTTCAATGGTGTGCAAGTGCACAAGTTGACTAATAGGCCTTTTGGCTTAGTTGGCCTAATTGTTCAAAAGTCAAGTTGGAGTTTGGCATTGGGATTAGTCATCAAAGAGTTATAATTGGATTTTCACACCACTTTTATGTTTTTAAATGTATATTTCATGCAATTTTAAATATTCAAGGTCCATTTTCATGCAAAGGAGGGCTATTTTGGGATTGACTAGTCTTACTTCAGTTGACTAATTGTCAAGTGTCACATCTATTCTTGATGATCTTGTTTATTAAAAGCTTTCAAGAAATTTAAACTCTTCAAGATTGATTTATCCACCCAATTATTGGTGTATCATCATTCATTCAAGATGAATTTAATTTGAGTTGACTTATCAAAGCTTGTTATACATCTTCCTTGATTTCTATGCAAAGGGGAATGTTTTCTTGTTCCAACTCAGCTTCCAAGAACTTTAAGTGGACTTCCTTTTGGATTTTGGCATACAATCATGCATGAGAGATAATTTGATTTCCCAAATAGGCCCACCACCTTTTCTCCTATTCCAAATTTTTGAAAACATGCAAAATTTGTGGAGTTAAAGCATTTTATGAATTGTTTAATCATTGTAAAAGGAGTTAGTCTTGAGTTAGTTAACCAAGACTAAACCTTCTCCCTTTTCAAATGCCACTTAGGGATTGGATTAGTTTTAGAAAGATGTATTTTGAAATTTTCAAGCCATTTTTGGGATTATTCCTGGAGATGAAGAGAAATTTTAATCTAGACCATACATTAATAAAGGAGATTTTTATTTTGCATATGAGTTTTGACAGATAATAGAGTGTAATTGATTGTGTATCAGCATATCAGTGAAATTATATCTCCTTTTGGAAGGTCCCTTCCTCACTATTGCTTTCTATCTCACCTTCTACAGGTCATTTAAAGAGGTGAAAAAGGAATCTTGTAAGTCAAGGTTCTATTTATCCTTCATCTGAAATATTTATGTTTGAGGGAAATATAGTAATTTTATTGATTCACATATGTATATTAGTTTTAGTAGCTTCCAGAGGATATAAAAAATTTAGGTGCATCACCCATTTAGATAGGTTTTCATTTTAGTTTTCCTTTCCCCTTTTTCACCCCAAAATCATAGTAGGTTAGATTTAATTGATAAATCTTAAGGGAAATAGCCCTCTCTAGAGGTTCTTCTCAGCAAAGAGTTACCCACACTCTGAGAAGATCCAATTGTATCAGCTAGAGAGAGGGTGTGTCTTACACATATTAAAATAGGGTGTTCTTCAAAGTGGTAATATCTCCCTTTTTCTTGTGTACTTTATTCTATAAATATAGGTCTTGAGCTATTGTAAAAGCAACCACACCATATATGGAGAAGCCCTACTGGATTGATGTTATATTCTATTTTTGAACATTAATACAAGTATATTTCTAAGTTTTTAATAATTGTTTGAATCTAAAAATGATGTATGGTGATGATAAGTGATCATTATCTATCCTTCCTTCCCTTATCATTTCATGTTTAAGCAAGAGTTCTTAGTCTAATAGGTCATATAGAGTGTAGTCTAGTGTGTAAAGTTTTTTCAAGAGTATAATTGTCCTTGGAGTGTGTAATATGCCCTCTGTTTCATTTACCTTATGTTGTTGCTCACATCTCACCTTTATATTGAAATATTTATGTTAGAATCTATTAAAACTTATAGACTAGTCTATATGTTTTGTTTCATTGTGGTAGAAATATGATGATCATGTGGAAGACATTCTTGGTGCATCACCTTCTTTAGAGTAGGTTCAATTTATGCATTTTATAACTCTTTTCCCCTATAGATAAGTAGTAGCTTAAGTGATAAACATTTCATGATATATTTGAGAAGATGTCTCTTAAACCTAGAGGCTCATTTCCTATATAGGTACCCCACATACCTGGAAATGTTCCCATGTTGCCCAAATCAGGAAGAGGCTTGAACAGCACCTTCTAAGGTACAATATTTGGTGACAACAGTAACATTGGGACAAGAATGTAGTGTCAACTTCATATCCTTAATGATTCCTACTATCTTCATTGGTTACCTATCTAATTGTAATACTCCTTTAGTATTTGGTTCATATACAAGACCAAGCTTATCTGCAATTTGCTTAGGCACGATAGTGTTACTAGATACACTATCCACCATACAATTATGAACTAAATAGTCACCAACTATCAAAGATAGGTATAAGGGAGTATTTTTACTTGACTTTACCTCAACTTTTTCCCCTTATGCCATTCTGTGTACCTGATATACTTGATGCTTCATTGGCTGGTTTGAATTAGTTAGGACAACACTTTGTTTCTTAACTAGTTCTAGAGATATCTTGAGAGATGAAAGATCTTGGATGAGCATATCCTTTTATCCTGGTAAAGAAAGGCAATCCCACATGCTAATGCTAACATTTGTTTACTTCAACTGATCCACTATGTTGAGTGAAGCTCCACCAACCTTTAGTTACACCTTTTGAACCACTGGTTGTTCACAAACTAGAGGTATATGAGGGACCCTCCCAGCCTTTACATTCTTATTTTTTGGTGTTATAGGGGGATCAAGCTGATATTAGGTGCTCTTTTAAAAAACCTTAGGAGTACTATAAGTATTTCTCACATCTTGAGTCTCATCAATGGCTCTTCTTTTAGCTCTAGTTATAGTTACAACTTGACCATTTAGACTGCTAGTCTCACCACCATGATTAAAAGCAACATAATCATTCATCTACCAATTTACATTAATGACATCAAGATACCCTTGACCTTTTTTAGCCCATCCTTGGGGTACCAAATTTGTCTCATGATACTAACCTCCTTGAAGAGAAAACTCTTCTTGTATCATTTGTGTAATAGTAATGTTCTGTGATACTAAGTCTTGGCCCTGAGCATCATTGAGCTTGGATGGTTGAAAACTTGACTCATGCATCAAATTGTTTTGAGGTGGTATGGGAATAATATCTTTTAAACTTATTGGTATATTAGGGTCAAGAGTTGCATATGGCTTAGCTGAAACTATAGCTCTTTGTGCTTGGTAGGGTAGTCTATTTTCCCTAAATCCTTGGTAAGGAGGCTTTTTCTCCCTAAAATACTTATAAGAGGTCTAATTATATTGTTTATAAGGCCTACCATGGTATTTCTATCTTTTGAGTTGAACTATTTCATTCTAAAAAAATTGTAATAAACTTTTCAATTCTCTAATCTTACTAACTTGACTAAAAGGGGCTATAACTTGGGTTTTCAGAGATGGGATAGGAGCTAATGATGGAAACTAAGGAAGCTGAGGTGGTGGAGTAGATTTTAACTCTAGGAATATAGGCATTGGAGGCCTATAATAAATCTTACCAGCTTGTATCAAACTTGTTTTGGTTTTTATAGTAACTTCATAAGCATTTGGCAAGGTGTTACCACCCATGGACTATATCATCATACTGATATCAAAATTGAGGGATTTTAAATAGTAAAAAAAGGCATATTATAGGGATAATATAATCACTATAGGAATCCTATTCCATGTCTTTTAGAGCCTGAGGTTAAAATTAGACATGAACTCATGGGGAGCCCTTTAAATGGTAGTCAATTGTTCAACTAATGATAGGTGATCAGATTTATCTTTAAACTGTCTGACTAAGGCTACACCTAACTCATCCCAGGTAGTAATAGAATTCAAAGGAATATTTATATACCACTCCAATTCTTTTCCTTTGAAGGAAGCAGCAAGCAATCTAATAGCCACATTATCCTTAATAATATTATGAATAGAGCAAAAGTTGGCAACATCTTAGATGTGCTCAATAGTAGTTATTTGGTGTTTTCTAGAAAAGAATGAGATGCTCTTCAGGGTAGACATGGGAATTTCATCATATTGGGCTAAGTTTAATGGACTACCTATATTGAATAGAATAAAAACTTGATTTCTAATGGCCATTTGGGTAGTGGGGATACCACTACTTAAGGCAATACAATGACCAGGGGATGAATATTGCTTTTGGGGATAAGGTCTTGTCCTATTAAATATTTATCTCTTATATGAAATAGCAGGTAGCTAAATGAATTCAATGGGAATACCTTTATTTATATAACCTTATAAAAACCTCTAGCATGAGAATGTTATCTGGATGATGCTTATGAACTCTACAACTTTAAATATCTTGAGCCCCTGATGATGATGGATCTCCTTTGCTACTGTATATGCTTCTCCTTAGCTCCAAATTTTAGCTTCTATAGGATAATGGGTCCCATCAGGCATGCCATAACTATTGGGGTTTCTAAGTTTTATCATAACTGAGCAAATGGGATTGTTCAAGTCCTCTTACTCAAACCTAGTCTAACATAGGATTGACCCTAGGTTATGGGTCACCTAAATTGGGTCAGACCTCTAGAGAAGGCCAACTTCCTTTTGATGTCTATCACCTAAGCTAGACCTAATACTAACTCTTTCTTGTAAAAGGGAGAGAAATTGACAAGGATTCATAAAAGCATGTAAAGTGAGGTGATGCACCAAATGTTTTGATCCTTCTAATTGCACAAGACACACTATAAAACATGTTCAAGACTACAAAAGATCACTTAATTTTTTATTTGATCAATTCCACATAATTATTTCACACAAAGTCATGGGTTAGCTATCAACCTAGCATGAGAGAGCAATTATCCACTTCCACACAGACCAATAGACCATATATGCACTTCCTATGACCTATGACAACTACCAAAACATTATATAAATGTAAAAAAATTAGATAGAGGCAAGGAAATTAGATATTCACTTGACCACATCAATGAATTCATGAGACACACTTTAACTTATCTTGTAAAATGAAGGAATTTGGTCTTTATTACATCAAATAGGTGTTACAGTGTAAATCTTGGCAGAGTCTAGTCATGCCAAAGAGAGGGATCCATTTCAAGGCTTAGAAGCATGTATATATAGCACAATGGGAATGAGAGAGATGGGGAAAGATAGCCAAAAGAATGGGGAATGGGTCATTATGATCAAGATTTACAATCATCTGACATTGATTCAATTAGAATGGATCATCATGCTCAGATTACTTCTGTAAACTGACCATAACAACTATATTAGTCTCTTTCCATCTATTTCTAGTTTGTGTCGATGATCCTTATAATTTCAATAATGGATTCAAGTCATTTTCAAGTTGAATTCTAATATCCAAGCCATTTACAATAGCTATATCAATCTTTTACAATCTTCTTCCAACGTTGATTGCTCCTCACTAGTTCCTTACTAGTTCATCTTTGACATGCAAGAATGGAGGAAAAGGGTCATGATCATGCTAATGGATTTGGAAAAAAACTATTAAAAACTGATGTGTCTACCTCTATGGCATCCCTTTGAAATATTGTCTCTACCTTGACCTCGATCAAGTTGGCTTTAACTTTTAATATTGACCCTTGATCTTGATCAGAGTCCTTGAGATTGTGACATTTGTTAGTTTTGCATTGATCTTCATGATCCTATTTTCAGTCTATCCACTTCACATGCTCTTTTGATCATTATTAGTATGAATGAATGTGAGGAATAGATCTTGTTGATAGTTATCATGGTTATCACACTTGGTAGGAGCTCATTTGTCCTCAAAATCCTTTGACTCTTAGACTCTAGCTCACCATCGATATACTTGATATGATTAAATGTGCACTATTATATTTTCTTGAGCCCACTATCCTATTAGTATCCATATACCATTGATGTATCTAAAAGGTAACTAAGACCTTGATGCTTATAGGAGCTCATTCTTTCTGACCCTTTGACTCAATACTCAACCTTGATTTTGATGGTACAATTGAACATGTGTTGTTAAATCTTGGGACCCAGTGATATCTGTCAGATCATCATTCACCATTAGATATTTGATACAAATAAATACTAACCATTGATCATAATCATTTAAATTCCAATGGCTATTTTATGAGGTTTAAACTTGATGTCCACATGCCCATTTCATTCTACAGTATTAACTTTGAAGCTTTATATCTTGAGATAACAAGCTCATCAAGATACAAATTTTGCAAAGAATGTTCAAGGCATGAATAAATTCATATCCATGCATTTATTTTAACCTTATAGGATTTTTAATCCTATTTATAAAATTCATAGATGATATGACCAGTTCACTTCTACGTGACATCTTGATGATGGTCTAGCTCTTCTAGGCTTGCTTAAGTCATTTTTTATCATCTTTGAAGGCTTATATCTACAAATAGTAATTACACCAAGGAACCAAATTTGAAATAAATTATTAGGGCACAAAGACATCATCTCAAAGAACTCTTAAGACTAGATATGATAAGTTTCAAATGATAGGGTGATAATTTGATCTGTGGGGCAAAATTGACAATAGTACCTTTAAATTATAATTTATTCTAGGTGGTTACTTGCAGCTAATGTTTTTTATTCTTTTGAAATAAAATATTTTTGATTCTTTACATACTCAGGAGTATCTACCAGTAGGATTTTTGATTTATTATTACTTGCACAACATGCCCCATTTTTAAATTGAAAATGAATACCCTCTTTTTACTCTAGATGTCGGTCTTGTTTCTTTGAGGAGTGCAATGGTGGTTATTTGTTTGAAGTGGCCTCCTTAGTAGTGTTTTTTTCTAGATTTGAATATTTAGACCCTGAATGTGCTTCATTTTTTAATCCAAGCATGAATAATAATAAATTTTCATCATAAACACTTAGCATAGAAATCACATTTAGGACTGCAATAATTTAAAAATATAAATTTACATGGTTCTATTAAGTCTTGGTCTATCTTCATGGTTGTGTTTTAGAACACATTTAAAGATTCCTTTTTAGACCATTTCCCCTTGGATTTATGCAAATTACTTAACTATTTCATATTTTTTATTGAGCAATTTAGTTCATATTTAAGACCGATTAACTAGGTATTCATACAGATTTATTATTTTATTTAGTCACATTTTTTGTAAAATGAACAAAATTAGATTTAATTCAATGAAGTTTGGTTTCATTTTTGTGTTAATTTTCATGTTTTCATGATTTCATTTAGATTTTTACCTTGATCAATTTTTAGATTTTGCCTTGGTCATTATATTTTCAAAAATCTCTTAGTCGTTAGCTTTTTAAATTTAAAATTGTTGATTAGGCCTTTCTTTATCTTGCCTATAAGTACCCAAGGAATCTTTGATGCAACATGGAAATCTTATGAATCTCTTGATGGCCTAGACCCATTTGAAAAGGGTTTTCAAATAATTAATTGATTTTCCAATTTCTCCCAGAGCCACATGGCACTTTTTTTCCTCTTTAAAGACTTTGTCAATTTCATCAAAAGTTTCCTAGAGCCACGTGGCATCTTCCTACCATTTCACGGGACTTAGAACCTTTCATTTTTTCTTGGGAACCTTTAACAGAGTACATTACTAGAATTTTTCCACATGGTGTGATCCTGGTGATACGTTACCCTAACTAACTCCAAACTAAGCAAAATCCTTTGGGTGAGTGAATCAGTAAGATGCTACCAAGTGGAACAATTCTGCTACCGCAGGACAGTTCGTACAACTTAGAAACACATCAAAGCTCTCAAGTAAGTGGGATGACACCACATGGTGAAATATTGCTTCACCATAACCAAAGTAATAGTCAACATAAAATAAGATCCTAAGAGGTCAAGAAGCCATACTAATGACAAAGTAAAATTTGGAGATGTTGATGAGTTATAAAGTGGCAAAGTGGGACCTACCAAAGCTAGATAATAGCTCAATGACATAAAAGTAATGTGAAGTTGAGAGAGATCCATATGGTATAAATGACATCATAAAAATAATATGGACTAAGATTGATGGCTTGTCTTGCCATCAAAACTATTAATAGCCAAAATTTGACTGTGCATCTAATCCTATGGGTAGAATCAATTGTAGAATGACTACAACTAGTGAAGTATTTGAGAGGCATGGCTTAGTGGATAAATATATCAAAAATAAAGGCCAGTCTAAGCACCTCCTCTAATGAATATAAAATACAAATTTAGCCTTAAGGAGGCATGGTTTCAATTGCACAAGATGTGGATGACTGACAACCCTGATGCAATCTCAACTGCATTCCCTTGTAGTCATTCATTCCCAATTCAATCAAGAATGGTCCCTAATATTTCCATGATGGAATTAATTGTAGTTCCTTCCAATTAATCTCAAGTGGACCCATTGCATTGATTCTTTGTAACTGCCCCAGTAGTGGAATGAATTTAAAAATCTATAAACCTATGTGTCTACATAAGCCTGGCTCTTACATTGTAATAAAGGGCTGATTTTTTTAGGATTGAGAGATTATGCCCATTTATTTTTAGTATTTCCCTATTTTTAAGGTGGCCTTTTTTTCACTTGAGGGTGTTTGGAATCCTTGTCTATAATACAACTGAGTATTGGATGAATCCCAAATGACCTTTAAATGAAACATCTTTATATAAAAGCATTGTCAATTAAAAGAATTAGCCTATGCATGAAATATGGTGGCCCTATTTTTCTATTTTATATTTTTTTTAATCTCCCTTAGACCCTTGAACCATCCTTTAGCTGGAGTTGTACCAATTTTGGCTCAGCTAAAGACTAGTTTCTTCAGGGATTTATCTACTCAAGAGAAATTGATTGACTCCATTAGAAATCAGACTCTTTCTTCTCTTTCTCTCTACCCTTCTATCTTTTATTTTTATTTTATCAACTTTTTTAGTTTAGTTTATGAGTTGAAATTTGAATCTAATGTTTTACCTTAATTACATGCTCCTTTGTTTATCTATTGCTTATTTATACATTGTTGAGCCTGTAAGCAAAAGACATTCCCTTTTGAATCAGATGTTCATATTCATAGTTAGATAATTTTTTTGGTTCCCTTAAGATATAAGCTCTACATTTAGAATGCATGCTATTAGTCTAAAATACTCATTCAAGCCCCTTGAAATAAAATGGTCACAACGAGCCAACTGGGTTACCCCACATACCAATACCTTAGGGAAATTTGTTCACATAAGTCTCCTTTCAGGAGAGATGAAGATTAACAACCCCCTCCTATTGTTTATTGTGTCAAAATACTTATTAATAGAATGCAACTTGTATTTTTTTTGGTCCCAATGTCACATGTAATGTAATATGACTAATTGGTGGGCTGTATGAATTATCAAATCCTTAGATATGTATACTAATTTTTTAAGAAGACATTTTTTAATGCCCATTATTTACAATAATTTTGTGTTGCAAATGTTTACACCTTATCCATTTTCAATTAACACTTTTTGTATTCCTTTATTATGAATATTGACTTGTATGAATAAAGGTGGATCTTGATCAATGATATCCTTTGAGGTAAATATTTATAGTCAAAAGTAATGAGATTTGCATTATTTTTTAAATATTGTATAATATTCACAAAATAATTTAGCTCTATGTCACTTAGTACTTGGGTTGCATGTAAACCTTCATATAAGATATCTTTATAGATAGTTGATAGTTTCAAAATCTCAAGGATTGAGATCTTAGCATGTCTTTTTATTTACTGATTGATAATATCATATCCCTTATATTTTATTATTAGCGTAGGCTTATGAGGAAATTATTATATGTGAATAGGTGGCTAGATAGGTTGGGAACCCTTTCCTTTTTGTGTAGTGACAGTGTGGAATGTATAATCCATGATAAGCCATGGGTGAATAATGGGAGCGAGATGGTAGTTGTCACTTGAATAGGATCTAGGGGGAACAAAAGGCTATGAACATGCACATTGGTGGTTATTGAATTTGGATAAGGGTTCAATATTATTGTAATAAAATTTGTAAAGAGAGATTAGATTTCTATCTTATTTTAAAGCACTCTCTTTATTTTTATCAATTTGTTGATGCCATTTGATTATATCATTGATTGATTTAGTAATGTATGAGAGATAAAAAATAATGACTACCATCATATATTATATAATTAAATAATTTCTATATGTATTCATATTAAACATGATTGATTACTATATAAATAATGCAAATCTGATTTTAATATTTTAATAATTTAGAAATTAGAAAACCCTAAGGCAAGCTAGAATTTACACAAGAAGACTCAAAGGTTAGGTTCACCATAAATTTTAAACATTTTTTGAATTTAAGGGTAGGGGGAATAACCTAATAAATTATGGAATAGGAATAACCTCATAAATTATGGAATAATCTATTATAAAGCAGGTCAATTAAATAATTCAAATTCATGAGGAAATGCTTGTACAACAAAAAGAAGTAAATAATGGATTTTATTTATGGAAGACAATTGAATTGGGACTTAAATGGAATGAGAGGACATAGGGTTTGAATATTTTCCAAGGATATAGACCAAATTTTACATGGATTAGAGCCAGGAAAGGATTGAGATTAGAGTGGCATCATAAAGAATGTTTGGTCCAAGGGGATCCTTCCCCCCCTGTAAACCATATTTTATGTAGATGGTGATGGGTGCAACATTATCAATTTCTAAGATAGATATTAATGACTTGATGAGGGTAGAAATTACAAAGAAGATGGAAAGATAGACAAAAGGGCCTAAATATACATACATGCATGTAGCAGAGGACAACCCTAATGTTATGCTTGACCCTGTAGAGACTAAGAGAAACATATAAGGGTTGCATGGTAGCATCTTGATTTATAAATTTATGGGAGCCCAGTTAACACTAGAGGAGATGCATGCATGGACTAGGAGGAACTGGAAGATAAATGGAGAATATGAATTGAGAACATCCACCAAAGGATATTTCATCGAATTCTTTACAAATGAATCAGTTCAAGATAAAGTTTTTGAAGATGAACCATATTTCTTGAGAAATGCAAGCCTATTTTTGAAGCATTGGCATATTACTTTCAAATTAATATAGGAACTACCAATAATTTTACTAGTGTGGATCAGATTATATGATCTACCTCAAGAGTTTTGGTCAAGGTATATTTTCAAAACCATTACCTATATGACAGGTAGTCCAGTAGATGTATCTAGGACACATCATGGAAAGGGATTATCAAGTTATGTAAGAATATGTGTGGAATTAGACTTGACAAGACCCTTGACTAAGAATATCATGTTGAAGGTAGGAGAGATGGAATGGATTCAAGATTTGGATTATGAAATTATTCATTTCATATGTAGAGGGTGTCATGAATATGAACACCTAATCAGGGAATATCTTGTACTTCAAAAAATAATGTATTAGAGAAAGCACCAAAAACTATGAAAAAGGACTCAGAAGGATTTATTAATCCAAATAAAAAACATACAATTAAAAATAGGAATAAAATGATCAAAAAATATGTTATGAAAGGTAATAAAGTTACTAGAGAAGAGGGAGTAAATTTAATTGAAGGAATAGAATTGATACTAGAAACATAGGGATAGGATAATTAGACAAGAAAGGATGGGGAGGATACAATAGTAGAATATGGATTCAAAGATGACCTTGAAATCTACTCAAATAAAGAAACATAGAGAAGGAAGAGAAACATAAGGTAAATGAAAAAAAAGGAATTCAAGATAGAGGGAAAGGACAGGGGGAAGGACAATAGTTTATAGAAAATTGGATAAACATAGAGAAGGAAGATGAGACAAAAATAAATATTGGAATTTAAAAAGACAAAATGGGAATCAAACAAACCCCAAATCTTAACCATAAAGTAAATTTTGGAAAGAGAAAGAGAGGGATGCCTAGCAATAAAAAAGAGGCGTGAGGAGGAAATGGAAGCAATAGGGGATGGAACACATAAACAAGTGGCTAGTTTCTTAGTGAGCACCAAGAAAAGTGACCTATGATAATGGAGATCATATCATGGAATATATGGGGACTCAATGTCCCCTCCAAATAGAGATAATTAAGACAATTAATCAATCAATGTAATCCCAAGGTTGTAATGTTTTAAGAAACCAATATAGATAACCTTGAGAAAATTAGAAGGAATCTGTCGAATAATCTTAGAAAGGAAATGGTAGGGAGAAATGTTGATGAAATGTCAGGAAGAATGGCCATTTTATGGGCACCTAACTTGGTAAAGCTAGAGGTTATATATGCCCAAAAATAGTTCACAGTATGTGAGGTGGAATGGCATAAGATGGGATTGAATTTTTTTTTAGTGAACCTCTATGGATCACAAAATAAAGAGAAGAAAGAAAAAGCATGGAAATAGTTATAAGAGCTCATTAATAATAGAGAAGATTCCTTTTGGTTAATAGGAAGGAATTTAAACCCCCATTTAGATTCATCAAAAAAGGAAGGAGGTAGATCAAGAGATGGGCATTTTAGTATTTTTCAAAAAAAAATAGACAGATTAGAACTTTGGGACATAAAATCAAAGAAAGAATGGTTTGCATGGACTAACAAAAGGAAGGGAAGGTAACTAATCCTATAAAGGATAGATATTTTCCTAGCCATGAGAAACTAGCTAGAGCAAAAGCATATCCTGGAAACAAAGGTACTAAAAATAACAAGCTCATATCATTGGCTGATAGACATACAATTGACACCTGATGAGAAATCAGGTAGACCTCTGTTTATAATCAAGAAAATGTGGATGGAGCACCCAAACCTTGATAATTTTGTTGCTCAACAATAGAATTCCTCAAATCACAGAGAAGGGATGAAAATGTTTGTATTTTCACAAAAACTTGAATAATTAAAGGAATCTTTGAAAAAATGAAATCAAACTACTTTTAGAAATATCTTTCAAGCCAAACAAGAGTCGCTGAGGAGAAGTAGTAAAAATCAGGGAATGAGAATGGAAGGGCATGAATTGGCCAAATTAATATAATAAGAAGGTGAAACGAATAGAAGGCTAGAGGAAATTTATAAAAAAAGAGGAAATATACTAGAAATAGAAGTCCAAAATTAGATGGCTAAAAAAGTGAGACAGAAATACAAATTTTTTCATTTATCTTATAGGATTAGGAGATAAAGGAATTACATAAAGAAGGTAGAGACCCTTGAAGGAAATACCCTTGAAGAAATTGATGAGATAAAGGAATACCTAGTTAAATATTGGAAGGGATTGCTAAATCAAGAAGAAGGGGGAAATAAGGAAGAACTTGAATGTTTTGTGAATCATATCCCTCACAAGATAACCCAGTCTAATAAGAGTGGCTTAATGAAGGATGTCTCACTAGAAGAGGTTAAGAAGGAAGTCTTTGAGATGGTAGAGGAATGCTCCCCAGGCCCAGATGGTTTCCATACATTATTTTTTTAGCACTTTTGGGATCTCTTTGGAGAAGAAATTAGGGTAGTGGTGTGGGAATTAAAAGAATCCTAGAAGATGTTGAAAGCTTTTAATTCCACCTTTTTAGTGCTCATACATAAAAAATCAAACAACATAACACTAGAGGATTTTAGACCAATCACACTTTATAATACCATTTATAAGATAATCTTAAAGGTTATAGATAATAGTCTATAGGATCTCCTCCCAAAACTCATATAAGAGGAGCAAGGGGGCTTTGTCAAAGCAAGATAAAATTTTGATGGAATAGTGATAGCACATGAGATAATTCATTCATTAAATGTAAGCAAAAGGCAAGGAATGCTGATAAAACTAGATATAGCAAAGGCATATGATAAACTTGATAGGAATTTTTTGGATAGGATATTCCAAAGGTTTGGCTTCAGGGAAAATTGGAGAAGATGGATTCAAATTTGTTATACAACTACTAAGTTCTCGATTATGATAAATGGCTCCTTAGAAGGATTTTTCTTGTACTTCAGGGGACTCAGGAAAGGGGACCCATTACCTCCTTATCTACTCATACTCATGGTGGAATCCTTGGTAAGGAAGATAATATCACTCAAATAGAAGGGAAAGATAAAATGGATGTAGGCATCAACAAGGAAAAAGGCTCATACTCACTTGCAGTTTGTAGATTATACAATGTTTTTTACACTTCCTAGACTCTAAGAGATTACAACCATAATGGATCTATTGGGAAGCTATGAGAGAGCCTCAAGGAAATCCATAAATAAAATCAAGTCAAAGATTTTCTTTATTAATGTGTCTCAAAATATACAAAGCTTTTTGTTATGAATCCTTGGATTTAGAATAACCACTTTTCTAGATAATTACTTAGGATTCTTGTTATTCAAAGGAAAAGGGGACAAGAATCTATGGCTGAAAGTATTAGAGAAGAAGAAGAAGAAGTTGAACAATTGGAAAGGAAAGTATTTAACTTATGTAGGTAGGATAACCCTTATCAGAATTATTTTACAAACCACTACCAACTACTAGTTCTTTTTGATAAAGGCACCAAAACAAATACTAATAGAAATGAATAGGATTCTTAAAAAAATTATATGGTAAGGAATGGGGTCAAAATCCAAGCTGCCTCCTTTGGCCGGGGAGAAGATATGAAAACCACTATTCCAAGGGGGCAAGAATAAGAAACCTCCATAAGACAAACCTGGAACTACTAGAAAAGCTCATTTGGAGAATAAGAGTAAGAGGAAAGGAAGAATGGAGTGAGTTACTCAGGAAAAAATACCTAGATGAAAGGGATTCGAATAGAATGTTCAAAGCTCAAGAACTTTATAATGGCTCCCCTATATGGAATAGTATGAAGGAAGCTAGGGTGATCATCTAGATAGGCCTATTTTGACAGGTTAAAAATGGAAAAGATATAGATTTTTGGGAAGATAAGTGGGTGACAGACAAAGCTCTGAGATCAAACCTAATATTTTTAGAAATAATGGAAGTAAGCATAAGGCAATGGGGAAATAAAGTGAAAGGATACTGGGATGAAGGCATGGAGTCCAGGGTCAAGATAGTCACTTGGAAAAGTTTTTCAAAATGGGGACAAAATTTAAAATGAAGCACAAAGGGCCCTAAATGAAATTCTAAAAGGTTTTAGGATCCCTTGGAGCCCAAAACCAGATAAGGTAAAATGGAATAGAAAAGGAAAAAGGAGATATTCAGTAAAAGAAGGTTACAAATCCCAAGAGGAGGAGAAGTAAAGGGATTCAATGACCTTAGTTTGGACAATAATTTAGAAATCAAAAGCTTAGCCCAAAGTGAAAACTTTATTATGGCTAGAAATGCATGGGAAGATCCTGATAGGTGAGAATCTAAAGAGGAGATGATTTTAAGGACCAACTAGATGTGGCATGTGTCTAAATAATGAAGATAACACTGATCATCTATTGCTACACTATAACTTCACCTCGAACCCATGGAATTTTTTCTTAGATAAGTTCAACCTAAGTAGGAGTATAAGTAATAATATACAAAATCACTTAAAGGTGTGGCAATGGAATAAGAATTGAATATATTAAAGGATATATGGAACATGGGCCCAATTTTTATTACATGGAAATCTTGGATAGAATAGAATAAGTAAATTTTTTAAGTAGAGCCTAAGAAAAAATCAAGCAAGAAAATCTAGAGGGATGTGGAAGCTAGTATTCTACAGGTTATCACAACAATCAAACAACCAAAAAATAAGGAGGTGGATTTTGAAGATATTAAAATCCTCAATAATTATGGGGAGGTTAGGAAAGCTTTTGATTCCATGCAACCAAGTAAGAAACAAAAAACTATATTTCTAAGGGGAAAAGTGAAATGGCTACCTCTAGAGCAGGATTAGCACAAAGTCAACTTTGACAAAGCATCATAATAAAACCCTGGTCAATCCAGAACAAGATCCATAATTAGAAACCATCTAGGGTAGTGAGAGTTTATCATGTGGTTTTGATGGGAATCGATACGAACAACATAATAGAAGTGGAAGGACTCACCTTAAGGTTGATGATGGCTCTAAAAGAGAAAATCACATACCTAAAAATTGAGGGAGATTCATTGCTTGTCATTGACTCACTGGAAAATAAAAATATAAACTTAAATTGGATATTTAAATGGGTAATGGAATAATTTAAGTGTTTACATAATAGTTTCGAGAGGACAAAAGTTAGTCACACATTATGAGAAGGGAATGAAGTTGTTGATTGGCTCACTAACTTTGGACTTAAAAATGAGAAGGCAATTAAATTGGATAACATGAGGAAATTATTTGAGGAAACAGAGATGGAGGAATTAAAGGAAATAATAAACAAAGATTGCCTAAAATAATGGAGAATATGTTGAACATGTTGGATGGTGGAGCATGATCTTATTAGAATGTATAGTCCTTGAAGGGGGTATGGAGGGGTTTGCCCCCCCCCCCCACTATGATCACCATTGGGGTTCAGAGGGGGTGACCCCAAAGCAAAAATTTTGTGAAAAATGCATTGTAAAATATTATAATTTCATAGGAAATTTTGACCATTCACTATTAGGTCATAGATCTGATGGTAGAAATTATGTTGGTGCATTTTTGCCCTAATATGTAACCCTCCTTTAATATGAGGGCTTTGTAATCATGATGGTGCACTATGTGTGAGTGAAGAGGAGATTACAATGGATGTATTTCAATTTTATCCCTTCATTTATTAGACTGAATAAAAGAAGAACTAGTTGTGTCGACGTAGCCCATATTGAGTGAACCACGTTAAATCTGAGTCTCTCTTGTATTATGTTTTCTACATTTCATTTTCATATTTATTTCATTAATATTTATCTACCTTATATATTCCTAATATAACATAGAATTTAAATCTTCCAATATAAATATTGGTGCCAAAAATCAAATAAATAAATTTGGTCAAATAATATGAAGAAAAGTAGGAGCCACTTCGCCTAAGATACTTATTGGAAATTTGGCCTCCCAAGGCCAAATGCAAACCCATATAACCAAAAACATTAATTTTTAGGACATTATGTACTTATTTAATCATCAAAATATCTAATGGATACCATTTTCAGCCTTTTCAACAGGTTTCTTAAGTGATTCAGGTAATTTTAGTGTTAAAAAGGCTTGTTTTGAGGCCATCCATACAATTCTCAAGGTAAAATTGATATTTTGGAATATTAAAGACATTATTTGTCCATGATAAGGTCAAAAAAGTGATTTTTAGGAGATTTTATGTCTTAAAATGAATAAAACCATTTTATCTCACGTATCCTTGGCAGCTCTAGAAGGGCAGTTTTCAAATGCTCGATACAGAAAGAGGAGAGAGAGTTAGGAGCTAAAACTTTGGAAATTGTTAGGGGACCAATTAAAATTTAAATAAATATAATTATTTTGTATATTTGTGGCTTATTTTTTATTAATAATCACTAAGAGTGACAACAGGTCACTATGGCCTATTCATTCGAGAGGGGTCTATTCCTACACCTATTTATCCACTTCATGAATCTATGGAGAGGAAATATTTTGAGGGTGTTTTATATAGGTATTTTAGCTCCATTTCATGGTGGTTTCATTATATAATTAATCTCTATGAGTTACTTTCACTTGGAGAGAGAAGGCCTTGGTGTACAAAATATTTTAGTGGATTTTACTGTAAGTCTTTGTTTTATCTTCATGATGGTCATCTTTAGAGGATTATAGTGCTTAATTGTTCATATAATGTATCTCAATTTCATTTAATCCATGTTATTTTCCCTAAATATGTGTCTCTTTGTCCATGACCTTCAAGTTTACTTGCTTTGGAAACCTAGTTTGTATGTGAACAGTATAATGGAGGTTTGAGGTTCCACTTTGAATTAAGAACCAATAATATATCATGGTGCATGATTTTGAGATGATATTATACTCTTATATGTGAATAAAGGTTCAATATAAGAGTTTAATGCACACATTCTAACGAAGATTCATAGTTGTTTCATTTAATGGGGCAAGTTGTACAGATTATAGGTATAGGTTAGGATTGTCAAAGCCATCAGAAATTTGAATCATATCTTGATTTTGATTCATTTGCCTTGACTACCTCATTGACCTCATTATCATCATCAAATTTTCCCAAGCTGACTAGACTCTCCACTCTCAATTTCATCCATTAAATGACTATGTATAGGTTTGTATAGATAGTCAGTTTAGATTGAAAGTGACATGAGGCTTGGTTAGAGGCTCTGTGATCATTGAGAAGTGTTTATAAGATATGAAGTGGTTAGGGAACTCAGAATTTAAGATATTTGAGAAGATGGCGTGATGTAGCTCTAAGATAATTAAATAGAGACCTATAGGCCTAGGGACTATAAGTCCACATTTTGGACCTAACTAATGACTTTTACAACCTAAAGTCAAAGCTTTAGACATGTGGTTTCAATTATATTGAAGATGAAAACATCACTACAAACCCTTGAAGAGACTATTAGGTCACTTGAGCATTAAATGTGGTCATGAGTGTGAATTGACTATCTTAAGACATCTACAACCCTGTGTACGGACTATGTATTTGATAGAAAGAGGCAAGTAACTTGAGAAGGTTACAAGATATGTTATAAACCTTGATATACAATGGCAATAAATATTTCTTTGTCTGGACCTTTTCAAAGCATATACTAGCATACATGGATAAGGGTTTTATTTCCAAGCCTACGCATAGTCATGAGACCTTTAAGTGAACACCTACAGGTGGCTAAAGACCAATTGGACCTAGTAAGAATAAAGAAGGAAAACAGAGATGGTTGAAATTCAAATGTAATCCTCAACTATGTCAATAAACTATGAGGAAGTTAGTGATATAAGGATGAGGTCCAAAATCATAAGAGCACATAGTCAAGTTTTCTAAAAGGTCGGCTACAGGCTTGTGTGGAGGGTAAACTCAATCTCTAAACTTGAGTAAGAGTTAATAGTGATATTGAAATTTAATTTGAGTATAATCAAAACTTAAAAAAATATCAAGTCATATTTAAGCTTCATGGCAAGTATAAATACCAAATTCAAAGCACCTAACACAGTCTTGACCCTATGAGGGGGACCTATAGGCCTATCTAATGAAGCATACTGATCATAGGCTTAAAGGAAGGACAGAGGAGTGTTTAAAATGATTTTAAAACTAAAATGGAGCTTCATATAATTCCATGTAATATTTATAATATTTGAAACACCATGAAGGAGAGATCAAGAATAAGATATACAATCAAAGGTCTCTCAATACACCTATAGGTTATAGACACTCAGCCTGGGTTGGTGATACGATTAAAAAAAGAAAAGAGGTGTCTAAAGATGTTTGAGGATACATATAAATTATGCAAATAACTTAATAAGTCTATGAACTATGCATAAGGTTATTGAAGTGATAATATAGGGTTTCCAAACCCCATACACAGTCAAGATACACATACAAGCATGCTCACTTTTTTAGGTGAGTTTTGCTTGAATTGAAGAAGAAGGACTATGAAAAAGTTTGAGAGACTTAATTTGGAATTAAATATAGTGTTTTAAACACCTCAATGTGACCACTCAATTTTTATAACAAGGTGAGAGTGTTAAAACTCAATCAGGCCTAAAACCCTGCAATCACACTAGTAAGCAGTCCAAGTCATGAAGAAAATTGTTGATTTGAGGGCTCCAAAGGCATGACTAGGCTATGAAAATTGGTACATAGTCTGGTAATGAGCTAAAAAAAATTTTGGTGATAATTTAAAAGTCAAAAAAATAGTGTACATATCCATTTTTTTGTCTCAGACTAGGACCACTCTTTGGTAAAGGGCAATCATGAGGCCTAAGGGATCTACTTGAGCTAAAAGGGTACAAAGAAAGTTTATAGATCTCATGAAGGTAATATAAAGTTTTTAAATATAATAGTATGGTTTCCATTCATTTTTAGGTTGAAACAAACTCAAGTTTTTACTCTAAGGCCTTTGAGGGCTAGCAAAAAGGAGATGGCTCTTAAACCCCAACACCCTGACTAGTGTACCTTGACCATACATAAGGGAAATGAATAATTATAAAGCATATATAATTATTCATTTTTTTTTTAAGATATTTTTGATCTATTTAAAATAGTTGGAAGGATTTTTGAGACCCAGAACTCAAGTTAGACCTCTCTTAGGCTTGAGAAACACTATACAAGCCATTTGAATAGCAACTTCAAGTGCTCATGTCATTGCTCACACTTTTCATGGGAGTTTTAGACTTTTGGTATAGTTGATTGGGTATAGTAATAATTTTTTTCAAGCTGAAGGAGGTCAATTATACATCCCATATTTATAACAATCGTTAAGACCCCAAACAGGTCTTAAACCCTCCTAAAACCCCAGTTGTGACTAGTTTGAAGAGAAAGACCTCAAAATCATATAAAATGACGCATTTTTATCGTAAAAAATATTTTATGTTATTAATGAATCTAAGGAGGTTCTGAGCATGTAATTTTATTCTAATGTCACTTGTATGGATTGCTACAAAAACCTTATTTTTCATTATTTATAATGTTTTTTAGGTGTTTTGAGAAGGGGATAACTTCCCAATCATGGGATTAGATCATTTGGGAATTTTAATAACTAATAAATCTTAAAAAAATTCATGGTAAATTTTTTAAATGGCCAAACTAAGTATATTTTTCAAGGCAACCATAAACACGCCCAAAATAAGCCTAGGCAGCAAGGTGGTTTCATGGTTTGCATATTTTCATAGGGTCTTAGAAGCCCAAATTTGGTATGAAGGATAGTATTAGTATATGTAAATTTAGTCACATTATTTTTCATGATTTCACATGTTTGGGATCTTTTTGGAGCCAATTTTCTCTTTCTAGGCCTAGGAGGCCTACTTATACCTTATTAGAGAAGAAAATGAATGAAAAAGAGTACTTCCACTTGGATTTGGCTTATGAAATTTTGTGTGGAGTTGTAATGGGATAGATGGTACTCAAAAATGTTCCAAAATTTTCAGTTTGGTTCATGAATTATTATAGATGAGGATATTTTCAAATTTTAGGGCCACAAGAAAGGGGTGCTAAAGCATGCTAAATGAGTAAAATTGAATCTTTTGGGATAATTTATAGTTCCAAGTTCCTTATTGTAGGTCTAATGTCATGATAATAATCCATAATTTGTGTAATATTTCCTATTCTAATGTGAAAACTCTTCTTTCTCTCTCCTTTGCTTTTTGCTCATGTAGAGGAATCAAGTGTTCACAAGTACTAAATGATGCATAGAAGTTTTCCAAGGACTTTATCAATGATCCTCATTCCCTCTTATGTGTATTGAAGTGTGAAATAATTAAATTCAAGTTTATATAAGGTTTAAAAGGTTGAAATGACCTCAAAGAGTCCTAATCATACTCTTCTTCCTTCCAACACCTAATATGTTGAAGTGGTTTAAATAAGCACTAAAGGACTCTTAACAACCTCAAACAAATGGAGATACTTCATGAATATTTTGGAATAATGTTTCAATTAATAATTAATAAATATTGAAGACCTAGTTTTAAGGAAAAGATATTTTCTAGTCAAAGGAAGCATTCAACCAAGTATATACGCTTCTTGAGCAAGGATTTAGGCAGTATTATTTTTCAAACTCCACCAATCAGGGTTGATGACCTCTTAAAGACTCCTTCAACACTTCAAAACAGGTCTCAACATGAACCTCTATGACATGTTCAAATGTTGAATAAAATATTAATCAAGATATACTACGTAGCATTTAGAGAAGGACTAAATCAATGTCACATTTCTTTGTTTTATGGGCTCTTGTATCTCTCTCTCCATTCCCATTCTACTATATATTTAGGCCTTAAGTCCTTAACTTGTATCGCTCTTTTGGGCATGAGCAAACTTTGTCTATTTTTGTACTTGATATACCTCTTGAACTATTGAATAAACTATTGTAGCTTCTTTATAATTGGTTTATAGTGTGTATATGTTTGTTCTAATGTGATAAGTGGTATGAATCTTCCCTTAGCATGTCCTTGTCACACATATATGCTAATAAGTTATCTTATGCAGGTTGTATGAATTTTCAAAGTTTGGTGATTAATTTTGGAGAGTAATCTATTTGAAAGTGCCTCAAGATAGGCCTCTCACCCTTTACCTCCAAGTTATAATCACTCATCAGGACTTTCATATGAAATATTATTTCTTAAGAGCTTTGGAGATAATGTTTGAGTTCATTCCTTATTCACTAGTGTTGTTAGGAGTCCAAATCAAGTGGATGACTGATCATGTTGGTGCATAAGCACCCCTTATAGTAGGTTTATTTTATGCACTTTCTATCCATTTTCACCTCAACAGTAATAGGTCTTAGTAAACTGAGCCAAATAGATGCACCAGGGGAGCTATCCCCATAATCTAGAGGTCTAGTCTTGTTAGAAGGTCACCCACATCCTTTAGTACATTCCCATGTCAGTGCAAGTTTCAAGTATAAATGAATAATCTCCTTCATAGGGTGAAACTTGGGTTGCTATATATTTTGGCATGCCTAGTGGGACAAATTCAACCATTGGATCCTTCATAGTAGTACCTTGCAGTCATCTTGATCAGCTTCAAACACTTGAGAAAGGATTTGTAGTCATATTTCATATTGTAAGTCATCATAAGGTCATCATATCAAAGGTAAGAGTATTTAGTATTCATAGTTCATTATTATTCATGTGCATTGTGGTGAGTTATGGCTCCATATGAGGTGTATTTCTATCATTCACTTCCTTATCAATATCCCTCTAATCCATTCCAATTCTAATATGATCCTTATCAATCCTATTATGGCCTTTATTAGCCCTAGATTTACCCTTATCAATAATATGAGAGTCTTCATCAGGCCTATGATCCTTTCCAATACCAAGGACACCAATCTAGCCCTCCTTGTGAACCTCATTCACCTCCTTGATAGTTTGCTTATTAGTTTAATCAGTCATGGCAACCTCATGATGTTCTTGATCAACCCAACCATGTCCCAAGTCAATCCATATCAAGCCTTAAACAAACCTTGTGGGGCTATGAAAAACACATGGTAAGCATTGACACTTTAAGGAGAAATGGACAGGACATCCCTAGGCATGTGATTGAGATCATGAGGAATTCATTAAAATAAGCTAAGAAAGAATGGGCTTTTTTCATTAGAAAAGGTCAATCAAGATTCAATGGTGATATGCTTGACATAGGTGATTTAGTTTCAAACATTGAAAAAAAATTGATAGTCCATGAGAGACAACAAGTCCAATCCTACCAACAACATGTTCCCTCCTTCATTCCACATCATTCATCCATTGAACTTCCATTCCCCCTTAAGAGTCTAAAACAAATATGTGTCAAAGCTCTCAAAGTTCATTACAAGCCTTACCAACTTTTCTTACTTGGAGGTTCATCCAAGAGAGAGTTCAAAGGGAGGGAAAAGTATGTCTTGAGAAGGTTGAGTTTTATGATTCACAACAAACTTTGCAAGTCCACTCATCTTTTGATGAACATGAAGAGGCCTCTAATTAGATGGTGGTTGATTTTGATGCTCACCTTGCTAAACAAGTTGAACTTGCAAACCAACTCCTATATCAATCAGTGGCAGCTACAAAATTGATTCCATCCCAATAGGAATTTCCTCCATTCATGTCTAAGGCTGTAGCAAATTCAAAACAAGAAGTTCTTACATCCAAGTTTATAACTTGAAAATAAATGCAGTAGTCAAGGGGAAGAGAAGACTAGTCAAGTATAAGCCAAAGTGTTGAAATGGAGGATAAGTCTGATATCATTGAAAATTCCAAGGCCTTCCCTTAATAGAGGTTTATTCAAGACAATGTGCAACAAAATGAGGAAGTGATGGTTTTCAAAGGTGGCCAGCTCAATGAGCATGATCAATCATCTACAACATCATTGGATTTGACTCACCTTCTTGAGATTTTTCAAGGATCCACCATGCCATTCCTTGAGAAGGAACATGTTCTTTGTGAGACAAATGAAGAAGAAGCAGATGTATTGATAGAGGATGAGAGTGACTTATGTGAGCGAGAAGAGGAAATCACCATTGGGACACCCCTTTCCAAGGATGGGTATGAATCAGTCTTTCACAATGCAAAAGAAGATAAACTCTAAGAGGTTATTTGGATGCAAAATAAGCTACAAGAAGAAGACACTTCAATTGGATAAGAAGAAGATGGTTCCTAGGATATCTTTGATGATATGGTAGCCACTCTATGTCATAATAACCCTAATGAGCATGAGATTGGGGAATTTATTCAACTTGCAGTAGTTTCAAGGCAAGGAGATGACCTTATAAAGTCTTCAAACAACCAAGCAAAGGTATGTGTTCAAGAAGCTTCTAATTCCATTAAAGTTGAAGATGACCAAGTTGTAGCAGAACATAAGATTGATCATCATTATGCTTCACAAGTAAATGGTAAGATTGGTAAGGAACTCCATGTCTTTCTAATTGATCATGATGAGATGGCTTTTTGGGAAGATTTAGAGAACTTTTATTTGAGTTTAAACAAACCACCTCTACCCAATGAACAACTTGATGAAGGTCTCAAAAGGAGTATTATGGCATATGCTCATCTTGAGTCTCATAGGATGAATCAAGAAGTTGAAGGCTTTGACAAACCACCATCCCAAATGGAGCAGAATAAAGATACTAATCAAATCCTATTAGTTGAGTTGTCAAATAAATCACCACATGAGAGCATGGCAAATCATTAGCAGCTCGTGACTAAGGTAGAAATAATATTGTTGAAGCAAGGAAGGCAAGTTTGGAATGAGGATGATTGGGTGTTGGAATCATATAACCAACCCATTCACCTAGGGTATAACAATAAATTATATATGCTTCCCCAAGAAGCAATGAACATGCCAATGACCCTAGCTACAAGTGAAAATTATCATACAATAAGCAATGTTGGGTTGGACTCAAATCGAGACATGGCAATCAGACCTCATAGTGCCATAATGACCAAAAAAAAATTCCATTTTATCCTTGAGGAAAGATTTGATCTTAGGTTAGTTGTTTTAGTGTTTTTTATCTCGCCTCAATAAGTAGTCATCACATGTTTAGTCTGTTGTCTTTTTATTTTGGTGTCTTGTCTTATTGTTTTCCTTAGGTTAGGTGTGTTTCTTAGGTGTTAGGTTATTTATTTAGTTGTATTTCTTATGTCCTATTAGTTTTTTGTAGTCTAAGAATGGTCATCAGGTCTTAATACCATGTATGAGTCATCATATTCATGAAGATGAGTGGGTTCTCTTGACCAATAGGCTAGTCAACCCCGATTGGTCACCAAAAATGTTGGTAATTTAGCCTCCCAAGGCCAAATGCTAACCCTTATAACCAAAAACATTGATTTTCAGGACATTATGTACTTCTTCAGGCATGAAAATATCCAATAGATATGTTTTATAGTATTTTTAATAGGCTTCTCAAGTGATTTTGGAAGTTTTAGTGCCAAAAATGCCTATTTTGAGGCCATCCATACAATTTTCAAGGTGAAATTGAGATTTAAGCATATTTAGGACCTTATTTTTCCATGAACAAGTCAAACAAGTGGTTTTTAGGAGGTTTTAGTTCTTAAAATGAAGAAAATCATTTTATCTACTATATCGACCTCTTTGGCAACTCTAGAAGGGAAGTTTTTTAATGTTCAGTACAGAAAGAGAAGAGATAGTTAGGAGTTGAAACTTTGGCCATTTTTATTGGTCCAATTAATATTGAAATAAATGGCATTGGTTTGTAGATTGATGACTTATTCTTTATGAACAATCTCTAAGAGTGACAATAGGTCACTACGACCTATTATTCCAAGAGGGGTCAGTTCTTAAACATGTTTCTCCACTTTAGAAGTTGACAAAGAGGAATTATTTTGAGGGTATTTTCTATAGTTCTTGTATCTCCCTTTCATGTAGTTTCATTAGCCAATTTATCTCTATGAGTTACTTTCACTTGGAGAGAGAAGGCCTTGGTGTACAAATTATTTTAGTGGATTGTGCTACAAGTCTTTATTTTATCTTCATGATGGTCATCTTTAGAGGATTATAATGCTTCATAGTTCATATAATGTCTCTCAGTTTCATGGAATCCATGTTCTTTAATATGTGTCTCTTTGTCTATGACCTTCAAGTATACTTGCTTTGGAGACCTAATCTATGTGTGAATAGTCTAATGGAGGTTTGAGGTTCCAATTTGAATCAGGAACCAGTAATATATCATGGTTCATGATTTTGAGATGATATTATACTCTTGAAAGTGAATAAATGTTTAAGATAAGAGTTGAATGCACACATTCTAATGAAGATTCATAGTTGTTTCATTCAATGGCATGTTGTATGGATTGTAGGCACAGGGTGGGATACTCATAGCCATGGATAAGATTGATACATATCTTAATTTCTATTCATTTGCCTTGATTGCCTTATTTACCTCATTATCATCATCAAAGTTTCCCAAGCTGACTAGACTCTCCACTCTCAATTTCATGCATTAGTTGGCTATGTACAGGTCTGTACAGACATTCAGTGTAGATTGAAGGTGACATGATGCTTGGCTAGAGGATCTATGATCATTAATAAATGTTTATAAGATATGAAGTGGTTATGGAACTGATTTGGGAAACAATTCAAGTGATAATTTAGGCAATGGTTCTACCCCAACTTATGACAGAACTTTTGGGAGCCATAACTTTTGCACCATAACACTGATTGACTCGCTATTTAAAATATTAGAAAACCAAGAATGAGGAGAACATGGTGAGATGACAGAAGATCTACTTGGTGGGTTTTGACCCTATAAAACGCAATATAAGTGCCCTAAATTTCAATGTTAGTAGTGCATTTGTCAAGATTTGCATATAATTTATGCTCCCAAAGAGTTTGAAGCACCTTACGAATATGTTGAAAATGTTCCTCCCATGTTCTATTGTACATGAGTATGTCATCCAGGTAGACAACCATGAATGAGTTGGTGAAGGGCCATAAGATGTCATCCATCATCCTCATGAAGGTTATAGGTGCGTTAGTCAAGCCAAAAGGCATAACCAACCATTCGAAGAGCCCCTCCTTAGATTTGAATGTAGTCTTCCAGACATCAATGGGATTGATGGGAATTTGGTGATAGTTATATTTGAGATCAATTTTGGTGAATACTTTGCACCATGGAGTTCATCCAAAAAGTCATCAATATTGGGGAGGGGGTAGCGATGCTAGACCAACTCTGTGGCATGAATTTCTTCACCAAAATTAATCTCAAATCTAGCTATCACCAAATTCCCATCGATCCCACTGATGTATAGAAGATTGCATTCAAATCTAAGGAGGGGATCTTCGAATGGTTGGTTATGCCTTTTGGCTTGACTAACACACCAACAACTTTCATGAGGATGATGGATGATACCCTATGACCCTTCACTAACTCATTCATGGTTGTTTACCTGGATGACATATTCATCCACAATAGAACATGAGAGGAACATCTACAACCTGTTCATAAGGTGCTTCAAACTCTTTGGGAGCACAAGTTATATGCAAATCTTGACAAATGCACTACTAAAATTGAAATTTGGTGCACTTCCATTTGGATTTATAGGGTTAAAACCCATCAAGCTGAGGTCAATGCCATTTCACCATGTTTTCCTCATTCTTATCTTTCCAACGGTTCAAATGGGGAGTCAATCAGAGCTATAGTGCAAAAGTTATGGCTCTCAGAAGTTCTGTCATCAATTGGGGTAGAACCGTCACCCGAATTATCTCCTGAATTATTGTTTGGATCAAAGCATGCCTTTAGATCCCTCAAATCAATAATTTCCTTCATGACTTAGATTGTCTACTAGTATGATTCTAGGGTTTTAGGTTTGGCTGAGTTTTGACCCTCTCACCTTGTTATCAAACCTGAGTGGTCACATTAAGGTGTTGACAATACTATATGTCATTCCAAATGAACTCTCTCAAACCCCTTTATAGTCTTTCTTCTTCAATTCAATCAAAAATCACCTTAAAAAGTGAGCAAGCTTGTATGTGTATCTTGACTATGTATGGGGTTTGGAAACCCTATCTTCTCACTTTAGTAACCTTATCCATAATTCATAGACCTATGAAGTTGTTTGTAGAATTTAGATGGATTCTCAAAAATATCCAAACACCTTTGTTCTTCCTTGAATCTTATCACCAACCTAGACTGAGTGCCTACAGCCTATAAGTGTATTGAGAGACCTTTGATTATATATCTTTTTCTTGCTCTCTCCTTCATGTCATTTTAAAACTTCACAACAGTCCATGAACTTGGATGAAGTTATATTTGAGTTTTAAAATCATTTCAATCACTCCTCTTCCCTTCCTTCAAGCCTACATTTAGTATGCTTCATTAGATAGGCCTATAGGTCCCCCTGTTAGGGTCAGGACTATGTGAGGTGCTTTGAATATGGTATTTTTACTTGCCATGAAGCTTGAAGATGAATTGAGCTTGTTTGAAGTTTTGATTGGAAGCAAAATAACTTTCAATATCACTGTTAACTCTTACTCAAGTTTAGAGACTAATTTTACCCTCCACACAAAGTTATATCCTACCTATTAGAACACTTGACTATGTGGTCTTGTGATTTTGGACCTCATCCTTATATCACTAAATTCCTCATGATTGATTAACACAGTTAAAGATTACATTTGATTTTCAACCATCTATGTGTTCCTTCTTTATGCTTACTAGGTCCAATTAGTCTTTAGCCACCTGTAGGTGCTCACTTAGAGATCTTATGACTATGTGTAGGCTTGAAATTAAAACCCTTGTCCATGTATGCCAATATATGCTTTGAAAATGTCCAGCCCAATAAATAGTTATTTCCATTGTATATTGTCGATGCTTAGAATTGTGCTATTTCCAACACCAACAATGGGAAGTTTTAGGAATGTGGGACTTGCAACCTGAAACAACCTCTAGATTTTAAAGAAGTTGGCTCTTCTCTATTTCAAGTGTATAATGAGGAAAGGGATAAGAATTAAATAGAAACACAAAATGCAATGAAAGAAAATCTAACTATGGTGATGTGCCTAAATTTAATTCGACCCTTAATTCTAAGCACAGTGAATATATCTTTAGGATTCAATTACATTAAAGAGCAAACAAGGCATGATCAATGTAAAATATGAAACTAGATATGATCAAAGGCTCACAACTTAGATGATTTGCAATAACAAAAAAAATATCAAAAAAGGCACATAACTCAGTTTTCTTATTTATTTTCCAGACACATAAAAGGCACAGAGACATGCATAGTTATACAGACTTTCTAACTCAAGAAAATAAAACAAAGGCAAATGATATTCCTGGTCACAGCTAAAAAGTCTAAAACTTCTTGACAATAATCTCTTGAATAAAATTCTCTCTATCTTCTCCTGATGATGATCCTTCTAGCAACCTCTGCACCCATATTTATAGCATCAGACTAGATCTAGATTACCCACACATTCCCAATCCAACAGTCTAATTGAACTCTAACTGAACTGGAAGTGTCTAACAAAATATATTTCCTTGATCTGAAACATTTCTATCTCCCTGCAAGTTCATTGGTTGAAATAGATACACAGGACGCTTCCCACTGTGAAACGGGTGAGGACACTTGGTAGTATCCACTTTTCACTTGAAAAGCATCTTATTATTTAGGTGACACCATAAAATGACACTTGGCAGCTTCCACAGCACTTATAAAAAACACACGGCACTTTTTGCATAACTTATACTCTTTATATGTCTTTGCTCAAGAGTGTTCTATCTTTAACATCTGTCACAGTCTATTGCTTAAAACTTTAACAATTTACAGAGAATGGGACGCATAGCACTTCTCACTCGAATAGCTTTTAAAAGGAGAATGGGGACAGGTGTCACTTTCTGCATATTTTTAACAAATGACATGTGGTGGCTTTTGTTGATCTTTAGCTAGACTATAGAAACATTCAGGACTCATTTTACATTTATACAAATGGTAACATTTGGCGGCTTCCACTGACTTTAGAAATAAAAACCCGGGTCCCACCATAGTCTTTACTTATTGATGAAACAAAGTGAAGATATTTCAAATGTTGACACGCAGTGGCTTCCACTTTCTTTAGCTATGGATACGTGCCATCTTCTGTTGCTTTTTGAAAACCATATTGAAAACTTCTGCAATTGCCACTTGGCACCTTCCACTTGATTCTAAGAAAATCTTATTGAAATAAGCTTTCAAAACTCAAAATAAATTTGAAACATGGATGCCAACACTTGTCACGCTCCGCTAAGTTACCACGGGACATGTGGTACATTTCAAACAACTTACAAAAATTATAAAATGTGTCTCGACTGTTGACACCTGGCAGCTTCTGTGTGACTTTGATACTTATACAAAATTTAGGCAAAATAAACTCATGCCCGTGCTCTGTGTCAAAAACTTCACTGCCTCAAAACCAAAATGTGCAGGGACAAAACTTGGAGCGCATAACTAAAAATCAAAAAATGAAAAATGTAGAGTTTTTTACTCTATAGTTCTTGGCAACCCTGAGGACTTTTGAGCCTACTCAAAAAAGAATAATCCACAATCTCTCGCATGATCAAATGTGACAAAAATCACAACTTCAGTAAGGCTGTCTAATAAGTAGACCACTCATCATTAGATAATCCCTACTTATTTTACAATTCATGGAAGGCTAAATCAAGATTGATGATATCCTTGTGTGAAAAATTCTACAAAATATGAACTGTAGCCTTCAATTTAAATTCAATCTGGGAAATGGGAATCAAAATAGCTTCCACTTCAGGCACTGATGAATCATCTCTTAAACCCTGAAAGACTGCCTGATCATTTTGCCTGGATAACAACAAAGGTTTAATCTCACCAATCATCAACACAGTGTTGCTATCAAGAAAAGGGGAGGGAAGACCCAATTGCACCAGATATTCAATGTGTTGTTTCATGTCTTTGATTCCTTCTTTCACCACATCTAGAAGCTCTTTCCAATCGATTGTTGTGGAGTTACAATTGAGAACCTCATTCACTCTTTTGGCAGCAATCATTTTGTCACTAATCCCTGATGCTGATAATGTTACATCAGTTGCATCATATAGATTTTGTAACAACATTTGAGAGTCAAACACTCTCAAAGAGACAGTGGACAGAGTGTCTTCAACTGAAGTCTCTACCTTTTAGCACAATTTTTATGCATTTAGCAGAAAGGTTAGAGATGGTTTGAGCTAAATAATCTCCTTAGAGATTTTTTTCCATATTGATTCATAAAGCTCCTTAACCAGATTCAAAACCCCTACATTCTTAAGCCTATTAGCCAACTCAAGTGTCAATTTCTCTATCATTTATCACTCAGCTTGAAGTTGGGCCTGTATAGCAGCAGTATTATTTTGCTCATTCAGTAGCTTTTGTTGAAGTTGAGTGACTTGTAGCAGGCTTTCCTCACATTTTCCTGAAATGTTGCCTTTTCCCACCTTAAGGTTGTCACTGCATCTTTCACTTGTATTAGCCCTACTTTTAAAGAATCATTTTGGGCCTGAATAGCTTGATGAGTCTGAAGAGAAATAGTATCTTGCAACTGTTTGTTGAGCCTCTCTATTTCGTTATTCTTGGTATTGATTTTTGTAGTCAAACTACTACAGTTTTCCTTCTCTTAGGCTAGATCAGCCTCCATCTTCTATAGCTTCTTTGATATTTTCAAATAATCCTTAGCTACTGTAGAAGTGGATTCATTTAGCAGCTTAACCTTATCTTGGAGTCTAAAAAGTGACATATCTATTGCCACTGCATTCATTGTGTAATCTTTGGGTTGCATCTGCTCATTTGGTTTGACTACATTAGGTAACAAATGGGTCACCGTTAGTTGTTGCTAGATTAGGTCAAATTATGACCTCATATGTGGTGTATCTAGGGATTTATTATCTTTGATCTTCTTTTTCTCCATTCGGGCTTCCCTTGCTTTCTTAGTAGCATTTGCTTGAGTTTGGAAGGTAGAAGGAGAGGCAATGTGCCCACCCGTAAAAGGATAACCTTGTGGCAAGCCATATGGAATAGCCAAATGTTGGCTAGGGGAAATCTGAAGAGGTACTTTCTTTAAGATAGAGGGGGAAAATGAGGTAATGATATGCCCTGAGTATGGATAGATGGGGAAAAATGAGAAGTGGGCACAGCATAGGTGGCAGGGGATATTATTTGGCCAGATGGAATCATCACCCCTATAGGAGAAGAAAGAGATTGAGAAGAAGAAGGAGAAACAACACTTACCTAAGGAGAAATTGAAGTACTCTATGGTTAGTGTTGTGAGGGTTTTGCCCTCTCCTCTGAATCAAGTTGAAACCTCAGCCTCTTATGTTTCCTTAGTGTTTCTTCTTCTAGCTGTGTTCCCTTCTCTTCAACATTTACGACTACTACTAGTGGTGATTGTGTAAAACTAGGAACCCTAAGGGCTGACGCTAATGGAGAAGCTTTTGGTGGTGAAGATACCAAACTCTTTTGTTTTTCAATGGCACTGAGAGATTGGGGCCAAATAGTTACAGCTACTTTAGCTGAGGTTTGCCCTAGGGTCTGCAATGTTTGACTAGATTCTACTCTAGCTTCTGGTTCTCCACCCTGTGTCTGAAAATTGCTTATATCAGGGCTAGATATAGGAGATAGATGACATTCATCCCAGATTTCCTCCCATTTCTCATCTGAATCCACATTTCAAAAAGAGTGAGTTGTCTCACAAATCTCTTGCCTATATCTCCAATAGGCTTCTATTTTCTCAATGTTATAGTCTTTGTTCTTTAATGCTCTTCTTAAACCAGAAGTCATTCTGATTTTAGGATCAAAATCCCTTTACTTAACATGAAAATTTTTTCATGATCTATCTTCTTAAAGGGACAAATCCGTCAATTCTATGTAAAAATTAGGAATATCTTCCCTAAGATTTCTTCTATTTTCCCAAAAGGGACGGCCCTCATACACAATTCTAGTAGCAACCTTATTATTATTGACACATGAAGTTATGAAACCATTTGGGTCATATCCCCATTTATCTTCAATTAGAGAGAAACCCAGGAAGGCTAGCTTTCTCAACAACATGATCTCAGCATCTCTAACCTCTAGGGCCATGTTGTTTGTTACCCATGGAACATCATATATTTTCTTCTTTTTCTTCCCCATGCCATATTCATTATCTACCATAGACACCTGCCTGGTGACCTCTAAAAATGCTAACCTAAGGGTCAAAATATTAGGTAGTAACACTGGCTCTCCACTAAAACTATGGACTCTAATAATAGTATGATGGGATTCAAAAAAGTAATCACAAAGAATAGTGCAATTGGTCATAAGCCCTGAGACACTTGGAGTCAATCCATTTATAATAGGCTCTGGGCTTAGATGAAAAAAAGCAGGGGAAACAAAAATTTCTCAAAATTTGTATGGGTCACTGGTTTTGGACAAGATATGTGTCCATGCAGACACAGGAATGGTATTATGTAGACCGAAGCTTGGGTCATACATATTTAGATGCATGTGTTGGGAAAAGATGCCAAAATTTTGATATAACATGAGATGAAATAGATAAGAGGAATACCAGAAAACCCCTTTAGATTTGAAATGGGTGAGTTGATCAACCATTTAATATGCAATCTATTCAGAGAAATTAAGCTGATACTTCTGAGTCTTGTCAACAGTTTTCAATCTGAAGAGGATGGCCATTTGTTCTTCATAGACAGTTATATCTTCTTTCATTCCAAAAATGAAAGCCATCATGGAAAGTACATCTTGAATAGATTATGCAAATTGTGTTCTTACTATTGGTAGTGTTAGCATAGTGGTATCATCATCACCTAATTTCAATTCTGATTTCAAAAACCTCAATTGAGTATTGACATTTGCCCACATTTTCTGCATTTTGGTAATGGTGAGAAACATGGTTGTCTTATCATGATATAGGGCCAACATGTCTTTGATAGCCTTTGGTGTAATTTCCACTATGAATGGAACCTGTTGTATGGTATTTGAGGGTGCATGAAACAATTCAGAGCATATTTCAACCAAGTCAGGGCATGGATGTACACCTGGGACAATGAATTATGCCAGTTTGGAAGTCCATATCCTCATTGTGAATGTTTTGTATTGTCCAACCTTGGCCCTTTGAATACACCTTTGATGTGCCCCTTCTCTTAGAGTCTTGCTATGATTTTGAATAATTGGGTCCATGATTCTATCTATAAAATCTTTCACCTTTGCTGGATCATTTGCATAACCAACTTCAGGAACTCTAGTCTATGGATATGTCTTTAAGGGTTGTGCAAGGGCCAAAGCATATGATTTGCATGTGATAAACTTATCAATGGATTCATAAATCCTAGACCCTTGTTGTGAAGACTATGCTCCCTCCATATCTATATCTATACTTGTAAATAGTGAACTGTGGTAATAGGTATGGAGCTTTGCAATAGGGAAGGCACTTTCACTAAGCAGGTTCGCTATGAATTGAAAATGCAAGTAACAGGGATTTTCTAGCAGACGCAGGAATGTTTGAGACATTATTAAGCTTTAACTCATGTTATAAGGTATTTAATGATCCATCAAGTCTCAAAATGTCATTAAAATCATATAACCATTAGCAAATCTTACTAAATATTCATGGGACAGCGAGTTAGACACATCATGAAAGCGGTTGCGCAAGGTACCTTGGGGAATTTAAGGATTTAGGAGATATTTAATGTGTCGAGAGTTTTGAAAATTTTGAAAAAGACTCTGAGTTGTGGCTATGTGTTCAAAGAACACTTATTTAAAAGAAAGAGCAGGAAAGAAAAATAGGAAAATAAAGCAACAAGGAAAGGGAAACTATCTAACTATAATACATTAGAGACACAGCTTAACTGAAATGTTTCAAGTAGATCCCATTCATAGGAATCTCTTTAGGTTTGTCTTCCATTGTTTCTAGATCAAATAAATTTTTTTGTTTACATGCATGTATTTTATAGGGGTCAGTCCACAATGCTTCAAATTTAGTGTGTTGACCCAGCTTGGCAGCTCTTGCATCTCATTTTAAAATAAATGAGCCTACGTCAAAATGGGGATTTGAAGTCCTTTTATTGAAGCAGTCTTTAATTATTTTCTAATGATTTATTAATGAATCATGTGCTTCATCCCTCTTTTCTTGAACTTCCAAGAGTTCAGCAAGTCTGACCTACATGGGGCCATTTTCCTTAATTTCAATCTATTTTAATAGTTAGAGAGCAGGAATCTCTAAGCTTAGGGGTATTACAGTAGGCTTGTCATAGACCAATTCATATGGAGACATTTTCATCACCTATTTAGGTGTAATTCTATCAGCCCACAGTGTTATATTAAGCACTTTATGCCACTCTTTGTGATGATCAGCCCCTATTCTCTTGATGAGTCTAATCAGGGTCTTGTTGGTTGATTCTGCCAAACCATTACCCTGAGAGTAATAATTAGAGGAATTTTTCAGATAGATTCCATGCTTTAATGCAAATCCAGATACTTTAGACCCTAAAAATACTTTAGCATTATCTAAAATTATGGTGTGAGGAGCCCCATAGTGAGTAGTGATACTGCCTAAAAAATCTAGGATTACATTTTCTATTGCTTCTTTGAGTGGCACTGCCTCAGTCCATCTGGTAAAATAATCTGTGGCAGTTAGAATCCATTTGTGACCCATACTTGATACTAGATTTATCATTCCAATAAATTCAAGACCCAATTGAGTAAAAGGTTCATCAATAATTATAAGACTAAGGGGCATTGTTGCATTCCTTCTCATCCCCACATAATATTGACAAGATTGACACTTTTTAACTAGTTGATAACAGTCTGTAAATAAAGTGGGCCACAAATAACCTACCTCACTTATCTTTGTAGATGTGGTTCTTGCAGAAAAATGTCCACCTGAGACTCCATGATGCATTTCATGCAATATTTTCTTAGCCTCATCTTTCTCTATGCATCTTAAAAGTTTGTCATCAGTATTTCTTCTGAAAAGAACTTGTTCAATTAAAACAAAATGAACCCCTTGCATCCTATAGTATCTCCTCTTGTCCTAAGGGAGTTCTTTTGGGTAAATCCCATGTTTCATAAAATATATCCTGTTTATGACCCAAGAGTTCTGATCAACCTCTTGTATCTTCAATACAATTTCCTTTTTTGTTTCTAAATCTGTTTCTTCAGGTATCATCTTTTCAAGCTCTTGAGTCATGTATTGGCACAACCCCCTACCTCTAACTAACTTAGTAGGTTTGACCTTTACATCATATTTAAGGATCTGTGTTATCCAATTTGTTCTTTTTCAATAATTTCACCCTCCATAATGTATTCTCTGACACTTGGATGAGCCACAAGTATCAAAATCTTACTTCCTGATACTATATGCCTAAATTTCTTTAGGGCTTTTACCATAGCATATGCTTATTTCTCTACAAAGTTTTATCTAGATTCGTATTCACTAAGAGTCCTTAAGAAAAAGGCTATTGGATGCTCTCCCTCCTATCTATCATCTTTTTGTGTTAGGACATCAGCAATACTGAGCTCTTCTCCATAGACATACATTACAAAAGGCTTAGAAAAGTCTAGGTTTCCTAGTACTGGGGCTATTGAAATTGCTTTCTTGACCTCTTCAAATGCTTGCCTTCTTTCTGTAGTCCACTTGAAAACCAGGGCTTTCTTCAGCAAGAGTGTCACTGGTCTCACTAAGCCTGCAAAGTCAGATATGAACTGACTGACAAAATTAATCTTCCCCAAAAAAGATTGAATTGCTTTCTTATTTACTGGTAAAGGCAAGTTCATTATAGCTGCAACTCTCTCTGGATCTATGGAGACTCCTTCTTTGGATACTATATGTCCCAATAGTTTACGTTGAGGTATTGCAAAGATACTCTTCTTGGGATTTAGGGATATTCCAAATTCTTGACATTTCTTAAAAATAGATTCTAAATGATCAAAAGCATTCTTGAAAAAAATAGTAAGATCATCAAGATAAATTAGGATGATTTTATTTATAAGTTCCCCAAATGTACATCCATAGCTCTTTAAAAAGTGGCTCCAACATTTGATAGGCCAAATGGCATATCAGCATATGCAAATGTTCCCCATTTGGTAGTAAAAGCAGTCTTGTATTGATCTTCATCAACCAACTAAATCTGATTATATCTAGAGAAACCATCTAGCAAGGAAAATCTCTCTGATCTAGCCACAGTCTGTAAAATTTATTCCATAAAGGGCAAGGGATAGTGATCTTTTAGAGATGCTCTATTTAGGTCTCTGAAATCTACACAGAGTCTTATGTCACCATTCTTTTTCCTGAATGGTACTAGATTTGATACCCAGATTGAGTGTTTGATTGGAAAAATTATTTTAGAATCTAAAAGTTTTTGTAACTCATCCACCATTAGAGATTCAATCCTTGGATTTACTGGCCTCTGCTTCTGTCTAACTGGCTTAGATCCTTCAGTCAGTTCTATTGTGTGTTGAATGATGTCTCTATTATATCCATTAACGTCTTCATAGGTCCAAGCTATGACTCTATCATATCTTTTGCATAAGTCAATTAGTCTTTCCCTTTCCTCTTGAGTTGTAGAATTTCTAATTTTTAATTTTCTCCTTTCACTTACCTCTATTTCAGAATAATCTGCTTTATTTACTTGGAACTTTTTCTTCTCTAGGCCTACATCTTCTGGATCAAATAGGTTTTTTAAAGTGATCAAGCCTTTGGGAAGCTTATTATTCTTTAACTGTATAACTTGGTCTCCATATGCCTCTTCAATTTTTAGTTGTAATTGATCAGCAAATTCCCCTTATTGTTGTAAGAATGAGAGTACCTGAGAATCATTTTCAAATACTTGCCAATTCTCATCGTTGTCTGGGGTAGTTGGCCTTACTATAACTTTTACTGACTCATTGTTAACTAATAGGCCAGTTGCTAGATCAAACTGTGAGCCAATCTATGCCATCTTATCAGCTTCAAAATTTTGGGTTCTAAGAACTACTTCAATATTTAAAGCTTCAAAATATTCTATTAAATCCCAAATTTTGTGTCTATAGGATCTCATCCTTACATTTTTGGCTATTACCTTTTCGATAATTTGCTTCACCACTAATTCTGAATTTCCTTTTACTATCAAATTATTTACTCCCTTTTTCTTGGCTAATATGAGCCCATGTACTAAGGATTCATATTCAGCATCATTATTAGTACAAGTAAATTGGAAACGGAAAGCTCTCAAAATTTTCTCTCCATTTGGAGCAACAAGACAAATTCCTGCTCCAACACCACTTTTAATTTTAGTCTCATCAAAATTTAAGGTCCAGATTTATGAATCTTTTTCAGATTCTTGAGTAGTTGTCATTTCTTCCCTTAAAACATTTGGGATTTCATGGTTTTCATCAAAAATAACATAAGTGCCCAGACTAGTAGAGTCATAATTTCCATATGGATCACTATGCATCATAGTTAACAAATGGTTATTTTCCTCTTCTTGGTCATGTTCAGTCCAATCACCCAACTCTTCAACAAAGACCTTTTTTTCCTTATTTAGCATAGCATGAGCTGCCTCTAATTTTGAGGTTGGTTCATTAGTGATGTGATCCTTAGATAATGGCTCAGATAGTATTTTCATCTTTGAACCATATTTGGTTTTTAAGATGAGGTGAGACCAATCAAGTGACATATATCCTCCAATCTTGGCTGTGAAATCTCTAGATAAACATAGGCCAAATATAGGGGGTATATCTATGAATAGTACATCTTGATTGACAATTATATTAGGGCAAGTATATAATTGCAATGGAAGTTGTTTAATTCTCCCTATTATTTGCACTGATTTGCCATCCAGCTACATGACTCCTCTAGTAAGTGGCTCATACTTTATTTTTAAAGCATCAGTTATTTGCTTAGGCATTACTATAGTACTAGCCCCTGAGTCTATCATCACATTATGCAATAGTTTCTTTCCAACTATCAAAGTCAAATAGAAGGGCTCTGGTTTGGATTTACTTACCTCTACTGCATTATTCAAAAGGTCTGTTGTCTTTAGAGGAACTGTGTCCTTGAGCTTTTCTTTATCAGCAGGTCCTTCTTTGGTGCCAGTATGTTTAGGCACTGCTTGGCCCTGCAAAGCTTCTTGTAATAGTATCTTTTGCTCATGAATGGCTAATATGTCCCATATTCACACTTGTGTTGGAGTCCTCTTCAGCTGATCCACCACATTCACCGATCTTAATGTTTGAGTTCTTGGAAAATAAGGGTACCTTGCTTTTTCTTGAACTTGTCCAGGAACTACTTGATTCTACACTGGCTAATGCACTTCTTGTCTAGTAGTTGTGTTTTGATGAATTTGAAATGGAGGAGGCCCCATAACTTCATTATTTGTATCTTAAGGCTGTTCCATCATCCTTCTCTTTGATCTGGTATAGTAGTCTGATTACACCACTAGCTTCTTGGAAGTAAAAGCTTCATTCAAGAATACTGACTCTTCATCTTCAACCCATGAAAACAAAGCATGTTTCAGGGCTATTTATTCTTGTTGTTGTAAAGACATCCCTTGCATCTAAGCCATCAGAACTAAATTTTGCATACCATGGGATTGGTAGGCTTGAGTGTCAGAAGTAATTGCAAATTGACCATCCATTCTTCTTTGCTCTGCTACCTTTTATTGTAGATTACCCATGGGACAATCTCTGGGTATATGAGCATTATTACAAGGGAAACACCAAGCGTTGGTGCTATCTACATAATTATTCTACCCTTGAATAATCTCCCTATTTGGATTAGGGGGAATAGTCTGAGAGGGTGTAGGGACTGCAACTAATTGGTTTGTTGGCTGAGGGTTATTTTGCCTTTGATGACCCTGATACTGGTTTGGCTGTGGTGGAAATCTATTTCCTTGGTAGCCTTGATATTGAGGTTTAAGATAAGGATTTTTCTATCTTTTTGTGTTAATTAACTCATTAAAAAATGTCTTTAAGATATTCTTGATATCATCCATCTCAGATGACTGGGCAGGGACAAGTTCTTTAGCAAGTTGTTGAGGATATGAGTACATAGACACAGGTGGGGCTATGGAATTAGAGGCTTCTTAAGGCAAAGGTAAGGTAATTTCTAGAAACATGGGCATGGGAGGCCTTGGGGGTAACTTTCTAGCATAATTCCTTGGGGGTATAGGAGCTCCCATGTTTGCTCTTGGTATTGGTATAAACTGATTGACCCTTCTTCTTGGGCTAGTTACCAATGGTGGAAAAAGAATACCTAGATTTACAGTAGATTGAGATCTTGTTGCTGGTCCACAGCTCTGACTCCTTGTATCTCTTTGGTTCATACAGTCTTGAAAGAAACTTCAAAATGATGTCCCACCAGGCATGCCAAAAACTATTGATGCTTAGAATTGCATTGTTTCCACCAATAATGAGAAGTTTTAGGAATGTGGGACTTGCAACCTAAAATGACCTCCAGAATTTAAAGAAGTTGGCTCTTCTTTATTTCAAGTGTATAATGAGGAAAGGGATAGGAATTAAATAGAAACACAAAATGCAATGAAAGAAAATCTAACTATGGTGATGTGCTTGAATTTAATTTGACCCTTAATTCTAAGCACAGTGAATCTATCTTTAGGATTCAATTACATTAAAGAGAAAACAAGGCATGATCAATGTAAAATATGAAACTAGATATGATCAAAGGCTCATAACTTAGACGATTTGTAATAACACAGAAAATATCAACAAAGGCACAAAACTCAGTCTTCTTATTTATTGTCTAGTCACATAAAAGGCACAAAGACATGCACAGTTATACAAACTTTCTAACTCAAGAAAATAGAACAAAGGCAAATGATATTCTTGGTCATAGCTAAAAAGTTTAAAACTTCTTGACAATAATCTCTTGCAAAAAACTCTCTCTATCTTCTCCTGATGATGATCCTTCTGGTGACCTTTGCACCCATATTTATAGCATCAGACTAGCTCTAGATTGCCCACACTTTCCCAATCCAATGGTCGAATTGAACTGGAAGTGTCTAACAAAAGATATTTCCATGATCTGAAATGTTTCTGTCTCCCTACAAGTTCACTGGCTGAAATAGATACACAGGACGCTTCCCACTATGAAATAGGTGAGGACACTTGGCAGTATCCACTTTTTCACTTAAAAATTGTCTTATTATTTAGGCGACACTGGAAAATGACACTTGGCAGCTTCTGTGGCACTTACAAAAAACACATGGCACTTTTTGCGTAACTTATACTCTTTATATGTCTTTGCTAAGGAGTGTTCCGTCTTTGACATCTGTCACAGTCCGCTGCTTCGAACTTTAACAATTTATGGAGAATGGGACCCACAACACTTCTCACTCAAATATCTTTAAAAAGGATAATGGGGACAGGTGTCACTTTTCGTGTATTTTTAACAAATGACATGTGGCAGCTTCCATTTTCTTTAGCTAGGGACATGTGGCAGTTTCCATTGATCTTTAGCTAGACTGTAGAAACATTCAGGACTCATTTTAGATTCATACGGATGGTAACACTTGGCAACTTTTGCTGACTTTAGAAATAAAAACCCAGGTCCCACCATAGTCTTTACTTATCAATGAAACAAAGTGAATATATTTTGGATGTTGACACATGGTAGCTTCCACTTTCTTCAGCTCTGGATACGTGGCATATTTCGTTGCTTTTTGAAAAACATATTGAAACCTTTTGCAATTGCCACTTGGCACCTTCCACTTGATCCTAGAAAATCTTATTAAAAGAAGCTTTTAAAACTCAAAAGAAATTTGAAACGCAGATGTCAACACTTGTCACACTCCTCTGAGTTACCACAGGACATGTGGTACATTTTGAGCAACTTACAAAAATTATAAAATGTGTCTTAGCCACTAACACTTGGTAGCTTCCACGCGACTTTGATACTTAGACAAAATTTAGGCAAAAGAAACTCGTGCTCGTGCTCTATGTCAAAAACTTCACTGCCTCAAAATTGAAATGCATAGGGACAAAACTTAGAGCGCACAACCAAAAATCAGAAAATGAAAAATGTAGAGTTTTTTACTCTACATATATCAAGGTCTATATCACATCTTTTAACCTTTTCAAGTTGCTTGCCTCTTTCTATCAAATACATAGTTCTTACATAGGACTATAGATGTCTTAAGACAATAAATTCACACTCATGACCATATTGAATGCTAAAGTGACCTAATAGTCTCTTCGAGGGTTTTTAGTGATGTTTGCATCTTCAATGAATTGAAACTCCATGTCTAAAGATTTTCCTTTAGGTTATAAAGGTCATTGGTTAGGTCCAAAATGTGGACCTATAGGCCCTAGGCCTGTAGATCTCTATTCGACTATCGTAGAGCTACATCAATCCATCTTCTCAAAGTTCTTAAGTTATAAGTTCCTAATCCAAAAATTAGAAGTTTTTAATGATAGATATTTCAAGAACATGAAAATAACATAGTAATAATGATTTCTCTGAGAACAGATGTTTTATTACTCAAGATTGCAAATACAACCATATGCTTATCTCTAGAAAGAGATTTTTGCTTTCCATTTCAAGTTACATGTTCCTTTATACACATTTTGAAGGTATGAGGAGGATGTGGAAGGTCACCAATATCTAGGGAGATTAAGTGGTTTGACTTTCATGATTTACAATAATACAAAATTTGAGGAATTGCTATTTTTAAAAACTTACTATTTTTAGACTACACTACTAAAATTGAAATTTTGGGTATTTCCATTAGGTTTTCTAAGGTCAAAACCCATTGATCTAATATACATTCCATCTCACCACATTATCCTCATTCTTAGCTTTCCAACAGTTCAAACGGGGAGTCAATCAGAGCTATGTTGAAAAAATTATGGCTCCCAAAAGTTTCACCATCAATTGGGGTAGAACCATCACCCGAATTGTCACTTGAATTGTTGCCTAAATCATTCCTCCCTCCTTGAGAAGAAATGGTACCCATTGCATCAATATTCCTCATCAAGTGTGGTAGTTGTGTCCTAATTTGATTCTCTGTAAGCCACTCACCTTGGTAGCTAAGTTGGCCCCTTTTGACCACCCGAGATAGCAGAATAGAAAATCTTCTTATTGTCTTCATCCAAGTATCCACAATATGATCCTCCTCCACTGGAGTAAAACTCTATGGATCAAGCTCATTAATGTCTATTTGTTCTACTATGACTAAATTTTCTAATAGAGGTGTATGATATGGTTTGAGGAGTTTCACATTGAATATTGGATGCAGACCAAGGTAGGCTGGTAGGTTAACTCAAAAGCATTTTCTCCAACTTTTTTGGTGATGGTGTAGGGACCATATCATAGAGGTTGAATTTTTTGTGTGGGCCTGCAAGTCATTCCTTTTAAATCCATAACCAAACCTTGTCACCCATAGAAAAATGATGTATAATCCTATGTTTATCATGGCTTTGCTTGTACTTTTGATTCATCTTCTCTAAGATATCATGAACTTGTTGTTGGATGTGTTGCATTTTTTCAATGAACTTTGTTGATTTCTTTGCCTCAAATCTCCCATGAGGTGTGTATTCCATGGTGGAGAATGGAATTACTATATCAATTGGTGTCATGGGTTGGAACCCAAAGTATACTTGGAATGGACTGTACTTGGTCGAGTTGTGCAGGGCCCGATTGTATCCATGTTATATGTAACCTAAAATGGAAAGCAGACATCTCTTCCCAGAGATAAGCATATAGTTGTATTTGTAATCTTGAGTAATAAAACATCTCTTCTTAGAGAAATCATTATTACTATGTTATATTCATGTTCTTGAAATATCTATCAATCAAAACTTCTATGTTTTGGATTAGTGGTATTAGAGTGGTTTGTCTTGAGAGTGTATGATCCCAAGGATGAGGTTAGGCTACAAGAAGCTTGGGTGGAAAATAATAGAGCTTCCAAACTATCCACCTATTCACTCCAAATGACCTCAAATGGTGGATGACACTGAGACATCTGATCCCTTAAAAGAAATGGTGAATGAAGCCCTCTAATGACAATAAGTGCAGATGCTATAAAAATTCACCCAAATTTTCTAACAAATCTTGATGGGAAATTTTGGCTCATCTATACTTCCTAGCTCTTCATCCATGAAATGTCCTTTCAGTGCCGCAACACCCTTCAAGGTTTAGGTGAATTTTGATATCCCTACATTTGAAGGTAAAATCAATGCTGATGTAGTACAAAATTGGTTGGATCAATTGTCTTCCTACTTTTCTATAAATAAATTCATTGATGGAGAAAAGGTCACTTTTGCTCTTTTGAAAGCATCGTTGCTCGTGAAAAATTGGTGGGAAGTATATAAAAAGAGGTTTAGTATAGATGACATTGGCCTTGAGGTGGAACCTACTTGGGATGATTTCATGGAAGTGATAAAGGAAGAATATTATCCCATTGGAGCATAGATGATTTGTATATACAGTGGCAACAACTTTGCCAAGATAAGGACCAATCTGTTCAAGATTATACTAACATTTTTCATTCTCTATCTACGAGATTGGGCATCTAAGAAATTGAGAAACATAAGACTCTCAAATATCATGGTGGACTATAATGGTAAATATGGGGGAAATATAACTCTTCAATTTGGAAACCCTCGGTGAGGTATACAAGTTCACAGTGAAGATTGAACAAAACCATGGAAGAAATAATATGAAGAGTCCACCTTCAAAATGGAAAAGTGACAAGGAAGGTCAAACACAAGGCCAAAATTGGAAGCAAAAGGAGTTTCAAGATAAGAAACCCTAGAAGGGGAAGACTAGAAAATGGTGTGATTACCACAAAATTGGATCTCACTCCAAAGAAGAATGCTGAGCCATCAAGTCACTACTTTCTGAGTCATAATACTCGACATCTACTGCTCTGTCTCATATACACCCTATAGTCGAAGAGAATGAATAATAGATTATATATGATGAGCCTGATACCATTGTTGCTTCATCACAGACCCATGAGGAAAGGCCAAATGATAAGAAAAGGTTGTTTCACTCTAAATTATGGGTAAAAAGTAAGCATCTACATTTCATTCTTGATAATGGGAGTCAAAATAATTTAATCTCTGCTAAAGTTGTGAAAAGTCTAAATCTATCCATGAAGCCTCACCCAAATCCATCTAGTATTGGATGGTTGAGCCTAGGGAGAGACCTTTGTGTCACCCATCAATTTCTTCTTTCAAATGTAATAAAACATTTCCAAGATGAAGTCTTGTGTGATGTGGTCAATCTAGATGTTTGTGATGTACTCCTTGGTCAATCATTCATGTATTATCAACATGGCATCTATGAATCACAAACCTAAAGAATCACCCTCACTCTTAAAACATGATGTTACAGGGTACCAGAGGTACTAGCTCCCACATCTGTCTCCCTGATAAGTGCCAAACAATGTAAGAGATTGGTGGAAAAGATAAAGCAATTCATTCTCATGGTGGTCAAACCACAAAAATCCAAGAAGGTTGATGTTATAGTCCTGACTACACAATCAACACAACAACAAAAGTAGATGGGAAAAATCATGGGAGAATATGATGACTTATTCAAGTCACTCATGGGATTTCCACTTCACTACCAGGTAAAACATTCTATCGATTTAATCCTAAGATCACCTTTACCTAATAGTCATGTGTATCATAAATCAATTTTTGAGAATGATGAGATAAAAAGGTAGATTTAGGAATTGATTCAAAAGGGTCACATTAGGCCAAGCTCTTCACCCTGTGGCAGCCTGATTGTCCTGGCACCAAAAAAAAGATGGAACATGGAGGCTTTGCATTGACTATCGAGCCCTAAATAAAATCACTGTGAAGAATCACTACCCCCTCCCTAGGATTGATGACCTGCTAGATCAACTCTATGGTGTGAATTTCTTCACCAAAATTGATCTCAAATTTGGCTATCACTAAATTCCCAACAATCCCACTGATGTTTGGATTATTGCATTCAAATCTAAGGAGGGGCTCTTCGAATGGTTGGTTATGCCTTTTGGCTTGACTAACGCACCTACAACCTTCATGAGGATGATAGATGACATCATGTGACCCTTCACCAAATCATTCATGGTTGTCTACCTATATGGCATACTCATCTACAATAGAACATGGGAGGAACATCTACAACATGTTTTTAATGTGCTTCAAACTCTTCAGGAGCACAAGTTGTATGTAAATCTTGATAAATGCACTACTAAAATTGAGATTTGGGGCACTTCCATTGGGTTTTATGGGGTCAAAACCCATTGATAAAATATCTATTCCATCTTACCACATTATCCTCATTCTTATATTTCCAATGGTTCAAATGGGGAGTCAATCAAATCTATGGTGAAAAAGTTATGGCTCCTAGAAGTTATATCATCAATTAGGGTAGAACCATCACCCAAATTATCACCTAAATTGTTGCCCTGATCATGCTTAGGCTATGAAAATTGGTAATGAGTGTGGTAATGAGTTAAATAATAGGTTCATTAAATTTTTTAATTCAAAAAGTGTACAATCCATTTTTTTGTCTCAGACTAGGCCCACTCTTTGGCAGAGGGCAGTCATGAGGCCTAAGGGATCTACTTGACCTAAAAGGGTACAAATCAAGTTAATATATCTCATGAAGGGACTCTAAGGTGTTGAAATGTTATATCATAGGTTGCAATTAATTTTAATGTTGAAATAAACTCATATTTTTACTCTAAGGCCTTTGAGGACTAGCAAAAAGGAGATAACTCTTAAACCCCAACACCCTGACTAGTGTACCTTGAGCATACAAAAGGGTAATGAAAACTTCAAAATAATTTATAATCATGGAGAGGATTTTTTTATATATGTATAATCTATTCATGTCAATGGGAAGGAGTTTTGAGACCCATAACTTAAGGTAAACCTCTCTTACGCTTGAGAAACACTAAGCAAGCCACTCGAAGAGCAACTTCAAGTGCTCATGTCATTGATCACACTTTACATGGGAGTATGATACTTATAGGATATTTGAGGGGGTCTAATAAGAATTTTTTCCAAGTGAAATTAGGTCAATAAGATGTTCCATCTTTATAACAATCGTGAAGACCCCAAATAGGTCTTAAACCCTCCTTAAACCCCAGTTGTGACCAGTCTGCAAATAAAGACCTCAAAAGCATATAAAATTACATATTTTTCTCCTAAAACATTTTTGATGTTGTTTAATACTCTAAGGAGGTTCTGATCATTTACTTTTAGGTTGATGTCACTTGAACGGATTGATAGAAAAACCCTATTTTTCATGATTTTTAATGTTTTTTAGGTGTTTTGAGAAGGGGATAACTTCAAAATCATGGTATGAGATCATTTGGGAATTTTAATAAATAATAAAACTCAAAAACATGTGTTGTATATTTTTTAAGTGGCCAAACTATGCACATTTTTCAAGGCAATCCCAAATAGGCCCAAAATAAGCCTAAGAAGAAAGGTGGTTTCATGGTTTGCATACTTCCATAGGATCTTAGGAACACAAATTTGATATGGAGGATGGTCTTAGTCTATTTAAATTTAATCACACACTTTTGGGTGATTTCACATGTGTGGGAGTTTTACGGATTTGATTTTCTCTTTCTAGGCTTAGGAGGCCTAATTAAACTTAATTGGAGAAGAAAATGAAGGAAAAGGAGTACTTACACGTGGATTTGGCTTATGAAATTTTGTTTTAAAATGTAAGGGGATATATAGTACTCAAAAAATTTCCTATGTTTTCAATTTGGTCCGTACAATCTTATAGACAAGGAGATTTTTAGGTTTTAGGGTTACAAAGAAGTGGTGCTAAAGCATGCTAAATGAGAAAAATTGAATATTTTGGGATACTTTGTGGTTATAAATTCCTTGTTTCATGTATAATTTCATTTTTATAATCCATCCATGGTGTATTTTTTCTTGGACCAATGCAAAAACTCTTCTTTCTCTTTGCTTTGCTTTTTGCTCATGTGGAGGAATCAAGTGTTCACAAGTATTAAATGATGCATAGAAGTTTTCCAAGGACTTTATAAATGATACTCTTTCCCTCCTATGATTATTCAAGTTTGTAATGCTTCAATTCAAGTTTTTATAAGGTTTCAAATCTTGAAATATCCTCAAAGAGTCCTAATCATACTCTTCTTCCTTCCAACGCCTAGTATGTTGACTAAAGGACTCTTAACAACCTCAACCAACTGGAGAAACTTAATGAATATTTTTGAAGAATGTTTAAATGAATATTAAAGACCTAATTTCAAGGAAAATACATTTTCTATTCAAGGGAACCATTCAACCAAGTATATAGGGTTCTTGAACAAGGATTTATGCACTGTTATTGGTCAAACTCCACCAATCAGGGTTGATAACCTATTCAAGAATCCTTAAACTCTTCAAAAGATGTTTTAAAATGAACCTCTACACCATTTTCCAAAGGTTAATGAAATATTAATAAATATATGTTATGTATCATTTGGAGAAGGACTAAATCAATGTCACATTTCCTTGTTTTGTGGGTTCTTGTTTCTCTCTCTCTCCATTCCCATTCTGCTATATATTCATGCCTTAAGACCTTGATTTTTATCCCTCTTAGGCATTATTAAACTCTAAATTTTTTTAACTTGATAAACCTCTTAAAATAATGAATAAACTATTACAATTATTCCATAATTGGTTTTTAGTGTGTATATGCTTGTTCTGATGTGATAAGTGGTATGAAACTTCCCTTAGCATGTCCTTGTCACACCTATATGTTGATAAGTTTTCTTATGTAGTTTTTATGAATCATCAAAGTTTGGTGATCAGGTTTGGAGTGTAATATGGTTGAAAGTTCCTAAATATATGTCTCCCACCCTTCACCTCCAAATTATAATCACTCATCAAGATCTTCATATGAAATATTATTGCTTATGAACTTTGGAGATGATGCTTTAGTTCATTCTTGGTTCATTGGTGTTGTTAGGAGTCAAAATTGAGTGGATGGATGATCATGTTGTTGCATCACCACCCCTTAGAGTAAGTTTATTTTTTGTTCTTTCTATGCCTTTTCACCCCAACAGTAATAATTCTTAGTAAACTAAGCCAAATAATTGCACCAGGGAAGCTAGCCCCATAATCAAGAGGTCTGGTCTAGTTATAAGGTCACTAATAGCTTTTAGTCCATTCTCATGTAAGTCTAGGTTTGAAGTATAAATGAACAATCTCCTTCATAGGGTGCAACTTAGGTTGCTAACAATACTCAAGAGGGGTCTAAGGAGGATAGGGAAATGTACCAAGAGGGAGTATTTAGAAACTTTCTCACGGTTGAAATCTCACTCCAAAAATAAAATGAATTGGTAGAATTTTAAATCACTCATAATGAAGAGTCTAAATTTTGTAAGGGCATACAACGAGGAGGATGTGGCAAGAAATAGAACCATGTAGGATGCTAAGTCACTTTGATGCAAACACAGTAAGCAAAAATTTTGAAGGATAACCAACATGAAGAAGTCTTGGAAGAAAGCGATGAAAAAAATAATAGGTGGCAGCAGATAAAGCAAGAGAAGATGATAACATAAAAAGGAATGGGCAGCATTAGTTTAGTCGTAGACTGGCTAGAGAGAAAGAAGAAAGAGAAGCATAGATTTAGAGAAAGAAAAAAAGAAAAAATGCGGTAGCATATTATGTACAGGAATAGAAATGGTACAGCCTGGGAAAATCCATAAATGCAACTTAACAAGAAGACAAATATAGTAGGTACACAATAGAGAAGTAGAGATAAATGGAAACTTACCCTGAATGGGGTGACTTTCATGTGGTGGAAACATAGATAAAAGACTATAATAAAGAATAACATAATATTGTCCTCAAGGCGGAAGAGAGAAAGGAAAAAAGAATCCCATATTTTGGTCAAGTTAGCATTATGGGCTAAGGTCTTCTCAGAATTGACTATGGTGATTTTATAAGTATTTAGACTGTTGCTCTCAATTACTATCAACATTCTAGAAAAGATCAAGATGGTGACTGAATCTCCAACACATGGGAATTAGGAGAAACAATGTAATGAAATGGAAATACAAACATAGGATAAATGAGGAAGACAATGAAAGAAGAAGCAAGGAAAGGAATTCAACCATCCATGAAGTTGAAAAAAAATAAGGGTTTAAAAAAGCTGAGCAAGGAACTAGCAGAGGCATAATGAAGCAATAGGAACACTTAGGCTAAGAAAGAGAAGAATATAGAAGCTATAATAATATCATGGAGCTTGAGGGTGAAAGGGATGATAATTGCAACAATAGACATTTTTATACAACTTTCCAAGAAGGCATAAGGTATATCACAAGAAGTGGGCAGCCTAAAGGACTCCTTGAAAAAGGAAAATAACAAATAAAAGATTTAGAAAATGGAGGTGAAGCAAATAACAGAAAATGGAAGGTGAGGGTTAACCAAGATAGTTCGATGAAAACATAATTTGCCATTAAAATTGAAGAAGCTTAGCAAGTCAAGGGCTTTGAAAATGGAGGAATGTTCCCTAGTATGGAGAGGAATAATCTATAGGATAGATTGATAAACAATCTTAATGATCTTGTAATAAAAATTCAATCCATAAATAAGGCAGTGTAAAGTATTAAAAATTTGGTGGAAAAACAAAATAATGAAAGTATAGAGCAGCAAAAGGAGTTGAGGCCTTAACTAGGAGATTTAGGGAGTTTTTCATGGATCACTTTAACTTGATGGAAGACATATATTGTATAAAAAGGGGACAAAGTTATCTTAGTCAGTTTTTGGTTTATTACAACTAGGCACATGCATGGGATATTCCCTTTATGCTCAACATTTGAACACTTAGTTTTGTCAACATCAATCCACATAAGGCACAAGCCTTATGCACTTACCTGAAGCATATCTGAGAAAGAATCGGGGTTTGTATTGTGTTATTTATGCCATCATGCAAGACTTCAATTAGGGGACTTGATCAATTTAATGTGTAGGTAAATCCATAGGTGCAAGCCTTTCATGGACTAATCCTAGTGTCATGTGGGCACAAGCCTTTCATGGACTAAGTTTGGTGTCATATGGGTGCTTGAAAGGTCAAAAGGCTACTTTCATTCAAACTACTCATGCTAGACTCACACTCCTAATAAGGATAGGAACACTCGGCACATGATCTATACTCATTCTCTATATAGATTCATAATGACATCACCATCTATTACATGGACTCCATTAAAGACACAAACCAGAAGCACGCATATACATTTCTTAACATAAATGTACAAAAAATATGCATTATAACCATTACACATCCTAATAGTAATATAAAATACACTCAAACCAAACACATTATATGTTAACGCAATAATCTTCATCATTAATCAAGTTTTTAAAGATAGAGTATAGAGTTCATAGCATAATGTATGTCCAATTTGTACTACTCAATGACCTAGAGGCTCACAGATGAACTTGGGTACTTACAAATGGAGCCTTTATGGCATCCATACTACTCCTAAGTCTAATGGCTACCAAAACAATGTATACAGAACAACTCCATTTGCTAGAGCTCTATTGCAATTCCTCCTCTCCCTATTTCATTTGGCTTGAGATCCTTAAATAGCTTTTAGGAGCATCTGCACTAGGGTGTAAGGTGCACATTGAGTGCCAAGTTGGAGCTTGGTCATCATAACTATCAGCTCCATTACTCTACTAAATCTATATTTTAGTTGCCATGTATTGCCAATCCTAGAAGATGCACCAAAAATCCTGGAGATAGTCACCTGTCAGTTGGCACAAGGTATGTATTGCACCCTCTAGCTGGTGCCAAAATGCCAACCACAAAGAAAAATTATTCCTTTGCACTATCATGGATGTTATTTTGGCATGAATCCTACACTTAATGAAATAAGGGGCCCAACATTACCCCATACAAAAAATTTAGTCTATCCTCAGACTAGGCTGTCAAGCTCTTGGGAGCACAGAACTTGGGTGCACTTTCCTTGAGTTAGGTGTTGAATTCTTCAAATCCCTTAATGGTAATCTTGATTTCTTCAGTGGTGTTATCTATTTATATGGATGTAGTATTAAGCACAAGGACATCCATCTTTTCCAACTCCTTTTGAAATGCCTCAACATTGGTTTTTGCCTTTTCCACACACCTGTCTAGAATCACTTCTTACTCACAAGCCTTAGTATGTAGAGTGATTTCAAGTTTGAATCTTGATCCTTAATCTAGTTGTTGAGTGTGTTCATGCTTCCCATAATTTATGCTCACTCTGACCTACCTAATGAGTACACTTGCACCATCAATTTTTCCTTCTCTTCCTTTGCCTACTTTAGGCACATATCAATGCCTATGGCTTAGTTTGAGAAGTTCAAAAGGATGGCATCTTTTGCATCTATACCCTCTTATAATTTAGTGAATAGGTATTCTACCTTTTCAATCTTATCATCTAACTCTGTATTCAGTTTGACTCTAGGATCTTTTTCTTCTTCTTATGCTAGATCAGGTTTTAAGATTGGGAGCATCTACTCCACCAACACATAGATTTTGTCAACCTCTAAAAAGTCTAAAGTATTTATGCCAACCAGAAGGGATGGTTTGGTCATCTCTATGTGCTCATAGAGTTACTATAGTTTTAATTTGGTGTCCTACACTTCATCCTTGGTTTCTTTGTGGATATTTTTTGATTTTCTTGCCCTATCATCATTGATGATGTTTCAACACATAACTTTAGTGGCCATTTTGATTAGTGCATTCAAATATCATATTGGGTTCATGCTATGAGGTTTAAAAAAGAGGGAGTCCTACCCCTCATCATGTTCTTCCAAGCTTGAAGTAACTACTCTAGGCACCTCAAAGTGAGGCTCATCCATATAGTGATCAAATGCAAATGAGAGTTATTTGTGCCTTCTGATCATGGTGGCTTGGGGGGCATAGTGTCATATATATAAAGTTCTTCATTAACCAATCCCTTATGTGCCTTATCCCTTATGCTCTTTTCTTTGTCATCCTTCTTGATGATGACCATCTCTTTTTCTACTTCCTCCTCTTCACTGGTACCACTTCTCTCTTCGATGCTCTCTTTAGAGGACTCACCTATTTGATCTTTAGGGGTTTCCTCCTTGGAATTTTCCCCCTTGTATGTTTTTTCATCCTAGGAATTATCAATACTCACCTCTAGGGAAATTCCTTCAGTACCAACATCACCTTGTTTCTACTAGGGTTCCTCTTTTACCTTTGTTTATTTCTCTCATGTACCAGTATTGCCTTATTTTTCTTCAGGCACCCCTTCACTACTTGGGCATGCCTCCTCTGCAGCTTCTTCTACCTTCTTGGTGGGGATATTTAGTGCTTTCTTGACCATTTCAACTATGGGTCTTGTGCTTTTGGTAACCTTCATGTCCATGTTCTCTAGCTTGGCCAATTCATTTTCCTTGTCAAGTCTTTGTTTCTCTTCAAGCACCAATGACTTATTAATGTCCTCCTCGCTCAAGCCCATTTTCTTCCAAACCCTTCTCTTCTCTTTTCTTATTTATGGAGGTGGTGTGGAAGGTTCTTCATTGAATGGGGGGCTCATCATCTCCTCTATTTCCTCAAGCACAGTAGTCATGCCACTTTGTAGGGATTCTTGTATATCCCTAGCACTTGGCCCCTCTTCCTCTTATTCTATCTATAGGATATATGTCCCTACCCTATCTTATTCAAACTCCTCTATTTTGGGCTTAAGTGTCACCTCTTTATCCATATCTATAAGATTTATAGTATGGAATGCAATAGATCCCTTGGTCTTTTTTTTGTGCTTCTCATTGGAGGAAGCACTCTCTAACATGAAGGCAATTTTTAATTGAATGCACTCTATGATCTCTTCAAGTTTATCTCAACATTTCTTTTTGAAAGTCTTCTCTTACAACTTCGACGTAGCCTTTCCTTCATCATAGAATAGGAGAGGATGATCATCATCCTATTTAGGATTGATGCCCTCCTTGCACAGCTTCATTTCATAATAGAGGTTGATCATCATCTCTATAGGGGATGGATGTTTGTCCTGTTAGAGTCATCCTCCTTATCTTTAGTGGCCTTGGCTCTGGGGTGCACAAATTGGCACCTCATCCTTGTCCTATCTTGATCCATGGTCTTGATTGGGACCTCTATCTATTATGCGTTGGGAATTCTTCTTAGCACCACCATGAAATACTTGGCAAAAAATGTGTAAGGCAATTAGCGCCACCCTAACAAGTTCAAATCTGTGAGTGCCAGGCACACCACATAGAAGTGTTGCATTATGGCAAAGGTTATCATTCCTACCAATTATTGGAGGACTTCCTGAGGTATGTACCACTCAATCCAAAAAGCATCAATTTACCTATCATACCACCCTTGCACTCTTATCTTATACTTCTATGAGAATCTAGGTGGGTAAATCAAGTCATGGTACTTTATCATAGGGGACTCATAGTTGGGTGGGAACACCCATAGGTTATTGTCATCACCATCTAACACACCTATCTCCTCCATCACTATCAAGATCAACATATACCCCCACATGAAGGTCTCACACACTTGATGGAATTCTTGCACATTCTTGACAATCTCCTCAACAATGAACTTGGAGGTGTTGAATTTTACCCTTTGCGCCATGTAGTGTGTGATGCACAAGAAGGTATTACTTATATTAGACCACCATCCACCAAGGCATAGTTTTTAGATAACTAGGTGTGCCACTACCCTCATGTCAATGTCTTAGATGTCTTTGATGGGGAATGTGAACCTAACTTGTAGTAGCCTAGAAGCTTCATGGCCCTCTCAACCTCCACTTCATCCTCCATCATCTCATAGATGTCTACCCCTACATCAGGTAGTCTTGTGATTCTACTAATAAGGAACATTGAGATCATCACGCATCATCCTATGAAGTAGAAATGGTTGTCCTATACATGTGAGAGAAAGAATTGTACTAACTCTTCTAGTTTACCAAAGTTTGGTAGCTCGAACAGTTGGGTTGTGCCTATGGTTGCCAATTTGTCTCTGATGGAGATATAGAATAGTGAAATGTTTGCCTTTGTCTTCTTCACCATGTCCTCCATCCAGTCTTGGTTTAACATCTACACATTATTCCCTATTTGTTGGTTATAATCCTTCAGTTTACACATGTGGACAAAGGACACCCACTTCTCCCCCACCATGACCTCTAGGGGTAATTGCATCTCTCTGTAGGTGAGCTTCATGCTCACTTTTGGATCTACCTCTATGATGCTTATGCCTTCTACCATTTGTGCCTCTCATTTCATGATGACTGCTTCTTTCATTAATTATGCTTTCTTTGCATCCTTATGTGCCTACGATGAACCCATGCTTAGCCTCCTCTTACCCATTCTAAACCTATTATTGTTGATGCACAACTAGTTGATCTTCTCAAAGCCTAAAATCATGCTTGGCACTTTTTCACAGTCGTAGGAAATATGACTATGCATTCAGATCTCAAGTTTCTTGCATCACTAATGATGGCATAGTTGTTCTGTAGAACTCCTACTCCACTATTTCTCTTTCAATTTCTCTCCACTCACCTACTTTTTAATTCAAATTGTAATCCAATCTTGTTATTCAACCATTCTCACTTGGGGTTATGGATGCTCTGGTAGCACTCTCTAGTTTGAGTGGCTTCGGCTCTATGTTTTAGTTTGAATTATCACAAAAGTTTGTAACCTTTTAAATTTTGTCATCCGCTTCTTTATACTATGTTTTTAGCTACCTCATTAATGGTTAGAAATTAATGGCTTAGTGGTGCATGGATTTCTTGAAAATTGCCAAACCTACAAAATATGCTAAAATCCACCACCAACTACTCATTTATTATGGATCTTTGCGCTTTCACCATCACAAAATTAATTTTTCTAACAATTTTTTGATGAAGTGATAGGTGATTCAAATGGTCACTTCCCATTGACCATTGGGTGGGTGCCAACTATCTCAATGATCATTCTCTTGTGTTTTGTTCAACTTGGCATGACCTTCACCCTTCTTATGGTAACCTGGGCACATTACTTCACATGCACATGATTTATCCTTCTCAGTTTCATATTTTCTTAGTGTTTCACTTCTTTACAAGCATGCCTCACTTTCTTAGTCGATTTATCTACACTTTCATGTCTCTTACTTGGGCCTTCCCTATCCCATACAAATCCTTTCACTGGTCTTCTAGTGCTTCATTCTCTCTCCTCTATTTCTTACACATGAACATCTTATGCACCTCCCTTTTTCAACTTGTACGCACACCTTTCTAAACCTAGAAAACTTCATGCACCCATAAACATAGGTGTCTAGCCTCAAGCACTTAGAGAACAACTATGCTTGACCCACCTAATTACATTTATGCTTGTAAGTGCCATAAGAGTTTTCCTATGGGCCTGAAAATGCCATGATAATTCACTCAAAACAAATGAAATAAACATAAGGAAAGATTTGGCTTGTGCTAAATTTTATTATGGTCAAAACTAAGCAACTGACTTGTGACTGGCAAGACAGTTTTTGATGGCACAAGTGTCATCCTAGTAACTATATAGCTTCAATTTCTTGTCATTGAAATACCTAGGGAACATTTCACCCAAAAACATGTGTAGCTTACATGCATCAATCCCCAATATACTATGGATGATATAAGGTCCCATTCACCTAATTTACAGCTTGCCTAGCTGCCACATGATAATCCAAATCTTTATAACCAATGTCACATATCTTTGTGAGGCAAGTTCTTAATATTTTATTAAATGCATCAATGGTGCCATTTGCTTGGGGATGGTAAGGTGTCATTTTATGGTGTTCCACTATATATTTAGACAATAGGATATGAAAATTTTCATTGATGAAGTGTATGCCTTGGCCGTTAGTTAAGCTAAGCAAGCATTCATAGCAACTGATGATATTCTCCCAGATGAATCTTATTGATGTGGTAGTGGTACAATCTTTGGTCGATGCTATTTCATCCCACTTGGTAAAGTAATTTATGGAAACCATAATGTATCATGTACCTATGCACCTCATAGTAGAAGTAATAAGCCAACCAAAGTCAATCGCCCATTTTTCAAATGGTACCTGGGCAAGGATGGGGATGAGAGGCATCTCATCCTAGTGGTTTGGTTATCCCATGCACTAGTAGATGTCACATGCTTTGGCATATACTTTCACATTTTGGAATAGATTTGGCCACCACAAGCTTGATTGTAGTATCTTTTACACCATAATATCTCTAGCACAATGGCCTCCAGTAATGCCCTCATGTCCCTCTTATAAGATTATGTCCCATTCGTGCTCTAGGACACATAAGTGTATGACTTCATCATGACTTAACTTATATATTTCCTTACCAATGAGTTGAAAAGGGGTGTTTTAAACTATGAGTTGCTTCTTCTCCTTGGTCATCATAGTCTATGGCATAGATTTGGAGGTCATAAATGCAGTGATCATTGCCAAGTCTATGGGGATGCACTAGAATTTATAAAGTTAGGCATCAGGCATATCATATTCAATAGGCATTATTGCATTACTAGAGTTGATGTAGGATAGATGGTCTGGGATCAAGTTTTGTTTTCCAAGTTTTATTACAATAGAAAATTGAAATTATTGAAATAAAACTATCCATCGACAAATATGTCATGCAAAATAGGCTTGTTCATGAGGTACTTAAGCACCTCATGATCAGTGAAGAAGACGAATGGGGTTGCCAATAAATATTGTCAAAACTTCTATAGGGCATAGACCATGGCAAATGTATCGTACTTAGTTATGGTGTAGTTCTATTCCACCTTGGTTAGTTTTCTACTTATGAAGGAAATATGATGATCTATTTTTCCCTCACCTGGTTATATGAGAATGGCACCAATCATAGAACTAGATGCATTAATGTGGATGTTGAAGGGAGTCACCCAGTAAGGAAATTGTAATATTGATGCACTTACTAGTTTGAGCTTCAAGGTTTCAAATAAATCTTTTTGTACTATACCCCAATAGAACAGGCCATCCTTTCATAAGAGCTCTTCTAGTAGTGTCACAATGTTAGCATAGTTTCTTATGAATTTATTGTATTACCCATAATGTCCAAGAAAGGCACAAATGTATTTTTACATTGATGGGGTCTAGAGCTGAAGGACGATTGCAATCTTTATTGGATCAATGAGCAGTCCATCCTTACAAATAATATGCTCAAGTAAAGTGCCAAATGGTGTTATTAAAACACACTTATTGAGGTTCAATGAAATTTCAACTACATGCACCTTTCAAACATAAGGCTGAAATTGTCACAAAGATACTTCACTAACCCATACATAGTCTAGTCATCTATGTATACTCATAAGAACTTATGAATGAAGTCCTTGAAAGTGTTGATCACTACTTAGGAGAATACACTTGGTGCATTCTTCATCCCAAAGGGCATCATGTTGTATGTGAAATAACCCCATTCAATTACAAAGGTGGTTTTGGGCTTGTTGTTCTCCTTGATCTGGACTTGATGGTATCCCAAAAACCCATTAGTAAAGGTGTATATCTTACAACCTGTGATGCCATCTATTACTTTGTCAGTGAATGGAGTTGGAAAGTGGTCAGTCATGTAGGTCATGTTAAATAGTCTATATTCAACACAAATTTAGATATGCCCATCCTTCTTTATGTTGATGACCATGGGGCTAACCCATTCATATTCCTACATATGGCAGATAACACATGTAACTAGTATACCATTGATCTTTGTCTTGACCTTAGTATGAAGATTGGGGTTCATATTATAAGGTTGCTTCTTGATGGGTCTTACATCATCGACAAGTTTGATGCTCATCTTCCTAAGGGATGGATGTGTGCCTTTCATATATCTATAGTTATAAGGGATCAAGTCTTGGAATTCCATCAAGAGATCCATAATATGCACTAGTTTTGTGTCAGACCAATAGGCACCTAGAGTGGCAATTTGTGGTTCCCCCTCTGAACTAATATCGACATTGGTATTTCTTAATGGTGCCTAATAGGGTTCATTATTATCCTAGTGTGTATCCTCAACCTATCTACTACCATCAATTATTTCTAACTGAAGATGGGTAGGGTCTTCTTCTTTTGGGGTGTTATCCTCAACCTGGTGCACTAACTTCATTTTGCCTGTCAAATTCTTCCAGTTATGTGCCTTCCATGTGTCATCATCTTCATCACTATAGTCATTATTTAGAGTTTTCTATTTGAATAAGGTTTGGAGTGTTAACCATTTCTCATTGAACATGTCTTTTATGCAATCCTCCATTATTATGGTGTCTTTAAACACTGACCTTCGAACTACCTATAGTAGCTCAATCAATTCAAGGTTTTGTGAAGAAAAGGAGGTGTGAACAAATCGCTACTTAAAGGTATCCTAATTGGTTATCTTTGGGTACATCTCATTAACAATGTACCAAGCCCATACCCAAGTCCTTAAGGTCCTATAGATAGTGTGCACCCATAGATTCCTTAGGGCATTTTCATCGTAAATAGTCCACATTTCTTTGTAAAGATGCACATGTGGTATAGGGTCAGATTTTCCACAATAGATTGAGATGTCTAGGTCCTCATTAATAATTCCAAATCTAGTGAAAATGGTTGTTTTTACATCTCACCAAGTTGGAAAGGTAGGTTTTTTCATGGCTCACCAATAAGTGATAGTGTTCTTCAATGTATACAATATTGCACCCATTTTATCTACCTCTTTTAGGATACATGATTCGAGATCTCAAACATAATATTCCACTAGATTACTCCCTTAATATCATGGGAGTGTTTTAAGTTTTCCCTTATAAAGGTGAAACACTCTTTGTCCCTTATTCTTGGTGCAAGGGTCTCACCTTTTAGAAGCATGATCAATTAGGACCCAGCCTGTCTTTAATAGTTTTGGCACCTTCATGCACACCAAGTGGTACCTTTGACCAGTGGTATCATATGATTTCTTGACCCATAAATTGTAAGAAACATCTATGGTGTTTAAGGCTAATTTTTCATCCTCTCAAAAGAGGATTCCTTAATCATTTGGCTCTAGAGTCTTGATGCCTTGCATCGTGATGTTGTAGATGTGGGTGATCTCATATTTGATGTCCATACTTTTGACATAGGGGGGTCCTTAGTAATTTTATAGGGGTATAACTACCCTCTCCTTTCCATTCTCAAAGATCATGTAGCACTTTTTAAAGTGCATATCTATATTTTTTTCATAACACCATGGCCTTCCTAAAAGCATCAGATAGTTGTCCTACTCTGCTAACTCGATCAGAATTTGGTGCCTATGATATCTACAACTATGCTCTTTAGAATTTTGATAGGCTATGCTTGATTCTTATTAGCCATGAAGAGTACATGAGGGGAAGGTATCAAGGCTGGCCTACGCATTTTCTCCCAGGCATTCTTGGTCAAGATGTTGACTTTAGCGCCTATGTCTATAACAACCTCACAGATAGACCATCTATCAATAATGGAATTCACTAAGAGTTGTTGGTCATATTTATCATTTTGTGTATGTCAAACTTCTTTTGACCTCTCCATGTATGGCATAGTAACCTCAAATTACTTTTGACATGCATGCTCTAAGAGTAAGTTATTCAATAGCAATAACATTCCTTCTATTTGCAGGAGGCATAATATCTCAATTAATTATTGTCCTTCAACTTCCTAGCTATCTTGATTTTTATGAGAGGCAATAGTCTGCACTTTTAGGTCTCACACTAATTAAAACTCTCCTTATAGGTTTTGGATTACACTAATAGCCTGCTATAATACATATTTCTAGCGTGTTGGGTCTAGGTATGGTGTAGCTTTGGGTTTAGTCCATGTGATGCACTCATTATGACCTTTATACCCATATTTTAAGCATAACTTAGGTAATGGCACAATTGGTGGCTAAGTGGTGAATCTACTTCACGTAGTTACTTATGCCTTGATTGTCTTTGTGCATGTAGGTTGCACCTTCAGGGTCCATCTTTCCATTTTTAGCTCATTCTTGATCATTCTTATGCCCTTATATAAACTAAGCCTACCTTCAGACAATGTTTTGAATAGGTTAGGGAATTATATGACCTTATGGAACCCTTGACAATACCTACATGTGGGATGTGTAGGGCAATCATGTCGATAGTGCTCTATTGAGTCACACTTATAACATGAGCACAATGAGAACCTTCCACCACCATATCTTTCACCTCACCCTCTAGTGCCTTGTTGAATTTTAAATCTTGTGTTTTATTAGTTATAACCTTTATTACCTTGGTTTTCCTACCATTTGACTGCTACGATGGCCTATTAAGCACCTCTTTCCATGTTCTTATGCATTTCATCAATCACCTAACAATCAGTAGTGGTATAGGTATAGGCATCACACAAATGATAGTAGATGGTTGTGTTTACTTGATTGGCACATTGTAATAAAGGGTAGTTTTGAATGTCATACACCTCTTGATAGACTTCATAACTTAGAAGTAAGGTGCATAAATTCCTTCATTGGTAATTAGTCTTATTATGGCCTTCTGCTTTATAATTGGTTCACCATAGTCTACTTCGAGCATCATGTGATGAGTTAATGGTAATATTTTAGGGTTGGGAGGCCATAAATGTAATCTATGTCTCCATAAATGGGTTGATCTCAGTATTTGTGCTTCTGACTGCCTCAGCTCTAAGTGTGGTTTCAAGCAATTCTCAAGGGTCTGTAAAAGTCTTCATGGAAAGCACTCTTTAGAACAGTATGAGAAACCCTCCAATGAACCATTGTGCATGTTGGGAAGGGTGAATATCATATGGGAGCTTTGATAAGAGAGTTTTGAACCTTACATCGTACATGTGCACACTTTCTAAGAATCCTTGGGTAATCTTTTTTAATGCAATAATGCTCTATTATTCAAACTTTGGAATGTCAAATTACTTCAAGAATGCATTCTTTAAGGTAGCATAATTCACCATGGCCTAGTTAGAATCAAATTATCTATACCAAGTGTGGGAACGATTAAGTAAAGTGGTTGAAAACAAGGTAGCATTGCGCTCTGACTGGGTTATGCCTCATGTACACCACTGTATTTCACACTTCAACATATGTTCTATGATAGTCTCCATGCCAAAATACTCTAGTAAGTGCATATCCATTTCATAGTAGATTTTTTGTGGAGGGAAGCTGGTATTTGAGGCATTTATCCCCTCAGTACCTATCTTGCTGATGGTTCTCTAACACCTCCAACCACTAGGTTAGGCACTGGTCCCATCATTACTATTGGCATAGTTGATATCATTGGTGTTGTGCTACTTATTTGTGGCACTAGACCACTTCCTACAAGTTGTTACCCACTTTGTATTGTTGACATCAACTATGCTAGTATGCTTGTGCTCAAGTTTTGTTATTGTGATCTAGTGCATAATGGTCTAGAAGTAGTTATGCTCACCTCTTTGTATGGAATAATTTTTTAAATCACAAAATTATAATCCATGTCTGCAAAATGTCTAAGATCTAAGTCATTAATAGAGTCAATTATTACTTCTATACTTTCTTCAAGTGGGGGATCCAGTGTGTGAGCATGCATCATAGGTTCAAAGGGGGTAGGCACGTCAAGCATATCTATAATAACCAAATTTTATAGGAACCCAATGAATTACACACATGTTGAGTGTTGATATCGATCCATCACTTCATTATATCTCTCATCCTTGTACTACTATATTTAAAGATATCATTCCCCATACCCTTCCTGATCACTATGGGTTCTCTCAGTGCCTCTAGGTTCCAAATCTTCCATTAGTATGCATTGTCTCTTATTATAGGTTTATCTTTTGAGCTCTCAGGTGTTAATTTGCTTGTCCCCTTCCATTACACCTTACCTACCCATCCCCTTTCCCCCCTTTACATTTCTCATATGTGAAATGACTTTATCCTTCCATCCCTGAAGTTTCAAAACCATAATCCACCATTAGTTTTTTGAGTTCTACACCAAATTCCTTCACAAACGTGCCTCTAGGGTCATGTAAAAATGGGTACTCTGCTTCCTCAAAACATGAGTATGTTGAGACTATGAACTCAAGTATGTAACTATTTAAAGCTCCTTACCACCATTTATCTACTACTCTAGTCCAAGTAACATCTAGGGTCTCAAGACTTTTGAGGCACTCCTTCATCCACTCATAGAGCTATCCATAGCTTATTTTATCAGTTGAATAAATAGATAACCACCTATACACAAGCTCAGGTAACTCACAAAAAAGACCATGTACAAAACATCATATAGGTTATTCTGAACCCATTCTCTTGGCTTTTATCCTTGGTAGGTTAGATGCTTCAATACAAAGCTATCTTCTACCTATTATAGCTAGCGCTTGATTTTTTCAAGGGAAATTTGGTAAGTTATTATGTCACACCATTGCAATAATAAAATTCAACATAGTTATTAGAAATGGAACCAAAATGTTATAAAAAAAGGGCACAAAGTTGTCTTAGTTGATTCTTGGTTTATTACAACTAGGTGTAAGCATGGGATATTCCTCTAGTGCTCAATATTTAAACACGCAGTTTTACCAACATCAATCCACATAAGGCATGGGCCTTATGCACTCACCCAAAGTGTAGCTGAGAAAGAATCAGGGCCCGTATTGGGCTAGTTGTGCTATGGCACAAGACTTAAATTAGGGGACTTGATCAATTTAATGAAAGTAGTAGGTAGATCCATAGGCACAAGTCTTTCATGGAGTAAGTCTAGTGCCATGTGGGTGCAAGCCTTTCGTGGACTAAGTCTAGTGTAATATGCACACTTAAAGGGTCAAGGGGATACTTTCACCCAAACTAATCATGCTAGACTCGTGCTCCTAATAATGATAGGAACGCATGGCATAGGATCTATAGTCATTCTCTATACATATTCATGATGATGTCACCATTTATTATAGGGACTCCACTAAAGATGTGAACCAGAAGCATGCATACACATTTCTTAACATAAATGTATTAAAAATATGGCATTATAACCATTACACATCCCAACATCAATACAAAAGATGCTCAAACCAGACACATTATATGTAAATGCAACAATATTCATCATTAATCAAGTTTCTAAAGATGAAGTATAGAGTTCATAACATAATATATGTCCAGTTCATATGACTTAACAACCCAAAGGCTCACAAATAAGCTTGGGTTCTTATAGATAGAGCCTTTATGGAATCCATACTACTCCTAAGTATAATGGCTTCCAAAATAATGTACACAAAGCAACTCCATTTCAAAAAAGCTTTATTTTAATTCCTCCTCTCCCTACTTCATTTAGCTCGAGTTCCTTAAATAGCTTTTAGGAGAATCTTCACCAGGGTAGAAGGTGCACATCGAGTGTCGATTTGGAGCATGGTTATCATAATTATTGGTTCCATGACTACATGAAGTCTATGCTACAGTCACCATGTATCACCAATCCTAAAAGATGCCCCATAAATCTTGAAGATAGTTAGCTGCCTGTCAGTTATCACAAGGTATGTCTTGCACCCTCTAACTAGCACCAAAATGCCAAAATGCCAACCACTTATAAAAATTATTCCTTTGCATCATCATGAATGTCATGTTGGAATGAATACTACTCTTAACTGTTGACACAGGAAATGCACCCAGTGACAGGAAGTCGAACTCCTATCTTCTCCTCGCAACATGAAAACTCCCCTCTTGCCTATGGGACTGGCGAAGCTAGAGGGGAGAGTCTCTAGGTAAGGGCTAGCTCCCTTTGATGTATCATTGTTTGGTCCAGCAAGTGCAAAATACAAGTATATATATAGATAGAATGGGGGGTGAAAAGGGAAAGGAGATTACAGGAATAAAAACCTACTCTAAAGAGGTGATACACCAAAATGAAATGACCTTCTCACATCCACACTCAGGATCAGACAAAACAACATACATACACTCAGACTTGGTAGAAAGACCAGGATGCAGGAAAATGGCAAGGAGGTTCTTATGAAAACACAGGAACAGGGACTCACCAAGATGCTGTGGAATATATACTATAGATGACTCCTTCTGTTCTATACTTCCAAATAGAGCTCTTCTCCTGTCAGCTATAGAAAATGGCGCTTTGTAGATAACTGGTGTGTTGGTGTTGAACCTGTGAGAGCATCAAAAGACAATGACTAAACACAAATCAAACACTCAGGACATACACAAAATATCTATCCAAGAAGAGGTAAAATCTGCTTTTATTTGATTCAGGTGGAAATTTTAGCAAGGCTGTGCCTTGTAAAATTGTGAAAAGATTATTACAAAATGACCAATTCACAATGTTATATGGAAAAAAGACCAAGAGGCTCATTTTTGTGCTCTTTGCTTGGAAGTGGGCTATCACGTCCCTCATTGGGAAGAAGAAAACACTGTTGCTGACGTCATCCTTCAAGAAGGGACCTGCTGGAACCATGCTTGTTGCTTTGTCTTTTTTTCCATTTTGTCTTATCTGGCTCATTCGGCCCCTGGGGTGAATATCTTTGGTGGGTCGCTACATTTTGGGATCCTTCTAGTTAGCACTCTTTCTTTGTTTTTAAAACAAATGGCTATCTTCTTTGCTAACCTTGACAGCGCTTAGGATGTCCTCGTCCCTGCTGGGTTCTCTGCGGCTTGCTTTTCTTTAGCACCTTCTGGGCACTCCTCCTTATATACTTCGGTGGATCGCTTGGCTCTTCGGACTGTTTTTGGGTTCCCGTGGGCTGTCTAATGCTTTGTATATTTCCCACGGGCTTTTGTCTATGGATATTTCCCTGCAAATAAAAAGTCCGTAGATATTTCTCCCGGGCAGCTCACTTGTGTTTTTCGTGGGCTTTTGTCTGTGGACATTTCTCGCAGACAAAAAGTCTACGAAAATGTTGTCTGCCCCTTGCCTTTGTTTTAAGCGACCCGCCCCTTTTGCTTTTGTGTTAAGCCGTGCCTAAATGAATTTGGGACCTAGACTTAGTCAATTTCAAATGAATTTGAACTTTGGACTTTGAACCAAACTAAACTTACCAAGGTCCTCTTCATTTGAAGTGATGGCCCTCCACTAGGCGTTTAAACTTTGAAGATGAAACAAGTGCTGAAAAACCAACCAGTTGAACCAAAAGACTGAACCAATCATGTTGAACCAAGCAGAGAACCAGACCCATTGAACCAAGACCGTTGAACCAAAAATGGTTCAATGGTTCAATGGTTCAACCACTAAATGTTGATGAGCCTCTTTTGTTGATTAAACCATCCGCTTTGAACCAAGAGATCGAACCAAGCCGTTGAACCTAGCCTATTGAACCAAGCCGTTTGAACTTGAAGATGGAGCCTTTGAACCAAAGGCTATTAAACCAATTGAACCAGGCCATGAATCAGATTTATTGAACTCGTGCAACCTGAAGATGACTGGCATTAAACAGCAAGGGAAGAAGGTGACCGAAATTTTGCCTGTGGGCAAAAATTGGTCAACAAATGGCGACTCATAAGGGAAGCATGCCTGCTATGCTTAGAACCCAATTGCTTTGCAGTCCATTGGGCACAGAGTCAGATGCAACTATACAAAAGTTAACAACAGCCCCAAAAGATCTGAGAATCAAACATGAAGCTTTACCCCACACACAAAGGGAAACACACAAGGCTCAAAAAACTACTTGTGCAACTGCACTTAGGGAAAAACAGGAAAGACAATTGAAAACAAACTATTATATATAGCTAACCGAGTCTTCTCACCTCCCTCCTAGATCAAAGGGAAAACTTCTCAAGTCCCCTTCCTGGCAAAAAGAAATATGGTGCCAGGCAAGTAGCTGAATGAAATAGAGAGTTGGTGACCTGCTCCTCTTGCATGCCACTTGAGTTGGCTGGTATTTGAGTGGATCAGATTCAAACATGCCTCTGATGTATATGTATTCTACTTGTCCTTAGAAGCCTATTAAATGTTGATCTTTCATATTGGTGCTCCTCACCAAGAAATCAATTGTTGTTAGCTCATCACCAAAAAAATTTTGACCTGTACATTCCCTCTGCAATGTATCATGGTCTGACTTGTTTCCTTCTGCCTCATTGAAAATCTTGTCAGACTCATCCTCTGCTTCCTTTTGGCCTTTTTGAAGAAGGGTGACTGTGGTGATGTCTGAAATGGACTCACAAAAGGATTGCTCATCCCATAGAACATCGCCTCTTTCTTCAAAACTCTCTTCTTTAAGGCCTTTCTCCAAGAAGACAGACCTCTCTTTTTCCTCTTCATTGATCAGAATTTCTAGATTTTCAAAAATATCCTCCTGATCCTCCTCTAACTCAGGCTCTTCATTATAGTCATCCTCATCAAAATAACAAGGAAGTTCATCAAACAGAGGGGAAGAGAGCTTACCATGCATTTGTCCCTCTTCGTATTGCTAGAACATCTGCATATACATGAGACCTGCATCTTCTCAACTGCTGATAAGGTCTTCACAAGGAGCATCAATGATGATTTCTTCTTTGTTGTCACCCATGATAGCCTCTTGAAGGACTACAGATTGGATCTTCTGCTCCTCACTCACCTCCTGCTGAACAGGTTCTTCCTTGAGAAGAGGTGGAGTGGAGAAAACATGTGGAAGAGGAGGCAGTCCTTGAGCTAGAATCGAATGATTCTCCTCCTTCCATTTGATCAGCACTTCATTAATATAAGGTATGGCCTGATAACTCTCTTGGAAATGTGTAGGTGGGGTGTGTTCAGACATGAAATGTATTGTTTGGTCTGAGCCGTCCATCACACATTGGCTGAGGAATTTCTATCTAGACTCCAACTTTGATATTCTCCTGGCTAAATCTTCTTGGAAGAGCTTTTCCTGGAGGTCATCAGCAGTATCATGAGTAGGCACAGCCTCAGCGTCTCCAAGGTTTTGAAAAAAGCCTTGCTTCTCTTCCATTTTACCCTATGATTCTACTGTTTTCCCTTAGTTCAAGTTCTCTGAATTAGAATTTTGCTCCTGTGAACAGGCAGCAACTTTGTTTTCTCCAAGGTCCTGGGGCTCCTTTGCAAGGTCTGGAAGTTTTATCTCTCTTTCAAGAAGCAGCTTCATCTTGGCCTCTAAATCTTCAATTTGCTTGGCTAGGTTGTCCTAAAAGAATCTTTCTTGGAGGTCACCAGCATGATCCTCTCCAAAGCTTAGGGCTAGTTCATGGCATTCCTTCCTCCAACTCAGAGTTTGTGCATTATGCTGAAGGACTTGGGGAGGTTGGCGAATGCAAGGAAAACACTGTTGGTGCATTGGAGGAGTCTCTAGAAGAGGGATGTGCTGGTTGGTGGTACTATTTTCAATGGAAGATTCACAATATAAGGAATTTAGAAGATTCATCTCCATGGGAGGTTGTTCTGATGTCATTTGATGTTGGAAAGCCAGGCGCATGGGATTGAGAGCGAATGCATTTAATGAGCTGGAATGAGCAAGTGCAATCTGATAGAAAGGATTTGGTGTAAAAGAGGGGATTTTATTTAGATTAAGAGGGGACGCATAAGGCTGATGACCTTGAATAAATGGATTTCTCCATTTTGTTGCCTCCTCCACAATGGGTTGCAAGGCCTGTGCTTGCCCAAACAAGCACTCTTCTTTATACGTCAGCTCCTACTGATATCTATACTACTCTTCTAGCCTGTTAATCTCCATTGTCTGCCTCTCAAACTCTAGTGCCATTTCCCTTATCATTGTAGGGCAACTAGGAGAGCTGCTTGAGGGGATTGCATGAATATATGGAGCCTGATTATATTCATGTAAAGGAAAACAAGACCCATGATTTTGAGCAAAGGAAAAATACATACAAGAAATGATTTTTGATGGCACTAAGTTGCTTAACCAGTAGATTTAACTCGAAGTCGTCAGATGCTGAAAACTTTAATTTACTTTGACAGGACCAGCATCAATCCTGAAACCTTACTACGTTGTCAAATTGTGTATCCCACCAGGCGTGCCAAAATTGTTGATGTAGGAAATGCACCCAGTGATAGGAAATCAAACTCCTGTCTTCTCCTCACAACATGGAAACTCCCCTCTCACCTGTGGGACTGGCGAAGCTGGAGGGGAGAGTCCCTAGGTAACGGATAGCTCCCTTTGATGTATCATTGTTTGGTCCAGTGAGTGCAAAATACAGGTATATATATAGATATAATGGGGGGTGAAAAGGGAAAGGAGATTACAAGAATACAAACCTACTCTAAAGAGGTGATACACCAAAATGAAATGACCTTCTCACATCCACACTCCGGATCAGACAAAACAACATACATACACTCAGACTTGGTAGAAAGACCAGGCTACAGGAAAATGGCAGGGAGGTTCTTATGAAAAGACAAGAACAGGGACTCACCAAGATGCTATGGAATACATACTGTAGATGACTCCCTTTGTTCTATACTTCCAAATAGAGCTCTTCTCCTGTCAGCTGTAGAAAATGGCGCTTTATAGATAACTGGTGTGTTGGTGTTGAACCTATGAGAGCATCAAAAGACAATGACTGAACACAAATCAAACACTCAAGACATACACAGAATATCTATACAAGAAGAGGTAAAATCTGCTTTTATTTGATTAAGGTGGAAATTTCAGTAGGGTTGTGCCTTGTAAAATTGTGAAAAGATTATTACGAAATGACCAATTCGCAATGTTATATGGAAAAAAAACCAAGAGGCTCATTTTTATGCTCTTTTCTTGGAAGTGGGCTATCACGTCCCTCATTGGGAAGAAGAAAACACTGTTGCTGACATCATCCTTCTAGAAGGGACCTGCTGGAATCATACTTGTTGCTTTGTCTTTTTTCCATTTTGTCTTATCTGGCTCATTCGGCCCTGGGGCAAATATCTTTGGCAGGTTGCTACATTTTGGGCTCCTTCTGGTTAGCACTCTGTCTTTATTTTTAAAACAAATGGCTATCTTCTTTGCTAACCTTGACGACTCCTAGGATGTCCTCATCCCTGATGGGTTCTCTGCGGCTTGCTTTTCTTTAGCACCTTTCGGGCACTCTTCCTTGTATACTTCGGTGGATCGCTTGGCTCTTTGGACTGTTGTCAGGTTCCCATGGGCTGTCTAATGCTTTGTATATTTCCCACGGGCTTTTGTCCACAAATATTTCCTCGTGGACAAAAATTTTGTGAATATTTCTCCCGGGCAGCTCGCTTGTGTTTTTCATGGGCTTTTGTCTGTGGACATTTCTCACAGACAAAAAGTCTGTGGAAATGTTGTTTGCCCCTTGCCTTTGTTTTAAGTGACCCGCCCCTTTTGCTTTTGTGTTAAGTCGTGCCTGAAGGAATTCGCGACCTAGACTTAGTCAATTTTGAATGAATTTGAACTTTGGCCTTTGAACCAAATTGAATTTACCCAGGTCCTCTTCATTTGAAGTGCCGACCCTCCACTAGGCATTTGAACTTTGAAGACAAAACAAGTGCCAAAAAACCAACCAGTTGAACCAATCATGTTGAACCAAGCAGAGAACTAGACCCATTGAACCAAGACCGTTGAACCAAAAATGGTTTAACGGTTCAATGGTTCAACCATTGAATGCTAACGAGCCTCTTTTGCTGATTGAACCATCCGCTTTGAACCAAGAGATCAAACCAAGCCATTGAACCTAACCCGTTGAACCAAGCCATTTGAACCAAAATGGTTCAATGGTTTAATGGTTCAATGGTTCAACGCTTGGTGATGTTGAACTTGAAGATGGAGCCTTTGAACCAAAGGCCATTAAACCAATTGAACCAGGCCATGAATCAGATTTATTGAACTCGTGCAACCTGAAGATGACTGGCATTAAACAGCAGGGGAAGAAGGTGACCAAAATTTTGCTTGTGGGCAAAAATTGGTCAACATTAACAAAATAAGGGGCCCAACACCATTAATGACAACTTGATTCACATTAAGAATTTCATGGAAAATAGTAGGAAAGAACTGAGGGTTCACACCTAGATTTTAGCAATGTTACACATCAATACTAATGAGATAGAGGGAGTACAAAAGACTTTAATGAGCATCATATATGACACAATAAACATGAAATAATGTTTACATCATTGGCATTGCATACATAATGACAATACTCAGGTGAGCCACCAGATAGAAGTCAGAGAAAGGAAGAAGACTAGAGTATGGAGGACTAATATTTAGATTTATAGAAGTCTGTTAAGGGTCTAATAGGTTACTAGTAGTTTTGTGACCTTGTTCATCTAGATAAGGTTCTGGGTCATGTTGTCTTGTTTTTTTGTAAGAGCTTTAATGTAGTTTCATGAATAAAACCTTTTATTTATCAAAACAAAAATTCAAACTCACAATATTCTAATAAATATATTTAATTTGAGAATATGTTATAGAAAAGTACAATGCCAAGTAATATTTTGAAAGTAACAATGTGAAGAAGAAATAACAATTAGATTATGTAATGTTTTGTAGGCAAATCTAACATGTAAAGGTATAAAAGAAGACAGTCTGATGATTCACCTTGATTCATAAAATTTTGAAAATTAGCTTTTTTTTAGTTGGGACATTAGTGTCTGACTTAGAACACTAACATCAATGCTTCTAGCCTGATTTTGAAGTTTATGTCCAACTCATAATATAGATTCTTTTATGGCATAATTAATTACACAAATTAGGGTTCATTGTTACCTTATAGGTTATTAGTTCAAATCACATTCAGAGGGACCCAAAATCAATATTTTGCTCAAAACCTTAGGTCCTCCAATTAGGGCATGTCACCTTGAAAAATAGGGGTTAGTGGGCTAGAGTGAAGTTGAGTTAACCTTAAAGACCCCTCTATCAATGAGTGTATCCTACATAGCCATATACTTTGAAGAGGGCCTCAAAATGATGTAGTTCTCCCCATTATGTAAGATTGTGTGTGAATAATTATGCAATATGTTATATGTAAGTGCATCCAATGATTTATATTTTAACTTAAAAAATATTACTCATGGGCTACCTGTTGAATTATTTAGACCTGTAAGAAGACTACTATGTTGACTGATTTAGAAATAGGAAAGAATAGGGAAGTATATATCAGTTATGTAAATGATTTTCAATAGTGTAGTGTGAGTTTGAGAGGTGCTTGCTTGTGTGATCATATGAATCTAATAAAGGAGGTTAGTAACATGTTAATTTAAATAATAAAAACACACAAAAACATACTAACACTTACAAGATTGGATCTTAAGCGTGAGCTTAGTAACAAAAGACAAGTGAAAGCACAACCAAAATGCAAAAGACATAAAATCCTTTGCCTTATTTGGGAGATCCAAATGCATTATTGAGTGGCTTGCTCAATTTGTGCTCAAGAAATGTTTGGAAAATGAAGCTTGTTGGCTCCTTCTCTCCTTGGCACCATGGCTTGTTTTGGCTTGATGTAGCTTGGCTCAAGATTTTAGCAACATAACATTACTTGTAATAAAATAGAAATTATAACCTTATTCTTATCAAAGCCTTGAAGTCATTTGTGCATGATAACATTGTACCAAAATATCTTAAGATTCAATAAGCAAGGGCTTGTATTTATAGCAAATGGATCCAACCCCAACTCAAGGTGAGTTAAGGTGGAGTTTAAACATGGAATGAGTTCAAACCTAACCTAGGTGAGTCAAATATAACCCTAATAGAGTTAATAGTTGTTAATTAATCATGATTTTCAATGAATAGGCATGGGTCTCCATTTAGCTCTTTCAAGATTTGATATTTGTTCATGTGTTCCACTTAATAGGTCCATAGGCTAAATTGACTATTATGATGCCACAAGGTGCTTAGAGATGAATATGTGAGAGACTATTATTACATATAATAGGATACCCCAATTAGGGATGCCTCAAAGTGATTATGAGCTTTGAAAAATGATGCACAAGCAAATTTAGGACATCTAGTGATTCCTAGGCTTAATATGCAATGGTTGGTAGGAATCAGTCTGAAGTCTAGTCGAAGGCTAGTTGTGGCCAATTTTAGGTGTCTACATTTTGATTCATAATTAATGACCTTTGATTTGTTTTTATACCATAAATTTTTAAATAATCTCATAGAAGGGTTAAAAAATACAAATAGGCTGACCCGTACATATCAAGAGATTTTTAATTTGATCTTTGGAAAGCAAAAACACTAGCATTAGACTTTGGATACTAACATCGATGCTAATGTTCTAATCTGGACACTATTACCCTATAAGGCAAAAAGTTGTTGAGGAAATGTAACTATTTATGAAGGATGAAAATCAAGTTTTCATAGACTATAGGCTGTAAATAGTTTGTGTCGTCAGAATGTTAGGGTCAGACTATATGATAAGTAATTAGGCATAGTGACATGATGAATGCAAACCTTTTGAAAACATGAAGGTCATAAACTGAAGGGTTAAGCCATGATTGGTATTTGTCAAGTGTCAAATACTAATATGCCATATAAAATAAGATTTTAGTATCTATAATATGGACATGGATTATGTATATAGAACAAGTTGCATATTCAAAGATTTTTCCCAAAGATAAAGTGTGTTGTACACACTTAAGTACATCTCTTCGTCCATTTATTATAACATTGAATTTTATTTCTACTAGAATAAAAGGGGATGTTTGTAGACATCAAAATTTGGTATTAAACAATCAATAGTGTTAATATTGGCATATCTTCAACTTACATGACTTGTGCATACACATATGGTTCTTACATACCCTTCTCTCACATCTACATGCTTTCTATGGATTTGATCTCCCCGATTTGCTATTCGTCACCAAAAATAATTCCTTAGTCTGTGCCTAATTTATTCATTATCATTCTTAGACTATTTCTATATCATTAGATCAATATTCTTGTCTTTAAACAAGTCTGACAAACTCAAATGCCTAAAAAAATTTGTAGGTCTCCAACTTTGATGAACTTGTCTCCATGGTAAGCAACAATCATTTTTCAAAATTAAATCATATTTATGGATCAACCCATATGTATCACATTTTAGTGGCATGATAAAGTACCCAAAGAGTCTTATATAAATACACAACAAGTCTAAGCCTATTCGATCATCTAACACTCCTAAAAAAGACATCTATACACTTTTTCACATTCAAAAGGACTGCCCTAAACTTATCAATTCACAAATTAGTAACAAAGATCAGGGCCTATCAAAGTCTAAATCACTTAAGCTAAGCCGAGTTTTCCATTTACAAAGTGTCAAAAGCTAGATCATAGGTTGCATTAATTAAATGAGCACCATTACACACATACAACTAATAAGGAGAACCACATGCATTTTGACTTCCCTCTTTAGAGTATTTGATATGTAGGCAATGCTCAACCATTTATCGGGGAGTGGTTGAGGTTAGTTCAACCCACATTCTTCCCCCTTATTAGCCTAAACCTAGTGTCAAATGTGGACCAAAGATTTCAAAGAGAAGAAGATAGTTTTTTTGGATACCACACACATAATGAGCCTTGATGTCACACACAAAGATATATTACAAGTAGGTGTAGTGGCATGTATTAAAAAAGGGAGGAATTACACAAACATATAAATTCAACAAAATATAGATGTTATCATTTGGTACAAGTTTCCATAGATTAATAAATTCATCTTAGCAGGTTTAGAAACCTTATTCCTTATTTGAGAGACTCATTACTCCTAACGCTTATGTCACCTTCATTCAACTTGAGACCTACACAAAATAGTGAACATGCTAAGAATATAAATCCCTTAGGTTATTTCTATTTATAGCAGTGCAATTATTCAATTCATATTTTGCCTTTTTCATTCAAATTAATGTTCATTGTTATACTTTTGATTTAACCTTTTAAGGTTTTACACATGTAATTCTTATGTTAGTTAAAGGGTTGAGATTCCTAAATCAGTTAAAAAATTGCAGTAATTAACTTACTGATTTGTTATGACCTTTGACTTCTTTTTAATTTTTAATAATAGTAATAAATAGGGTTAAATAGAGACTTAGCTAAAAATAGACTATCATGGATGATCGAGATCCTAGAATTTGAGATTTGAGTAGTTTTGAGTGTCGTCAATAAGATTCTGATATTCATTTGTTCACTAGATAGTAGTGCTTAGTTTCCATAGTAGCCACATCCATGTGTAGTGTCCTAAATGTGGCACTAATGTCTTCTTTGTGGGACTATTCTTATTTTTAGGGAGTACCTGCACCTATGTCTGTATGTTCTACTCTTGTGTGACCAAAACCTATAACTGTGCATTGTACCTGAAAAGCTTGATTTGATGTGTTAACCCTAGTTCTCTTTACAAGTATGATATGAGCAAGAAATGAGTGTGTTAGTAGGATGGACTAGACATCCTCAACACCCTGCTATGTAAAAAGTTGCGTAAATACCAATACTTTGAAGCGAGATCAAGTTTAATGTAGTTCTCCCACCTAGTGTTTGATGTGTGTGCAAGTGAATGTTAGAATGAGAGTGACCTTGGATGACTTGAATGTGCTTGAGCTTTGGAATGCTAAAAAACTAGAATTAGGGTTGATTTAAATGGTAGTATGTAGAAGTAAGGTAGAATAGGGATAATGTACCTTGATTTTGCACAACTTTGTCTTTGGTTTGAATAGCTTTTGCATCTATTTTCCATCTAGTAAATAGAGGTGGATTAGACTTGCATTTATAGGGTTTTGTTGCTTGTGCAAATATGAAAATGAACTTAGGCCAACCTTAAGAGGGACACACATTTGAAAAATTATATGTTGGGAAGAGTTAGGGCTAAGGATAGTAGCACCCAATTAGGGACACTAGTGCCATGTGGTTGTAGTGTCCCAAATGTGGCACTAATGTTCTTTTAGCAGACTACTAAGAAAGTTGGATTGGGGTCAGAGTTGACAATTCAGGGATAGTGTCTTGACTGGTTATAAGTGAATAAGGTTTGTTGAATGGTTGGAAATGTAATTCTAAGGCTCTATAATAGGTTTATGACAAGCTTAGGGATAGGGTAACTCAAGCAACACTCTTAGCATATAATTACCACTTTTAGGTGATAACATTTGCCCCCCATTTATGCTAGTAATGCAACAAAGCAAAATGACTAGTATAAATTTAAAAAATGCATTCCTGGACTTACCTTGGAGGTGAAGCCCATGTAACTAAGTTTGAATATGTGAATCTGGGTCTGTGTATGTGAAACATGATCCAAAATAATGTCCTATAATGAAACATGCAAAAATCAGTCCTTACTAATGAGATAATCAAAAGCAAAAGACTATGCTGAAATGAAACAACTGAGTAAAGAGAGAAGAAAGGAATGAATACACCTCATTAGGTACACAAACCAATGCATGAACCTTGCGACAACCTGTGTGTGTAAATGTGCATAGTGATCATATCTTTGAATAACTTGAACTATGATGATGAATTATTCAATCCTCATATGGGTGGCTCAAGAAATTGATCTGGTTTTGCCTCCATTGCCCACCCCTACTTGGAAGATCCTAATCTCTGTGAATATCTTGGATAAGGTTGTAAGTGCATTGAACCCTCTCATGTAGGTGGTTCAAGAACTCAAGTAGGGAATGAATCCATCATTGCCCCAATGTGAAGTAAATTCATTTGTTGTATTATGAAAAGTGCTAAAAGTATCTAACTAAGTAATCTAAATGTGTATTCGACTCCACAACCACTTGAGTATATTAGGTGGTTTTGGGCCACTCAACAATGCCAACCACTACATATGGAGTAAGACATGAATTTGGTGACAACCTGAACTATGATAGCAAGTGTATATAGCATAGAGAATGACATGGAATTTTCCATTCCATCTGATCAACATATCTGAAGCTGAGTATATAGAAACTAATGTGCTATGCACATGCCCCCAATTTGGTATCTAAGTATACTGAATCTGAATCAAGTATGTAATATCTAAATATGTGTAACCAATTTAAATGTATGAGTGATCATACCACACATGATGCCCCCAAATTTAAGTAACTAGTATGAATCTAAATTGAAATGACTGAATCTAAGCTAAATTTGAACATAATTACCAAACCTATGATTATATCTATGCAAATTTGTATTATAACTAGTGTACTAGTCTAAATGATTTGGACTATTATAAAGTTGGGGCTACTAGACAATAGTGCCCTATAGTGGACATTAGTTCCCTATAGTGGACATTAGTGCCTTGTAGTGGACATTAGTACCCTGTAGTGGATAATAGGACCATGTGGTGCTAGTGTCCCAAACAGGGTGCTAATGACTACCCAGTTTGATCTTTGTGTCGTCTGAATTGACTATTGAATCTATGTTCTATTTTATGTCTATCCTAAGTTTGATATCTGTAACTGAGTCTGTGTGTGAAAATATATTTGTGAAAAAGCAAAAATAGGAGTTCGATCTTTGTAACAACCCTTGTAAATGCCTACTCTTTTGAGGTAGTTGTGAAACCTATGGAAGAACAACCCTTTAATGAATTAGCTCTATAAAATGTGTTAGCTAGAACATGATATTCCAATATAATGCACAAATATATCATCATAATGTAAATATATCTGAGCAATAGTAGGAAATATAAGATGTATGTTATAATCTAGATTTAGACAAGGGTGTCAAAATAGATGTAAGCAACGTATAACAATAGTAAAGTCTAAGTAACTACCTAGGGGGATGGGGCATGATGTTAACTAAGGCTCCCAAGTAGGATAGGTACATGCATGAGAGCTCTCATAGTGTCTAAAACTTGTGTGTGTGTGTGTGTGTGTGTGTGTGTGTGTGTGTGTGTGTGTGTGTGTGTGTGTGTGTGTGTGTGTAACAAGAAAATACAAGTGTCATGGTGTAGCAGCATACAAATAATCAAACATACAAGCACATGAGACATGTAAAAAGTAGGCCAAGGGGCCATAATACAAGGGACATGGGCATGTGTCACTAAATTTGAGATTGAAGATTTACAAGGACATGTTCAAATGTCCATATACATAAACAATAAGCAATTTGACGTAGAGACATAGAGAAGGACATGTTCAAATGTACACATATAGAAGCATGAAAAAGTACACACAACAAAGAAGTATCATAGAATCCAACGAGCAATGGCACATTCAAATGCCCTCGAAGATGTAAGAAACATAAGAAACACAATCAATTCTAATCTGGGAACTATAAATAAAAGCATGTATAACTATGTAATATAAATCAATGTAGATGCCAAGGTGCATATATACTGAAGCTAACTAGTGATAGTTGGTAAAAAATATGAGCAATGAATAATAATGATCAATATTAAGATAAATCAATTCGTAATTGGAAAGTAGAGTATGTAAAGTTAAAACTTGGTTATAGTAATTATGTAGGAGATGCCCCCATGTGCGCAGATGTAGCAATGTATAAACCTAGATTAGTGTATATGCCCCCAATGGGTAGATGATAGCTAGTCTAGATCAGTGTAGTGGATCAAAATCCTTTTTGGAATTTATAAGCACTTGATAAGAACAAATGAAGTGTATGTGTATGATAAAACCAACTACACTAGGATAGCTAGCAATATGCAATCTATAGCAAGTAGTATAAATGTAAACAAAGCAATACATAATATTTGTAAACAAATTAGATTTTTTAAATATTTGAATGTTTTTTTTTTTTGACATATTATATTATTTTTGTGTTTTTTGAGTACAAACTATGTATAAGCATATGAAAATAAACCATGTATAAGGAGCAAGAGAGAGAAGGAAGTATGTACAATGGTAGGAACCATATTAACCTATGAGTCTCATGGGAGACTCACCATCACCATGACCTATGTCAAAGAGTGGAACAATGATCATGCATGCATTGTGAAAGGCCAACTATGAGCCCATGATCTAGTGTGTTGAATAATCTAAACTTGAAGCTACCTAAGTAGTGATGTTATGATGTTGTGGCACTGACTATGATGCCCTGTGAACTATAGGGGTCTTAAGGACCCACTTGGTAGATGTATAAGTTTTAGGTGATGTAGGTTCCCTATACTGAGAACCCCTAAAACCCAATATAATTGATTTAGGTGTGAACTATGTATAGGAAGGTCCTCTAAAATTTGTGACATGTCTATGATGTAATGATCTCTCTAGTAATGGTTTTTAAGGGAGAGTATGCATGTGTGTAAACACTATAGAAGTAGACCTAGCTTACTCTTAGGACTTTGATGAACACTATGATGTATGCATAGGAGCTATAATCTATTTTATAATGGATAACCATGTAATATATGGTAGTGTGATTGGAATTGTAACTGGTGTTAGTGATGGAAGTGTGACTGGAATCTATGTTAGAATTGCATGTGGGATGGGAAGAGGATACTCATATGGGACACCCTCAATATTAACCACCTGGTTACCATGTCTATACTTGAGGCATAGGTGTACTATAGATGGGATGGATTTAAACTGCTATAACCATGACCTACCTAATAATATGTTAAATACACCTACACTAGGTACTAATAAAAATTGAGTGCTTAGGTGTGTTGTTCTCACCTATAATATAAGTATTATCTCCATGATGGAGCTCTGAATGTGGCCAAAAAAACCACTAATAACTATATAAGTGGGGAATATATCCCACTCTATGTAGCCCAATTGATGTAAGTGTCATGGTGCACATGCCCATGCTTGACCTGTTGTCAACCATGACACTGTGAATGGGATGGTGGTCTATAAATGCTTGTATGAAGAGTGCATGTAAATACGTGTCATCATCCATAATATATTTCTTTGAAAATGTGATAAGTGGTCTAGGTTGCATTTTAGTATGATACATGCCAATAATATTATGCAAGGGATATGTCTCTTTTGTAACTGTGTGATAAGAAGTTGGTAGTGGATGAGCCTAGTATGTATAATGAACACCTGATGTGCCCCTAGACTCATTAGTTGTATTCTCAGGAAAAAGATATAAAAATATCTTAAGTGCCTTTGCCTTTATTTATTATTTTATTGCCTCGATGGGTGTGCCCACATCAATAATGTTGGCCTCAATGGGATATTGTATCTTATGCTTCAAGCTAATGCATCTATTTATGGTGTGGCCAGGTGCCCTATGATACTTTCAAAATGAATTTTAATCATAACTCTTTAGAAGATCTCGTGTCGTATCAACCTCTTGATTCTAGGGAGAGATATGACATTGCATTCTAATAGTTGTTGTATAACTCTTGTTGGTGACTGTAGTAGATTAGTGCAGACTTTGCACTAAGGATCTAATAAAACTAATCTAGAAGAAGGCTCTGAAGTTGCATTGAGTATTATCTTTTGATCTATTTTGTTCTTTATGGTCTTAACCTTGTATGGAGTTTTGTTTGAACTCTTAATAGCTGAATATGATCCATTTGTTTTTGAGTTTGCCCATTGCTAAGAGCTTAACCTCTCATTCCTTAACTATGTGGCACATATCTGTAAATGTGGGAAATTTTTTGAATAAGAATGCTTCATCAAGTGTTAGTAATAGACTCTCTTTGAAAATATCTTGAAACTCTCTCTCTGTCATGGGGCTAGTCAATTTTGATAAGATTGTCTTGTATCATAAGACATAATCAACTATGAGCTCATCTTACTTTTGATTTAGTTATGCCACTTGTACATATGATATCTTGTCACTTATGTTGATAGAGAAGTGTGCTAGGAACATATTTGCGAAAGGATTGAATGTCATGATAGATTGGCTGCGCAAATCATAGAACCATTGTAAGACATAATCATTGAGACTACATGGAAATAGCTTTGTAAGAAGCCAATCATTGGACACATAGTCTAAGCATGCTACATGAAAGGCTCTAAGGTGATGTTATGGGTCACCCTTGCCATCATATAACATGAGCTTGGCTGTTATGAAACTGGATGGCAAAGGAGTTATCAGAATATGATGTGCCAATGGTGTATGCAATTAAATGTTGGAATCCAAGGCATGTGAAGGTTTAGCTACTCCCTTCTCAAGATGTAACACCTTAGATTGTAGAGAAATAACTTGTTGTATAAGGGTTGAGAGGAGAAGAACTAGCCACAAGTGGAGTAGTTGTCATTGATGGTTGAATAAAAATCTTGGGTTATGCTATTTGAGTTGGTTGAGTGGGCCCCACTGAAGTTGCAACATTATTAATGTTGGACAATTTTGCCCACGGGCAAAATTTTGGTCACCTTCTTCCCCTACTATTCAATGCTAGTTAATTTCGGGTTCAGCAAGTTCAATATGTTTGGTTCATGGCCTAATTCAAGTGGTTCAACCACCTTTGGTTCAAACGGTCCATCTTCAAATTCAGCATCTCATTTCAATAAGCGTTGAACCATTGAACCATTGAACCATGTTAGGTTAAACGTGCTTGGTTCATCGGTGGGTTCAACCAAAAGTTTAAAGGCTCAGTTTATTTTGGCATCAACGCCCAATGGTTGAACCATTGAACCGTTGAACCATTCTTGGTTCAACGGGCTTGGTTCAAAGGGAAAGGTTCATCGGCCTTGGTTAAAGAGTCCATCAGCGTGCTTGGTTGAACCCTTGAACCGTTGAACCATTTGTAGTTTAATGGCTTGGTTCAAATGTATGTTTGTGGCCTACTGGTAGTTCAAAAGGTTCAGTACCCTTCTAAAGGGTAGGTGCCTCAAAGGAAATTTTTTTGGGTAAGTCCTTTTCTTGCTTAAGTTCAAAATTACTTCAGTCCCGAATTCCTTCGGACTTTTTGCCCAAAGGAATTCCTTCGGACAAAAAGTCTGAAGGAATTCGGATGCACCAATACAAAACAAAGTGGAGAGTGGACAGAATTTCCACAGAATTTTTTCCATGGGAAAATGTCCGCGGACAAAAGTCTGTGGAAATGCACGAAGCCACAGACCCAGATAAATTAACCCAAGAAAGTTGTCCGCGAGAACCCGAGAAAGTTGTCTGCGGGAGCCCGGGAGGCCTTCCATGCAGTCAAGGGACCAACCGAAGGACCCCGAAGGGTAGGTGCCTTTGCGAGGGAGTTCTAGCCAAAAGACAAAAGGGGCATTTCGAGGGTTGAAGGGTGCTAAGGATAAACAAAGGTGAGGAGTGCTCGAGGAGAAGCCACGTGGACCTGATGACGTCCCGATGGACGTCAAGTTTATCAGAAGGAAATATCCATTGGTGTTCAAAGCATGATAGTCGCAAGGATGTCAAAATTAATGAAATGAAATGGCCGTTTGTTTTCAAAGCAAAGAGAGAGCTAACCAAAAGGAGCTCAGAATGCAGTGACCCGCTAAGATGTTCGCCTAAGGGGCTGAATGAGCCAAAAAAGACAAAATGGAGAAAGGACAAGAATGACAGGGTGCAGGAAGGGATGAAGAAGTCCAAGTGGCAAAGTGAAGGTGATTAATTGCCTATTAAATCCCCAAATGGTGCAAATAGCAAGCAGCATGGCCCGTGCATTTAAAAGGGGACAAATTTCAATCTATTTGTAGAAAAGGAGGGTGTATTTTGTGTTTCGACATTAATGATCTAACGCCAAAGTCAAATTTGGCGATCATGCAACATGGTTCTGGCATGCCTCTTCTAGAAATATGACATCGACAACAGTGTTTCCCTCTTCCCAATGAGGGGATGTGACAAACCAACTTGTCAAAGAAGTGCCAAGTTCTTTTCTCATTTTCTATATATATTGTAACTTCTCATTTTGAAAGGGGATCTTCCACGTTTTGTAAAGGCGCAGCCCTAGAAAAATTTCACTTGAATCAAATAAACATAGTTTTTACCTCCATTTGGATAGATATTTTCAGAGTATGCCTTGAGTGTTTTTCTGTGTTCAGTCATTATTTCTTGATGCTCTCACAAGTTCAACACCAGCATACCTGTTGTCTACAAGGTGCCATTTCTACAGATAAAAGGAGAAGAGCTGACATTTGGAAGACCAGAATAGAGGAAGTTACTTACAATGTGCATTTCACAGTGCCTCAGTGATTTTTTGTTTCTTGTGTTTTCATAAAAGCCTCCCTGCCAGTTCCTTGCAACTTGGTCCTTCTACCAAGTGTGTAGAGTATGTATGTATTTGTCTAATTCTAAGTGTGGATGTGTGAAGGTCAACTTATTTTGGTGCATCACCTCCTTAGAGTAGTTTGTTTTCATGCCTCTCTCTCCCTTTTCACCCCCTATTATATCTATCTATATATATATATATATGTGTGTGTGTTTTGTACTTGCTAGAAAAAACATGATGCATCAAAGGGAGCTAGCCCTTATCTAGAGACTCTCCCCTCCAGCTTCGCCAATCCCATAGGCGAGAGGGGAGTTTCCATGTTTCAAGGACAAGATAGGAGATTGACTTCCTGTCACTGGGTGCAATTTCCTACATCAATAGTTCTGGCACGTCGGGTGGGACACAAAGTTTGACAATGCAGTAAGGTTTCAGGATTGATGTTGGTCCTGTTACAGCAAATTGAAGTCTTCAGCATCTGGCGACTCTGAGTTAAATCTATTGGTTAAGCAGCCTGGTGCCATCAGAAATCATTTCTTGTATGTATATTTCCTTTGCTCAAAATCATGGGTCTTGTTTTCCATCACATGAATATGATCAGGCTCTAGATATTTATGCAATCACCTCAAGTAGATCTCTTAGTTGCCCTGCAATGACAAGGGAAGTGGCCCTAGAATTAGAGATTAATAGGCTGGAAGAGCAGTATAGATATCAGCAGGATCTGATGTATAATGAGGAACGTTTGTTTAGGCAAGCGCAGGCCTTGTAACCCATTGTGGAGGAGGCAACAAAATGGAGAAATCTATTTATTCAAGGCAGTTAGCCTTGCGCACCCCCTCCTATCCTGAAGAAAACCCCCTCTTTTACACCAAATTCTTTCTATCAGATTGCACTTGCTCACTCCAGTTCATCAAATGCATTCACTCTGAATCCCGTGCGCCTCGCTTTCCAACACCAGAAGACATCAGAACAGCCTCCCATGGAGATGAATCTTCTAAACTCCTTAGATTATGAATTTTTCATTGAAGGGAGTACCACTAGCCAGCACATCCCTCTTTTAAAGACTCTTCCAACGCACCAATAGTCTCTTCCTTACATTCCTCAGCCTCCCCAAGTTTTTCAACATGATATGCAGTTTCTGAGTTGGAGGAAGGAATGCTAGGAACCAACTCTGAGCTTTGGAGAGGAAGATCATGCTGGTAACCTCCAAGAAAGACTCTTTCAGGACAACCTAACTAAGCAAATTAAAGATTTAGAGGCTAGGATGAAGCTGCTTCTTGAAAGAGAGTTAAAATTTCCAGACCTTGTGGAGGAGCCCCAAGACCTTGTGGAAAACAAAGTTGCTGCCTGTTCGTGGGAGCAAAATCCTAATTCCAAGATCCTGAACTGGGGAAAAATATTAGAATCATGGGTTGGAATAGAAGAGAAGCAAGGTTTTTCTCAAAACCTTGTAGAAGCTGAAGCTGCGCCTACTCATGATAATGTTGACGACCTCCAGGAAAAGCTTTTCCAAGAAGATCTAGCCAGGAGAATAGCAGAGTTAGAATCCAGAGAGAAATTCCTCAGCCAAAGTGCAATGGATGATTCAGACCAAACAACACATTCTATGTCTGAACACACTCCACCTACACATTTCCAAGAGAGTTATCAGGTTGTACCTGATATTGATGAAGTGTTGACCAAGTGGAAGGAGGAGAATCATTCAATTTTAGCTTAAGGACTGCCTCCTCTTCAACATGTTTTCTGCACTTCACCTCTTCTTAAGGAAGAACCTGTTATGTAGGAGGCAAGCGAGGCACAGAAGATCTAATCTGCAGTTCTTCAAGAGGCTGTCATGGGTGACAACGAAGATGGAATCGCTATTGATGCTCCTTGTGAAGACCTTATCAGCAATGGAGAAGATGCAGGTCTTGCATATATGCAGATGTTCCAGCAATATGAAGAGGAACAAAAGCATGGTGAGCTCTCTTCCCCTCTGTTTGATGAACTTCCTTGATGTTTTGATGATGAGGTCAACTACACTGAAGAGCCTGAGTTAGAGGAAGATCAGGAGGATATTTTTGAAAATCTAGAAGTCCTAATCAGCAAAGAGGAAAAAGAGAGGTTTGTCTTCTTGGAGGAATGCCTTGAAGAAGAGAGCTTTAAACAAAGAGGTGATGTTCTGTGGGATGAACAATTATTTTGTGAGTCCATTTCAGACATCACCACAGTCACCCTTCTGCAAGGAGGCCAAAAAGAAGAAGAGGATGAGTCTGACAGAGTCTTCAACGAGGCAGAAGGGAACAAGTCAGACCATGATACATTGCAGAAGGAATGTGCAGATCAAAGGGCCTATGGTGATGAGCCAGTAGCCATTGATTTCTTGGTGAGGAGCACCAATAAAAGGGACCAGGATTTAATAGGCTTCCAAGGACAAGCAGAGTACATATATGTCAGAAGCATGTTTGAATTTGATCCACTCAAATACAAGCCAACTCAGGTGACAGGCAAGAGGAGCAGGTCACCAAATCTCTTTTTCATTCAGCTACTTGCCTAGCGCCATAAGTCTTCTTGCCAAAAAGGGGATTTGAGAAGTTTTCCCTTTGATCCAGGAGGGAGGCAAGCTTTCCTGGTTAGCTGTATATAATAGTTTGTTTTTAGTTGTTTTTCCTATTTTTCCTAAGTGCAGTTTGCACAGGTAGTGTTTTTAGCCTTGTGTGTTTCCCTTCACATGTGAGGTAAAAGCTTCATGTTTGATTCTTGATCTTTTGGGGCTGTTGCTAACTTTTGTTATAGCTACATCTAACTCCGCGCCTAATGGATATGCAAGACAACTGCATCTCTAAGCATAGCAGGCATGCTCCCCCTGTGAGTTGCCAATTTGTTGACCAATTTTGCCTATAGGCAAAATTTCAGTCACCTTCTTCCCATGCTGTTCAATGCCAGTTAATTTTGGGTTCAGCAAGTTCAACATGTTTGGTTCATGGCCTGGCTCAAGTGGTTTAACCACCTTTGGTTCAAACGGTCCATCTTCAAATTCAGCATCTCATTTCAATGAGCGTTGAACCATTGAACCGTTGAACCATGTTAGGTTCAATGTGCTTGGTTCACCGGTGGGTTCAACCAAAAGTTCAAAGGCTCAGTTTATTTTGGCATCAACACCCAATGGTTGAACCATTGAACCGTTGAACCATTCTTGGTTCAGCGGGCTTGGTTTAGCGAGCTTGATTCAAAGGGAAAAGTTCATCGGCCTTGGTTCAAGAGTCCATCGGCGTGCTTGGTTGAACCCTTGAACCATTGAACCATTTGTGGTTTAATGGCTTGGTTCAAGGGTATGTTCGTGGCCTAAGGGCAGTTCAAAAGGTTCAGTACCCTTCCGAAGGGTAGGCATCTCAAAGGAAAAAAATTTGGGTAAGTCCTTTTCTTGCTTAAGTTCAAAATTACTTCAGTCCCGAATTCCTTCAGACTTTTTGCCCGAAGGAATTCGGGCACACCAATACAAAACAAAGTGGAGAGCGGACAAAATTTCTGCAGACAAAAGTCTGTGGAAATGCACGAAGCCACAGACCCAGAGAAATTAACCCGAGAAAGTTGTCCGCGAGAACCTGAGAAAGTTGTCTATGGGAGCCCGGGAGGCCTTCCATGTAGTCAAGGGACCTGCCGAAGAACTCTGAAGGGCAAGTGCCTTTGTGGGGGACTTCTAACCAAAAGACAAAGGTGGCATTTCAAGGGCCGAAGGATGCTAAGGATAAACAAAGGTAAGGAGTGCCTGAGGAGAAGCCACGTGGACCCGATGACGTCCCGGTGGACGTCAAGTTTATCAAAAGGAAATATCCATTGGTGTTCAAAGCATGACGGCCACGGGGATGTCAAAATTAATGAAATGAAATGGCCATTTATTTTTTAAATCAAAGAGAGAGCTAACCAAAAGGAGCTCAGAATGCAGCGACCTGCCAAGATGTTTGCCCAAGGGGCTGAATGAGCTAGAAAAGACAAAATGGAGAAAGGACAAGAATGATAGGGTGTAAGAAGGGATGAAGTAGTCCAAGTGGCAAAGTAAAGGTGATTTATTGCCTGTTAAATCCCTAAATGGTGCAAATAGCAAGCAACATGGTTCGTGCATTTAAAAGGGGACAAATTTCAATCTATTTGCAGAAAAGGAGGGTGCAGTCTGTGTTTTGACATTAATGATCTAACGCCAAAGTCAAATTTGGTGATCATACAACATGGTTCTAGCAGGCCTCTTCTAGAAAGATGACATCGACAACAGTGTTTCCCTCTTCCCAATGAGGGGACACGACATACCAACTTGTCAAAGAAGCACCAAGTTCCTTTCTCCTTTTCTATATATATTGTAACTTCTCATTTTGAAAGGGGATCTTCCACGTTTTGTAAAGGTGTAGCCCTAGCAAAATTTCACTTGAATCAAATAAACACAATTTTTACCTCCATTTGGATAGATATTTTTAGAGTATGCCTTGAGTGTTTGTCTGTGTTCAGTCATTGTTTCTTAATCCTCTCACAGGTTCAACACTAGCATACCTATTGTCTATAAGGTGCCATTTCTGTAGCTGAAAGGAGAAGAGCTGACATTTGGAAGACCATAATAGAGGAAGTTACTTACAGTGTGCATTTCATAGCGCCTCAGTGATTTTCTGTTTCCTGTGTTTTCATAAAAGCCTCCCTGCTAGTTCCTTGTAGCCTGGTCCTTCTGCCAAGTGTGTAGAGTATGTATGTATTTGTCTGATTGTGAGTGTGGATGTGTGAAGGTTGACTCTTTTTGGTGCATCAACTCCTTAGAGTAGTTTGTTTTCCTACCTCTCTCTCCCTTTTCACCCTCACCCTATTATATCTATCTATGTGTGTGTGTGTGTGTGTGTGTGTGTGTGTGTGTTTTGAACTTGCTGGAAAAAACATGATGCATCAAAGGGAGCTAGCCCTTATCTAGAGACTCTCCCCTCTAGCTTCGCCAGTCCCATAGGCGAGAGGGGAGTTTCCATGTTATGAGGAGAAGACAAAAGTTTGACTTCCTGTCACTTGGTGCAATTTCCTGCGTCAACAATTAACTCAAGGGGTTGAAGATGGACCATTACCATTCTTTTGGAGTTCCTTTTTATTAATGTTTATGAAATCATCTTGGATATCCTTATGTTTGGACACAAAGGCTTGTAATTGACACTTATCAGTTTCATCAAATCTGTTGTTAAATTCTACTGTTATAGGTTGAAGGTAGGAAAATAAGTTTTGTATATTTTGGGCTTCTTAATAAAAGTAATCTATGAAAGTTTTCAAAATTTAAATATTGTAGCAAATTGGAAAATTTTAGGAATTGAAATATGAGTAAATAATATATATATATATATAAACCCTGAGTGTGTTTAGGGTTAGGGTTTTTTGAAGTTAGGGTTTCTTTATAACATTTTTAATTAGATGTAAAGTAAATTGAAACCCTAATGTAAAATTGATTTTAATTAGCTTGGTTGTCTAAAAAAATTAAAAAAATAGAAGTATGTAGCCATATATGTATTGCACAAAAATAGGAATTAATGCAAGCTAGGGTTTTATACAATGCTCGAAGTAAGACAAGTTCACCAAATGATTTAACCTTTTAGGGTTTTACGCATGTGATTCCTATGTTTGGTTAAAGGGTCAAGAGTCTTAAATTAGTTAAATAGATTGTATTAATTAACCTACTAATTTGTTATGACCTTTGACTTCTTTTGCCTTTCTAATAATAACAATAAATAGGGTTAAATAGAGACTTAGTTGAAAATAGACTATCACAGATGATCTAGGTTCTATAATTTAAGATCTGAGTAGTTGAGTGTCACCAATAAGATTTTTCACTAGACAATAGCACCTAGTTTGGATAGTAGCACCATCTATGTGTAGTGTCCTCAATGTGGTGTTAATGTCTTCTTTTCAAGACTATTAGTATTTTTAGGTAGTACCTGTGCCTATGTTTGTATGTTTTGTTCCTATGTGACTAAAACTTGTAGTTGTGTATTGTACCTAGAAATCTTGATTTGATGTGTAAACCTTAGTTCTCTTTGTAAGTGTGATATGAGCAAGAATTGAGTGTGTTAGTAGGATGGACTGGACATCCTCAACACCCCCACTATGTAGAGAGTTACCTACATACCAATACTTTGAAGAGGGATCAAGTCCAATGTAGTTATCCCACATAGTGTTTGATATATGTGTAAGTGAATGATAGAATGAGAGTGGCCTTGGATGCCTTGAATGTGCTTGAGCTTTGGAATGCTTGAAAACTAGACTTAGGGTTGTTATAGATGGTAATATGCATAAATTAGGGCAAGATAGGGATAATTTACCTTGATTTTGCACAACTTTGTCTTTGGTTTTAATAACTTTTGTATCTATTTTCCATCTAGTCAATAGAGGTAGATTAGACTTGTATTTATAGGGTTTTGTTGCTTGTGCAGATAAGAAAATGAGCTTAGGCTAACCTTAGGAGGGGCACACATTTGAAAAAGTATCTTTTGGGAAGATTTAGGGCTATATATAGTAGGGCCCAGTTGGGGACACTAACGCCATATGGTTGTAGTGTCCCAAATGTGGCACTAATATCCTTTGGCAGACTCCTGAGAAAGTTAGATTGGGATCAGAAGTGATAATTTAGGGACTGTGTCTTGACTAGATGTAAGTGAATAACGTCTGCTAAATGGTTGGAAATGTAAGTCTAAGGCTATATAATAGGTCTATAATAAGCCTATGGATAGGGTAACTCAAACGACACTCTTAACATCCAATTACCACTTTTAGGTGATTAAAACTTTATATAATTTGAATTATCCTAACTTTTATACTTGTTAGGGTCCATTAATCCAAAATTAGGTAAAACAATAAGTACATAAGGGTTAAAATATGCAAAGTACGGTCATAAAAACAAAGAATAAAACTATACAAATGAACCTAAAAGTTTAGATCTTAGTTGAAAATACTTTACTTAGAGTGAACTTTTTGCTCCAAACATCTACTAAGAGTGTTTTGTACGGTCATGACAACCTTCTCCAATCAGATCCAAAATTTAGCACAGTTGCATGAGGTTAATATTTTTGTGACAAATCTCTTACAACATTCTAAACATGAAACATTGTTTCAATCACTCTATATATACCATTTTGTTGTTTGAATTATTAGTTAGGCATTATTGTTGTACGGTACATATATTCTGGTGATTAATAATGTAATTCATTTATTTGCATTACAAAAATATATATTCGCTAAAAAATACCAAAGAAGTGACTGAACTAACAAAAAAAATCCTAACATAATAGTAGTGACAGATGTCAAATTACATACTCATCATGTTTATATGTTTAAACTATGATTTCTATATAAAAGTGATAATAATATGTTTTATGATACTCTTAAACAATCATATTATTCAAACTATTTAACACACAATGGGAATAAAACTATGCACAAACATTAAAACTATTGCATAATCTAAATCTAACTAAATATAGTAATACACCTATACATTTAAGTTTGAAATGTGAAAAAATAGACAATAAAATATTCAAAACTTGACAAAGAAAGCCAATAGAAAAATATAGATGTTTGGATTACATGTGCACTTTCAGAGGATGTTGCAATTATGAAAAGTGATCCAAATAATAAGCAAACAAAAACTAAAAACATTTCACTATGTAAGAAATTTTATAAAGGGCTAGAATCGGACCTCTATCAATTATATCCTGGTCAAAATTCACAAATTGTCGATTCTAACAAACTGCGCCTGTTGATTCTATACTTGGGCATCAATTGTCCTCCATTAAATTTTAGTTTTTGAAAATTGTAGGGTTGTTTCACAGATTGATGATGAACAAATTTGTGTCTTCACTTTACAAAATTGATGGCATGTGTGTTGAATTACATATTCTTTAATCTTGACCTTATCCTCAAATATGTTGCAAAAAAAAGAGTGTGTATGTTAGTTGAATTAGAAAATCTCTCAAGGAGTTGTAGGTACATATCACACATGTTTAAAATCATCATCAATGTAGGAATAATTTTTTGTGAGTGTAATCCAACCCAAGTGTGAGGTAGGGATTCACCTTATCTTCCTAGATGATCAAATGTAACTACATACTTTGTTATAACATTTTTTTGACACAAAGTGGGGGAGTGAAGAATAAAATTAATGTGCAAATTCATTTTTATAAGATGTGAAGAACATTTTATAAGACATGATAATGTGAATAAGATACTTGGCTTGTAAGAGATCGAAGGATATGAATTAATTCCTTAAATGACTAAGGGTGCCTTTGTATATATAGGCTTTTGAAGGGCACATCTACACATGTTGACCCTATAGGATGGAGTAAGGTGACATTAAAGACACATGGGATCCACAAGTCAAGGAGACAACATGATGTGCTAACTAAAATGTTAGGATTGTGGAGCTAAAAGCTTCACTGATGCAGACATGGAGGAGGTTGCAGAATGAGTTGCTGAGTGTCAGAAGTGTTTGGCATTGGTCTGGCCAACCGGCGTCGGCAGGGTAAGACAGGAAGGCAACCGACGTCGGTCATATATCGGCCGGCGTCGGCGACCCCAGGCGGACAGGGACCGACGTCGGTCGCCTGTGTAGTTCGACTGTGAGTTAATTATGGGCAGTGAACTAACGAACGAAGAGTTTGCATGTTGAGTGCTAATTTTAGACTCATAGCTGCGGATCTAATTATTGTAATTAGATGTCTGATCATTGTTTGGATGAGATCTATATAATAGACTCATGGTTGTATTGTAAAAGTGTGCTAGGGAGTAAGAGAGCATAATTATAAGCTCCTTCTGTGTGTGAGGTAGAGCTATGGTGCGTTCCTCCTAGTGCCACAGTACCAGGTGTGTTGGTGCTGGATTGGAGAGCCAGCTGGGTTCTTCAATAAGTAAGATCGTTGATCTGTAGGTGTATGTGTGTGCAAGGTCGAGGTTCACAGGTGATTGGAACCATTGCTTGATTTGCAGGTGTGCAAGGTCATACAGACAGCAACACTACAGGGAGCAGTATCAGGCAGGATCTACTTGGAGTACAGGTGTGTACTCGGATAGAGCAAGAGGAAGGCAAGGCAGTTCCTTCCATAAGTATGGTCTGTTGAATTGCAGGTTGTTGCAGATTCATGGGAGATCTACTTGAAGTACCTTGAGTACTTGTGGAGTGCGTGGAGCACTTGTGGAGTGCGTGGAGCACTTGTGGTGTGCGTGGAGCACGGGGAGGTGAACACCAACTCTGTATTTTGAGTTGGGTGTTGGGACCTGTGAGAGGGAGAGCTTTGGGGAGAAGAATTACTGTTCACTTGAGGTGTGGGAAACCTCTGTAAGGTGGTGGAGAAGAAGTGGCATCTTCTTTATTGTATTCTTTTCTGTATAAAGTGTTAATACAATTTGGTATTGTCTCTCATATGCTGTGTTATTCTGAATTCTAGTTACTTGGTGAATCTGGTTAATTTCCGCATATTAAGTTGCTTGGTATTGGTAATCAAATTGTGTGCTTCTGGTGTACACCCTCTCCCAACAGGTGGTATCAGAGCATGTTTGTTGTTCTAGATCCCCAACAAGTGGTATCAGAGCCTTGGTTGTAGGTTCTTGAGCTTGATACCAACAGGTGGTATCTGAGCTGAGGTTGGAGGAAGCAGGTTTTGTTTTTGGTTACAGGGCACTCTCAGGGGTTTCTGATCGAGTGGGAGTAGAGCAACTGCAGATCAAAGTAAGCTAAGAATGGAGGAGTTGAAAAGCACAGATGGTCACTCACGGTCCTATGGAAAGAAAGAGCAGGTAAAAGATTATTGTTGGTTGGTAACAGATCAGCATGAAGAAACTGAAGATACAGATGTAGCAGGTATTGTTGCACAGGATGTGTTTGCAGGTTTCTTGGATAAAGTTGAATCTTGGATAAAAGATTCAGTTGCCTCTTTCCATGCAGTTCCAGGTAGAGGAGCTGGTAAGCCTTGTCAGATTGTTGGCAAAGGCAAAGTGAAGCTGAAATTGCAGGCGGCCAACACACAGGTGTTGATGAAGGTCATGCAGGTCCCAGGTTTGGAGATATGGCTAATTTCTTCAGAAAGATTGGGTGATGAGAGATGCACAAGAACTCTCACAGCGGATGCACTTGAATTAGCTGGTGGTAAGAAAACAGGTATCCTTTATCTACTTGTTTATATTACTGATTCTTCTTTTGTTGCGGAGACGTGGCTTCATAGGCTTGGTCACATGAGCAGGAAGGAGATGCATGTTCTTAAGCGGAAGACAGATATATTTGATAGGTTTAAGAACTGGAAAGCCTTGGTGTTTATGGAGGAGATGGCGGACAGAACCCAGTGGATGTGGCTGGATACTTCTGAGCAGGGCAGTTTGGACATGGGTTTTGATCCAAAGAAGCTCGCGGGTAAAAAGTCATCACTCACAGGCGAACACAGGTACCGATGTCGGTCAGGAGGAACCGGCGTCGAACAGACAGGTGCCGAGGTCGGTCATGTGCAGACCGACGCCGGCGATGTCGGGCAGGGTAAGACCGATGTCGGTCATGGGACCGACGTCGGCAGTATGTAAGACCGATGTCAGTTATTAGGACCGACGTCGGCAGCAGGGACACCAGCGCAGGCAGTTTGGTAGTCAGGTACAGACGCATGAAACCGACGTCGGTCGGATGCAGACTGTGGGGTGACCGAGGTCGGTCACTGTAACGAATTTTGGGTGGACAGCATGTTGTCAAGGAGTCTCAAACACCCATACGGAGGACTGAAGGCGCAAGTAGGCCCTCAAATTCGTTGTTCCTCTTCTTCATACTTGTTGCTGATTGTAGAGCAGGAAGGATCCAGGATACAGGTGTGAGCTTGGCATGGATGAGGATGTGATTCCTTGGAGGAGAACCAGACATGTGTGTTTTGGTAGAGATGCCAGCAGGTATAAAAGCACAGAGACGAATGGATTCCTTAGTAGAAGAATAGAGAGAACGGATACATGAGACGGAAGACCGGGTATGTGGTCTTGTGGAGCTGCAGGACAATGGTACCAGGTTTGACAGGTGGAGGACGGAGCATGGCTTCAGTCAATGTCAGGGTAACTACTGTGTTTTTTGTCTTACCAGGGGGATGATGAGTCATGACATCATTCTGTTGCTGTATGTGGATAGTATGCTAGCTAGCAGGGGTGTACATACAGGGTTTTGCTGAGCTAAGGGTAAGATTAGTTCAGTGGCATGTCAGGAGGAGTTTGGAGCAGCGGAATTCTTTGACATGGGAGGCATGGAGATCACAGGTTGATTTTGTCTCGAGTGGGAGCTGATGTGAATCAGGTGTTGGCGAGGTTCGGGATGCAGAACCGGGAGCACACTAAGGGCTGGACAGGTACAGTGTCCGAAATCACATGAGGTCTGGTATAGACCTGAGTATTCCCATGCAGTGGGAGCTGTCAGAGAGTTAGGAGCCAATTCGGGGAAGTGGATTCTCAGGTTTTCTGAGAGGGACCGGCAGCAGGTGTTGCTATGCAGGGTCAGGACTTCACTATAGGTGTTGTAGGTTCGGATGTGGCAGGTTACTCGGATGACAGGTGGTACACCACGGGATGTGTGGTGGGTTGTCTTCAGGTGGGAGCTTGAAGAGGGATACAAACCAGGAAACAGATTAGACAGAGTACAGGTACAGGTACAGTGCAGCTGTTTATCTCCAAGTGGGAGATTGTTAGGATTGTGGAGCTAAAAGCTTCACTGATGCAGACATGGAGGAGGTTGCAGAATGAGTTGCTGAGTGTCAGAAGTGTTTGGCGTTGGTCTGGCCAACCGGCATCGGCAGGGTAAGACAGGAAGGCAACCGACGTCGGTCATATATCGGCCGGCGTCGGCGACCCCAGGCGGACAGGGACCGACGTCGGTCGCCTGTGTAGTTCGACTGCGAGTTAATTACGGGCAGTGAACTAACGAACGAAGAGTTTGCATGTTGAGTGCTAATTTTAGACTCATAGCTGCGGATCTAATTATTGTAATTAGATGTCTGATCATTGTTTGGATGAGATCTATATAATAGACTCATGGTTGTATTGTAAAAGTGTGCTAGGGAGTAAGAGAGCATAATTATAAGCTCCTTCTGTGTGTGAGGTAGAGCTATGGTGCGTTCCTCCTAGTGCCACAGTACCAGGTGTGTTGGTGCTGGATTGGAGAGCCAGCTGGGTTCTTCAATAAGTAAGATCGTTGATCTGCAGGTGTATGTGTGTGCAAGGTCGAGGTTCACAGGTGATTGGAACCATTGCTTGATTTGCAGGTGTGCAAGGTCATACAGACAGCAACACTACAGGGAGCAGTATCAGGCAGGATCTACTTGGAGTACAGGTGTGTACTCGGATAGAGCAAGAGGAAGGCAAGGCAGTTCCTTCCATAAGTATGGTCTGTTGAATTGCAGGTTGTTGCAGATTCATGGGAGATCTACTTGAAGTACCTTGAGTACTTGTGGAGTGCGTGGAGCACTTGTGGAGTGCGTGGAGCACTTGTGGTGTGCGTGGAGCACGGGGAGGTGAACACCAACTCTGTATTTTGAGTTGGGTGTTGGGACCTGTGAGAGGGAGAGCTTTGGGGAGAAGAATTACTGTTCACTTGAGGTGTGGGAAACCTCTGTAAGGTGGTGGAGAAGAAGTGGCATCTTCTTTATTGTATTCTTTTCTGTATAAAGTGTTAATACAATTTGGTATTGTCTCTCATATGCTGTGTTATTCTGAATTCTAGTTACTTGGTGAATCTGGTTAATTTCCGCATATTAAGTTGCTTGGTATTGGTAATCAAATTGTGTGCTTCCGGTGTACACCCTCTCCCAACAGGTGGTATCAGAGCATGTTTGTTGTTCTAGATCCCCAACATAAAACTTAAGAAAATACCATGAAATAATTTTTTGGACATTTTATGCGCATTTAGGGTCGTATAAAAGTAAATTAATAGTGGATTTATAAGGTTTTTAGACATTTTAGATTTAATGGATATATTATCTTTTGTGAGAAGTGAATATAAATTCAATTTATATCAAAACCTAAGTTAAAAGATGATGATACAATATCCAACACAAGGGAAAAATGTACCGAAACTAGTCAAATCTATGTACATGGACCACATGTGATAAAACATAATGAATACCTAATAAAAAATAGTTTTGTACCAAAATTAGATGTTTATACCTATATAATATTGTTGAAGGCTTTTGGAAACAATTATATAAAGAATTTTTAATTAACATTTCATATCACACTCATTGATATATTATGAAGAATAATAATAAGATATGTGTGGATTACAAACATATATTCCTTATGCAATTAAAATTGATAATTATAAAAACGTCAAGTTTTGAGACCCTTCTTGTAATTATTAAATGAGCTCAATAAATAATCAAATAATTAATTATTAGTTAGAAAACATAGATAATAAACTGTAATAAATTGATAATACTTATTTTTTTTAAATTGAGTTGAAATTCAAAATTATAATTTAATATTATTATTTTTATATATTTTGTATGCTATTATATTTATATTTCATAACAAATATAATATTACGTAGTTTATTTTATATTAAGTATAATTAGCTATTGTTAAAAGATGATTATAATTTTTTTTAAGAAGTTAATTGAAAAATCTTAATATCTAGATTGATAACATTTATTGCTAATTAACTAGTAAAGAATTGGTGGAGAAGATAATATAATTATTATGTAAAAACTACAAAATAATTTATTTATAATTAATATCTATGGACATATTTGACATGGATATATTTAAAATATAAACACAAACGCAAATAATAACAAGAGTCATGATATATATTTAGTACTTATTGTTAATAAGAATATTTAGAGTTATACAGAAAGATAATTTTTTTAATGATTCCCTAAAATTAAAGCCCTTGTTGTGTCTCAAATTTGATTTATAACTCTGGTAAAAAATAAAATTTAATTAAATATATATATATACATAGACATACATACATACATTTATATATACACATATATGTATGTGTGTATATATATATATATATTTATATTTATAAAAATAGAGTGTCATTTTTTCTTTCATAATACCTCCCTCACAGTATTGTTGAGGAAAGTTTTAATATTGTCTATATGTGTGTGTGTGTGTGCCTCCCTCATAGTATTGTTGAGGTAAGTTTTAATATTGTGTGTGTCTGTGTGTGTGTGTGTGTGTGGGTGGGTCACACACACACACACACACACACACACACACACACACACACACACACACACACACACACACACACACACACACACACACACACACACACACACACACACACACACACACACACACACACACAATATTAAAACTTCCCTCAACAATACTATGAGGGAGGTATTATGAAAGAGAAAATGACACTCTATTTTTCAAAACATAATCAATGGATTGAACAAGATTATGATATAAATTGATATAAATCTCTAAAATGTCGGTATGTGTGGACATGCAAGAGACCTTAAAGAGACAACTTAATTAACCTAAATACATTATTTTTTTATAATTTAATAAATATATCACTTTATTATGAAAAATCTAATAAAATTGTATTAAACCGTGAGAGGGGCATATGATCCTTTATAGTCACATAGGCTCCCCTTATCACATCCCTCTCTATTTAAGAAAATAAAATTTCCCCTGACATGATAGTATTAAAAATTAATGTCTTGTTCATGTCTTTGCATGCATAGCTCAAATTGTGGCTCCTATAATTCTAAGAAGAAATTTAGTAAAAAAATTGTTGCAAAAAAAGGATAGAATTGCTCAGGGTTTCAAATTTACTAAAATAGGAAACAAAATAAAGTAGTTCAAATTTTAGAGGTGTATTAATTATTTAGGGAAGAAATTTTAGGATATAAACTATGTACAAAGTTTATTGAGAAATATATGATATTATAAAACCATGAATTATATTTCATAGGATAATAACTATAACAAAGCTTAAAATTAAGTTCAGTTTGGTTAAAAGTTATTAGAAATTTGACATAATAAAAGTTTAAATGTTATATTAATAAAAGTACCTAAAGAGGAGAGGCTAACATAGTGGTCATGCTTTAGTTTCTCCTGATGCTATAGTTAGGTTTTCATTGTGTGGAAAGTCCAATGAGATGGTAATGAATGTAGGAGGTGGTATAGATGATGACTCAACGAAGCAACAAATTATTCAGAAGCTTATAGGTGGGGGGTTGTCCAGGAGGCTAATGAGAAGAAGGTGGCAGGGGGATCTACAAAGGTGACGATGAGGCTTTCACAGTTAGGGGGTTCAAGAGGAGGACCGATATTGGCACTCCAAGCAAAGGAGACATGCTTAGGAAGGGCGAAGGAGGTGGAAATCCTTCGTTGAAGTGGTGAATCTATAGGAGAGGACATATACACCAATAATGAAACACATGGGTGCTATAAAAATAAATTCGTTAATGTCCTTTGGGGGAAAGGCACTTGAGGAGGTGTTAAAAAATGAGCAGTGGTTTGCGGCCAAAGGAATAATTTGTATATTTTATCATTTCTAGTCATGCCTCCCTATTATGCATGAGTGGGTCTCTAATATGTGGTGACCATTAATAGAAGACTTAGAGATATACCCCTATGCTAGGTGCTTTTTATTATGGTTTTTTATAACCTTGAAGATCAAAATAGGGATTTTCCAAATCAAGATATGGCTCTGAGACCAACATCTTCTCTTTCTGAAGTATTCCTTTTATTCAATCCTTTTTTAGAAACCTTCATCACTAGGATAATTTAGGTTTGATTGCCACACCTTCCTCTTCAGTTCTGGGTTGTTCCTTGTCTTTTGTCCATTGGTGGTGCCTTGGGAAAGATGTTGGAGGTGGATGCTTCTAATTCATTTTTTTCTCACACCACATGCATGTGTATGCTTGTCTACTTGGATACTTATCATGACTTTCCAACGACCATCTCTTTGAATATCAAGGATTGGTGTTGGATTCAAACCCTTGGCTATGAGGGGTTACCTTTTAGGTACTATAGGTGTTTTGAAAATAGTCATTTGACTATGAATTACGATAATTCAAAGCTAAAAGTGGAATCTTATTGGTGGAAGAACACCCTTCCTAATCATCTTACAATATTTATAGCCAATACTCTAGATACGCCTATGAAAAAAAGGGTAAAAAATATACTAAAGGTTGATCATAAGGCCTATGTGACTTAAGACGTGATTTATACACCTCTAATTTATTTTGAGGTGAAGATTGTTGAGGCGGTTGGGTTCAAGTTGGACTCAAATGTGGGTATATCCAAAAGTGAAGTTGTTTCTGTCTGCCCCCCATTCAAAGTTGTCACCCATTATAGTGAAGATTCAGGGAGCTCATGTGGATAAGAGGACTAGACAGTGGAAAATAATAAGAGGAAAGGACTAATCATCCTTAAATCATCCTCCATGGCATTTCACTCCCACAATGAAGATAGGGGTGGGAGTGGGGCATAAGGGTCACATTACTAGTATTGGGGCATGTTTCTGGTTTGGTGAGTGACTTATTGGACCTAGGTTAGGTTGGGTTTTTGGGTGGTTTGGTATACAATACTTGTTTAAAAAAACTAGGAGTAGCCATACAAATTTTTATCCCCCAGTACTTCCCACCCCTCAAAGGCTTCTTCCTAAATAGTCAGTGGTCCTTATTTTAAAGTTGGTGGTCCTTATTTTAAAGTCTAGATATTTTATAAACACTTTTAAACTTATAATGATACATGTGACCACTCTGTAAAACATTATAAAGCTAATAACCCCTAACATGGGACCCTTCTATAATAAAAAGAGGTGATTACATAGGTACCAAAAAAAAGGCATGAGTGTTAGCTAAGATTTCATTTGTACATAATGATTTAACAGTTTTGAGAATATTGGAATCTTATTCTTAATTTAGTTAAGGGTCTGAGTTGCCTAAATCAATAAATACTATTAAAATAATTTAGCTACTAATTTGTATAATTTAAATTCATTTTTAACCTTTCTATAAATAGTAATAAGGAAAATAAGGCTTAGCTAAAAATTAGATGAAATGACTGAGACAGGATCTAGAATTTACTGTGCAGGACTAGGATAGTGTCGCAAATCAAGATCTAGATTTCATTTTATGAAAGGATAAGAGTGCCAAAATAGGACACCCTAGGGTCCAGTGCTATAGTCTTATTATGTCATTATTGTCTTAGAGACTTGAGTTTTATGGGTTTTATTCATTGTCCCTGTGTGATCCTGCCTATGAAATTTTGACTATTGAAGGTCTACAAAACTCCTTGTAGATCTAATTTAGTCTTTAAACCTTAGACTTCATTGTGATTTGATCAATCTTGAGAAATAAGGGGGGTTTAGTGTGTGTAATATGCATTGAACATGTATCCACACCCCCTGTGTGGGCACGCTGCCTACATACCAATACTTCGAAGAGGGATCAAGCCATATGTAGTTCTCCCACTTGATGTGCTTTATGCAATAGTGTTATGAAGATGTAAAAATACTAAACAAGGTGTGCTTGAGGTGGCTAGGGATTGGTGTGAGGATTTGGATGTGCTTGTAGCTGTATTGGATGGTTATATGTGGAGAATAGGGAAGTTTACCTTGATGGTCTTGCTTGTATTCTTGCTTTTTTTGTAATATTTGCCAACCCTTTCTAAATGCACTTTGAATGGGCTTTTATAGAGATTTTTTGGTCATGGGTCGAATGTATTTGTGTTAGGCTGACAAGAAGAAGGATAAAAGCTAGAAGGAAGTGACCGTTGGAGCTAAAAATGTAATTGGCTAAGAGCGTAAAAAATGGACACCCTAGGGTCTAATCCTATAGTCCAAGTTGGGCTTTATTATCCTACATGTACAAGACCTTGGGGATGGAATTATCATATGAAATATAGCTTGGATGAGTTGGAATCAGGTCTTTAAAGTCTATAGATGGCCAATTATAAACAAAAAGGTGTCTGAAAGGGTCATGAGAGCATGCAAGGACCTATGGGTTGGGTGTTACAAGCCACACTCAAGCTACCAATTTTCACATTTTATATGATTAAATCCCCCCCCCTTTATTTAAGTGATGCAACAAAGATAAATACTAGGATAAAGGAAAAATAGAAAGTGTACCTAAAATTACTTGCAAAGGTGAAGCTCATGAAGCTGTATAATACTGGGTGTACATAGAGAGAGCATGTTGTGAAGTGTAAAACTTCAAGAGAAAATAAAGAGTAGATTGGTTCTTACTATATATGTTATATCTAAAATAAGAACGTAAAAAGATGATGGATATGTGTTGTACTAATAGTAATATCATGAATGGAGTTGGGTGCTTAATTTCTTGAGAGTGACTAAATAATACAAAGGTAAGCCCTTTGGCTCCATCATCACTCATTAAGTGAAGCTATGTGATCATGCATGTGTTAATTAATGTTTGGACTGTGTGTCCAATCCCTTCAAGTAGGTGGCTCAACAATATAAAGGCTAGCTAGTCATTTGGCTCCATCATTGCCCCGTGAAGTGAAGCTATAAACTGATAACAATATAAATGTGTGTCATATGAAATAGCTCCTGAATGCTCTGTAATCTGATAATGTGGTGTGGATAGTTGAATGTGTATTAGAAACTAGGCCAATCTTGGCCAACTCTAGAAGGAAGAGATTAGGTTTGTATGAAAGCCACATCAAAACTGGGTAATAAGCTTATGTGGAAGCCACTCATAAATGTGGAGTTTAGGCTTGTATGAAAGATAATCTGAAATGATGTCAACCACCTATAGATGGAGTAAGGCACGTAACTACTAAGAATGTTTGGGTAATATACTGAACTTAGAAAGAAAAGAAGTCAAATGTGCCACACACACTACCCCCAATCACTAATGTTTGTAACATGGATTGTGATCTAGAAGTTATACTAACTTTCCAATTTAAAACTAGAAGTGAGAGCCATCATGGCATGCATGATGCCCCCTATATTTGGATTCTTTGAGAAAGATGTACTACAACTACTAAATTTAGACTGATATGTATCTGATAAAATCATAGATGAGATAACCTTTCTACCTATTTTTGGAAAATATAGGTTTTTTGTTGCTTGGATAGGAGTGCCAAAAATAGGACACCCTGGTGTCTAGCACTATTGTCCATGTCTGGCACTGTTGTCCTTTGTTGAATCTAATGATTGTTTTGTAATTATAACTATTTGCTTGGTTTGTTATGCCTGGCTTGAAGTCTGGATATTATTTTGAGTTTTTAAAATCTAATTTTTTGATTGATAAGAGCTCTGATCTCTGTGATAAAACCCCTATTTTTTGCCCCCTCTTCTAAGGGTAGGAATGAAGACCCAACAATGACTATTCTTAGAATAAAAATCCCTGTAAGTGTGTTATGTTGTGAAGATACATGATATAATAATGATAACATACAAGATATCATAAGATATAACATGGTTTGTATGAGATATTGTTATATCAACAGGGGTATGCCTAGATAGATATAACAATGTAATAACATGTGCAATATAAATTAATTAAAACTGGAAGTGTTAGTTATTAGTTGTTAGTTGTCAAGGAGGGATAGAGCATGATGTCCATCATGTCATCTAAGAAGGCAAGATAATGCATGATCGATCATGGCATTATAAATAATTGAAAAGCAAATAAGCAACAAGCATGCAAGGCAACAAGCATGCAAGGCAACAAGCATACAAGTATGGCCAAGGGGCCAAGCAAACAAGGGACATGGGCACATGTCACTCAATTTAGAAAGAAAGCATACAAGGCATGTTCAAATGCCACATATACATATAATTGGAAATAATCAAGGTTGGCATGAGGGCCACAATCACATAGAAGAGTACAAGCAAAGAATATTAGCAAATGTCCTAGAGCACACACAAGAATAGAAGCAAAGGACATTGGCAAATGTCCTAAGGCACATACAAGAAATAAAACAAGAAGTGAGAAATATAATCACATCTAGCTACACAAAGTAAGAAAGGAAAGTATATAAATGTTGGAAGTACAATTGCATATGACTAATCAAAGCAAGAAGTGAAAGTATGCAAGACATGGAGTAAAAAACTAGGTATATTCTAAGAATACACAAGTGCTACATACTAGTGAGTGTCGACAAAGTAATCTATGTAAACTAGTAAGTAATATACATCAACATTATAACTAGAGAATGTGGTGTAGGAATGACATAATCTAGATGGTGTAGTCATGTAGAAGATGCCCCCAGTGGGTAAACATATCGATGTATGTCTCAAATGTAGAAGTAGGATGCCCCCTCAATGGGTAGAGTGAATCAATCATGGATCTGGATGCCACTCCACACACTCAAAGAAGATCAAGTGAAGCATGGAAATGTAGATAAATTGACAAACAATAGCATATAACAACAAATGTAATTGTAACATGGTAGTAGAAATGTAAAGCATGGATAATGCATACAATTGAAATGTTTTTGGTGTTTTTTATTTATTTGAATGCTTTTATATTTTTGAAATATTTGAATGTTTTTGTATTTTGACATATTTGAATTTTTTTGTATTTTGATATATTTAAATGTTTTTTATATTTTTGATATAAACTATGTACAATCAATCATGAGGAGACTATGTACAAGTAAGGCTAAGGAGAGACAATACTCATCGATGAGTCTCATGGGAGACTCCCTATCATGGTGTTTTGTATCAAATAAAGCAATCATGCATGATTTTGAAGCATGAGGGAATGGCTATGAATATGACTCTAAATATTTGGATTCATTGGCAATATCCTGGAAATCATAATAATAATTTGTATTGTTTCACTCATCATTATTATCTTGATTTTGAACCGTTTGAATGCTAGTGTTGACTTTTGTTGTATATGGATCTTTTCCTTTGGCAAATTATGTCTGTGAATGATTTGCCTTAGGATGTTCAATATATCCCAAACCTTGGTGAAAAACATTATCAACTACTAGAATAGGAGTAGTGATGCTTTGAACATGCTTGCCCAACCCTTGACCTTGATAATCAAACTATTGTAGATATTTTTGGCCAAACCCATATTGCTATGGAAGTTGAGCCTTATTTTAGAGAGGTATATTTGCATCTTTTTTGTGCATGACCTATGCTTGTGGTATTATTTCTTCTTCTAATTTTGCTTTTTGATCCATTCGTTGTTCTGAGTTATGTTTTGGTAACCATTTTTGTACTATTTTTGAATTTGACCCTTTGTGAATGTGTTCCTATGTCACTATGGAGTGCTTGACTGATTTACCTTGTATAGGGTCCTCATAAGTAATTAGTTGTTGTATATGTTGTTTCAATGCCAAACATGAATATATGTGATGCCCATGTATTTTATGATATGCATAATAATATCTGGATCTTTTCACTGGATGTAGAGGAGGTAGTTTGATCAACTTAGATCTAATCATTTCCCTTAGTACCTCACTTGAACTCTTATTTGATTTTTGGATGTTTTTTGAATCACTAGTTATAGAGTTACTTTGTTGTGATTTTTTGTTTTGATATGTAACATTGTTTGCAACCAATTGACTAGGTGAAGGTGCATATACGTGATTGACACTAGGGTGCCTTTGAGGTTTTGTATTATAATCTAATTTTTCAATATTGTGATATTTTCATATAATATCTAATTTTGCATTTGTAAATCTAAAATTAACTTGCTCATACTGGGGATTTGATCCCTTAGAGCCTCACAAATGCAAACCCTATTTGTTTTTAATTAAACATATACGCACATATGTTGAAGAGGATTTGAAGAAGCTATAGACTAAATGTATGCATTATGAATAATAGTATAGGCTGCCTCATCTTTTATAGGGGTGATAGCATGGACCCGGTTAGAGGGAAAGTAGCTATCACCCTCTTGGGGGAGAGGAGGAGAAGGAAATTCTTTCATGTGCATAAGATATGACATTGAAACTTAATAGGTGGTTCTTAGCAGATGTAATGGATCCTCTAAGTATGTAAGGATTTTTTTTAAATTGAATTACACATAATATAGAGATAACATGTTAAAGAAGTCATTACAATTATAAGTTGTATAATAATATGATTATAAAGAATATTCCACATGAGAGATAACAAACAAGGGATAAAGAGCATGGAATTTTGCACTGATGCATAAAAAACTTTGACTTGTAACATAACATTTTTAACATGTTTAAAAAAATAGAGTTGAAAATTATTCCATATGAGAGAGAGAGAATATGCAAAAGAAACATTGAAATCTTGTATATTTTTAGCAATAAATTTTGTAATATCATCCCTTATTATGAAAAGTAAGCATGAGAGGGAAAGAATGAAGCTTTGCATTAACATATGGTAAACTTCATCATTCATGTACACGATAGGACCAAGTATGGTCTCCTTATTGTTTGCAATAAATTCAAGAAATATGTGTAAATAAGTGAGATCTATTTTTGTTTTTATGTGGAATCTGATTTTAGATGTAAGGTGATACCTCAAGCAAACAAAGGAACCTAGTATATGCAACTAGGGTTTTGAAAATGATTATTTTTAAAATTTAATATGGAATTTTAAAAATTGAAGTGAATTTCTAATTTAAATATGCAAGTAAAAAAATCAAAAAATTATTGGAAAAACTCTTGATTAAAGTGAATTTTTTATATGCACCTAGAGTTTGGAAGAAAACAATTTTTTTTTTAAATAACTATAGAATTTAAAAAATTAAAGTGAATTTTTTATTTTAATATGCTAGTAAAAATTTAGAAAAATATTGTAAAAATTAGCAAGGAATTTACCCTAGGGTTTATAGGGTTTTTATGTACAAAAGAGGTAAGTCAAGTTCATCAAATGATTTAACAGTTTTGGGAATATTTGAGTCTTATTCTTAATTTAGTTAAGGATCTAAGTTGACTAAATTAGTGAATATTATTGCAATAATCTAACTACTAATTTGTATAATTTAACTGTATTTTTAACCTTTCTATAAATAGTAATAAATATGAATAAAATAAGACTTAGCTGAAAATTGGATAAAATGACTGAGACAGGGTCTGGAATTTGTTGTGCAAGACTAGGATAGTGCCACAAATTAGGATCTATCTTTCATTTTGTGAAAGGATAGGAGTGCCAAAATAGGACACCTTATATTTTGACGCTATATTCCTTTTCTACTGCTATTATCCCAAAGACTTGAGTTTTATGGGTTTTGTTCACTGTCCCTATGTGAGCCTGCCTATGAAATTTTGATTGTTGAAGGTATACAAAACTCTTTGTAGTTTTGATTTAGTCTTCAAACCCTAGACTTCATTATGCTTTGATCAATATTGAGAAAGAATGGGGGGTTAGTGTGTGTAAGATGCACTAAACGTGTATCCACACCCCTTATGTGGGCACACTACCTACATACCAATACTCTGAAGAGGGATCAAACCATATGTAGTTCTCTCACTTGATGTGCTTTATGCAATAGTGTTATGAAGATGCAAAAATGTTAAACTAGGTATGCTTGAGGTGGTTAGGGACTGATGTGAGGATTTGGATGTGTTTGTAGCTATATTGGATGAATGTATGCAGAGAATAGGGAAGTTTGCCTCAATGGTATTACTTGTATTCTTACTTGCTTTTATAATATTTGCCAACCCCTTTTAAATGAACTTTGAATGGGCTTTTATAGAGATTTTTTGGTCATGGGTTGAATGTATTTGTATTAGGTTGACAAGAAGAAGGATAAGAATCAGAAGGAAGTGATTGTTGGAGCTAAAAATGCAATTAGATATGAGCACCAAAAATGGACACCCTAGGGTCTGGTTGTATAGTCCAAGTTGGGCATTATTGTCTTATAGGTACAGGACCTAGGGGGATGGAATTATCATAGGAAATTCAGCCTGGCTAAGCTGGCATCAGGTCTCAGAAGTCTATAGATAGCTGATTATAAGCAAAAAGGTGTCTGAAAGGGTCATGAGAGCATGCAAGAAGGACCTATGGGTTAGATGTCACAAACCACACTCAATCTACCAATTTTCACATTTTATATGACTACACATAGCTATAACCAAAACCCTTTGAGAGCTGAATAAGAAAAACTTTAGCCTATCGATTCATTTTTTGGGCTTATCACTAGGGTAAGTTATTGGTTTTACAAATATTGAGTGTAAAGTAAGGGATCCTCATCCTCATCCCCATCCTCATCTAAGGGAATAAAAGATTTTAGAATTTAATAGATTTGCAGGCACAGTGAGTGGATTGGTAGCATGGAGCATATGGGGGGCAATGGTGGTAAGTTGGCACAACATGCCCAAGGTTGAGCACAATATAGCCCTACCTAGCCTCCAACGCATTATCCATCTCATGGGAAATTATGGCCTCACCTTTGATACCATTAAAGGGATCTTTACTTTATCTGACCAATACAACAAAATATTCAAAACTTGACAAAGAGGGCCAATAGAAAATTATAAGATGTTTGACTTACTTGTGCACTTTTAGAGGATGTTGCAGTTATGAAAAGTGATCCAAACATCAAGACAAATAAAAACTAAAAATAATTCACTATGTAAGAAATTTTAGAAAGGGTCAAAATCGAACCTTTGTCGATTGTATCCTGGTTTCTAACACACCGTGCATGTTGATTTTATATCATAATCAATATAGGCATAGTGCGTTGCAAGTGTAATCCAATCCAAGTGAGAGATATGGCTTCACCTTGTCTCCCTAGATAAACAAATGTATCTACATGCTTCACTATAACATTCTTTTGACACAAAGTGCACAAGGGCAGAATAAAATCAATGTGCGTATTCATTTTGATAAGATGTGAAGACTTTTGATAGGACTTGATAATGTGAATAAGAGACTTGGCTTGTAAAAGATCAAAGGATATGAATCAAATCCTTAAATGACCAAGGGTGCCTTTGTATATATAGGATTTTGAAGGGCACATCTCACATGTTGACCGTATAAGATGGATCAAGGTGACATCAAAGACACATGAGATCCATAAGTCAAGGGGACAACATGATGGGCTGACTACGACTTAACAAAATACCATGAAATAAGTTTTTGGATATTTTATGAGCATTTTAGGTTGTATAAAGGTAAATCAATAGTGGATTTGTATGTTTTCAGACATTTTGGATTGAATGGATATATTATCATTGGTGAGAAATGAATATAGAGTCAAGTTATAACAAAACTTAAGTTAAAAGATGATGACATGATATCCAATACAAGGGGAAAATGTATTGAAAATAGCCAAATACATGCACATGGACCACGTGTGATAAAATATAACAAGTACATGATGAAAAATGGTATTATACCAAAATTTGGTCTCTACACCTATACAATATTGTTGAAGGCTTTTATAAATAATTATATAAATAATTTTTAATTAACATTTCAGATCACACTTATTGATATATTAGTAAAGAGATTAATAAGATATGTGTGATCACAAACATATATTCCTTATATAACTAAATTTGATAATTATAAAGATGTCAAGTTTTGAGACCCTTCTTGGAATTATTAGATGAGCTTGATAAATAATAAAATAATTGATTATCAATTAGAAAACATAGATAATAAACCATAATAATGGTAATATTTATTTTTAAAAATTTAAGTTGTAATTCAAAATTATAATTTATTATTATTATTTTTATTTATATTTTATAATAAATATAATATTATCAAATTTATTTTATATTAATAAAATATAATTAACTGTTGTTAAAAGATCATTATATTTTTTTTTCAAGAAGTTAAACAATGATAATTTTTTTTGCAAGAAGTTAATTGAAATATCTTAATACCTGGATTTACCATTTATTGTTTATTAACTAGTAAGAAATTGGTGGAGAAGATAATAGAATAATTATGTAATATATATATATATATGATTCATACCTTTCAACATATTTGAGATGGATATATTTAAAATACAAATACAAACGCAAATAATAACAAGCACTGTGATGCAACTTTTGTACCTGTTATTAAGAAGGATATTTAGAGTTGTATGGAAAAAATATTTATTTAAAAATGAGAGCCCTGATTATGACTTGAATTTGATTTGTAACTATAGTCAAAAACATAATTAAATCATTCATTCATATGTATGTATGCAAAGTAAGACAATTTTAAAACCTCCTTCAACAATAATGCGAGGGAGGTATTACGAAAGAGAAAATGGCACTTCATTTTTTATAAACATAATCATGGATCGAACAAGATTATGATATAAATTAATATAAATCCCTAAAATGCCATTATGTGTGGACATGCAAACGATTTTAAAGAAGTAACTTAATTAACCTAAACATATAATTTTTTATAATTTAATAAATATATCACTTTCTTATAAAAAAATCTAATAAAATTGTTTTAAAATGTGAGAGGGGCATACGATCCTTTAGGGTCATATAGACTCCCCCTATCACATCCCTCTCTATTTAAGAGAATAAAATTTCCCTTGGCATGGTATTATTAAAAAATTATACATTTTGCTCATGCATGGTTTAAATTTTGGCTCCTATAATTCTAAGAAGAAATTTAATGAAAAATTTATCCTTAAAAAATAGATAAAATTATCCAAGGTTTCAAATTTATTAAAATAGGAAACAAAATTAAGGAATTCAAATTTTAGCGGTGCAATAATTATTTAGGAAAGAAATTTCATGATATAAACTATGTACAAAGTTTGTTGATAAATATATGATATTATATAACTATATATTATATTTAACATGGTAATAATTGTAACAAAACTTAAAATTAAGTTTAGTCTTGTTAAAAGTCACTAGAAATTTGACATAATAAAAGTTTAAATATTTTAAATGTTATAGCAATAAAAGTATCTGAAGAGGAAAGGTTAACATAGTGGTAATGCTCCAATTATTCTCGATGCCAGGGTTAGGTTTTCATTGTGGAGAGAGTCGAGTGAGATGATAATGGATGCAACATGTGGTAGAGATGACGACCAAGGGAAGCAACAAACAATTTAGAAGCTTGTAGGTGGAGGGGTTATCTAGGAAGTCGATGGGAAGGAGGCAGCAGGGGGATCTACAAAGGCAACAACAAGGCTTTTACAACCAGGGGGTTCGGTAGGAGGATTAGTATTGGTAGTCCAAGTGAAGGAGACAGGTTTGGGAAGGTGGAGGAGGTGGAAAAAGGGGGAAAATATTTTGTTGAAGTGGTAATTTGACACGAGAGGATAGATACATCGACATTGAAACACATGGGTGATGCAGAGATAAATTTGTTGGTGTCCTTTGGAGGTGAGGCACTTGAGGAGGTGCTAAAAAATGAGGAGTGTTTTGTGGCTAGAGGAATAAATTACAAATTTGTTTGTTTTTGGCCAAGTCTACCTGTTCTGCATAAATAGGTCTTTGATTCGTGGTGGCCATTAATGGATGACAACTTGGAGATTTACTCCTACACTAGGGGTTTTTTATTGTGTTTTTTAATAGCCTCGACAATCGAAACAAGGTTTTCCAAACCAAGATATAGAGTTGGGACCAACATCTTATCTTTTTGAAGTCTTCCTTTTGTTCAATCCTTTTTAATAAACCCTCACCACTAGGCCCATTTAGATTTGGTTATTGCAGTTTCTTCTTTAGCTATGGGTTGCTCCTTGCCTTTCGTCCATTGGTGGTGCCTTGGGTGAGATGCTAGAGGTGGATGCTTCTACTTCAATTTTTTCTCACACAACCTTTGTGTGTATCCTTTTTTGCTTGGATACTTATCACGACCTTCCAGTGATCATCACTCTAAAGGTCAAGGATCATTGTTGGATTCAAACCCTCAATTATGAGGGGTTGCCTTTCAGGTACCGTACGGATTTTGAAAATGGTCATTTGGTCTTGAAGTACCACAACTCAAAGCATAAAGTGGAATCTTCTTGGTGGAAGGATGCCCTTCCTTATAATCTTATAGTGTTTGCGGTTAATATGCCAGATACACCCATGCAAGAAGGGGTAGAAGTTTATTACACTGAACATTGATCATAAGGCTTATGTGACTCAAGACATTATTTTTGCACCTTCTCTATTTTATTCCGAGGTGAAGATTGTTGAGGCAGTTGGGGTCGAGGTGGACTAAAATGTGGTTTTAACCAAATGTGAAGTTGCTTCTGACTACCCCCAATTCGAAGTTGTCACTCATTTTGGTGAAGATTCAGGTAGCTTGCATGGACAAAAGGACTAGACAGTGGTAAGAAAGAAGAGAAAAGGGAGAATTATCCCTGGATCATCCTTCATGACACTTTGCTCCTACATTGAAGATGGAAGGATGGAACATAAGAACTGCATCACTAGTGTTGAGATGTGCTTTTAATTCAGTAAACACTTCATTGAACATAGGTTAAATTGAATTTTTAAATGATTTAGTATATATAATTTGTAAAAAAAAAAATAACTATACAAATCTTTAACGGCTAATACTTCTCACCCCTCAAAGACTTCTTCCCAAACAATTAGTACTCTTTATTTTAAAACGCAAATATTTTATAAACACTTATAAACTTATAACGCTACATGTAATCGCCACGGGTTAAAATTATTATAGAGCCAATAGGCCCAGGCATGAGACCCTCAATAATAGAAAGAGGTGATTACGCAGGTACCCCAAAAATAGAGGGCATGAGTGCCTGCTAAAATTTGATTTGTACGTAGCCATAACCAAAACCCTTTGAGAGCTGAATAAGAAACGTTTTAGCCAGCCCCTGCCGATTAATTTTTTGGGCTGATCGCTAGGGTAAGTTATTGGTTTTGCAGGTACTGAGTGTCAAGCAATGGATCCTCATTCTCATCCGAGGGAAGAGAAGAGTTTAGAATTTAAGACATTCGCAGGCACGATGAGTGGATTGGTAGCGGGGAGCATATGGGGGGCGGTGGTGGCGAGCTGGCACGACGTGCCCAAGGTTGAGCGCAACGTAGCCCTGCCTGGCCTCCAGCGCACTCTCCATCTCATGGGCAATTACGGCCTCACCTTTGCCGCCCTCGGAGGGATCTTCGCTTTCTCCGACCATGTGGCGGAGCGCTTCCGAGGCAAGAAAGATTTCTGGAACGGGGCCATTGGTGGTTTTGTTGCCGGAGCCTCTGTCTTGGGTTTGAGAGGTATTAATCCTTTCCTTCGCTTCTTTTATTTTTCAAAATTTTCAGCTTCTCAATCAAATTGTTAGAATTAGTTTAATATGAAAGTTCAATTTCCTCTTGTGGTATGAAATCCTATACAGGTGTCAAAAAAATCATTTTGGGCATAAAGTCCCCTCTTCTTTGGAGCTCTATAATCATTTTCTTATTTCTCTGGAAAAAGCTTTACTAAAATAGGCATTTGTCATATCTTCATTTCTTCAAGGCCTGATGAAATTCCCCTTTATTTTGACAAGCCCACAATATTTAATACGATACATATAAAGTACATTGTAGAAACGAAGCAAAAGCTATGAAGCACAATAAAATATTATTCAAATGTGTAATGGGGGAAGAAACTCAGTTGCTTGTGCATGGGTAGCTGTTCTTGCAATATTAAGAATTAGCTTGTTGATTTTAACAGATATGCCTCAATCAATTCAAGACGGATGATCAAAATCACAACATAAATTTACTAATATGCGACATGAAATACACCGTAAGAATGGTGTGCCTGAGTTGGTAATAGTGTTTATGACTACTAGTTACATGCTTATACATCCCCCTCAATTCTGTTTATGACAATCTCATTTGTTTATTGACTGTCAATGCTTTTCACTGATTTGGATCAGAAAGTATACAATATCGAAGGAGCATAGATCAAATGAAAACTAATCTACACCATCCATGTGTATCAATGTTATATGAAAGCAAAGTAGCATATCCATGTGGCACAATGCAAGATATGAGTAACTAGCAAAACACTTGTAAGGTATGTAGCGCAACATGATAGAGAGGTCATACATAGATATGACTTGTGATAATGTAACCTATATAGTAAGATGCCCTAGCATAGGCATGGCCACTGGATAGAAGCGAGCCCAACATCTAGGAATCCATTTAGAATATGTATGTCCTACATCACACTCATATGCCTTGTAAAATACACATGTATAAAAAAAAAATGCTATTTATCAAAATGTGATAAATAACATATGTAAACTAGCAACTCATGTCATGCTTCAAACCTGATTTTTGATTTTTGAGAATATTTTGAAATGTTTTTGTATATTTGAAATATGTGTTATTTTTTGCATTTTTGAAATATTCGAATGTTTTTGGGTTTTTGAAATATTTTATTTTTTTGGATTTTTGAAATATTTGAATGTTTTTTGTATTTTTGAAATATTTGATTTTTTTTACATTTTCTAAATATTTGATGTTGTTTTTGTTTTTTGAGATGTAAAGTCAATGATCCCATCAATGGGAGGGCCATAGTGCATGCACGTATCATACTATGGGAGGGTGACTTTCGCGAACGAAAAGTGCTACATGTAGATGAATCAAAATCTAAAAAGGAATTAGTTGCTTTAATGTAATTGTCTTGATTATTGCTCATAGAATCTTGTGTAGGATGTGTAATTTTAGAGGGTGTAGTATTTGGTGGAGTTCGTTGTGTAGTAGGTCTCATTATATGTGTTCGCTGTGGAACGCACTTAACTGTTCGAGGTGCTGCCTTAGGATGCATTGTAGAAGATGAAGATCTCTTTGAACTTTGAATAACTCTTTGATGCAAAGCCTTGCTATTTAAGAGGGTGTACCACTCTCCTCTGAATCAACTGTAAAGAAAGATCTTGCATAGGTGCAACAATTGATTCTGCACTATGCCCCTATATATGTGTAAGAACCAATTGCGGTGGTGGTGATAAAGATTTTTGTTGCGTTTCTTGTATTATTGCAATAATGCCTTTGTTCTTGTAGTTGTGAAATTGTCTTTGTAATGCGTTATAGTGATCAGTGTTATGTCTCGTGAGTATGTAGTAACCACAAATGGTATGCCTGCTTGATACAAAATATGTCCCTTTGCTTGATTTTTGTTAGGTGGTAAGGTGATTGTGCGCTATTAATATTTGCAATATTGTGTGCTTTATCATGAAATCTTGTTACTTGCAATGATATGGAAGCCTTTCTGTTTGATCTTTCCACATTATTGACTGAAATATATGATTCCTGTTTTGTCCAAGTCACAAGTGAATTTGATTTTGCCTTTGATTGATGTGAAGTAGTATTGCCACTATTTAGTGTATATTGAATAACTTGCTGATCGGAAACTACTACCTTTCCTCTATCATTTGATGGTTGTGCTCAAGTAGAACCCTTGCTATTATCTATGTTTGTCGTATATGAATTACCTCTATAATCATCCATTCCAATAGGTGTAAATAGAGTATGCGACCATTGTTCGTCTTCATCAATGGGATTGAAATTTATCTTATGTAGTTTATTATCTATGAGATCTTGCTTATCATCTGCATCACTGTCATAGTTATCTTCCACCGACAATGGAGATTTTCAGAACTTACCAATAATGGTAGCACTTGAATTTTCTCGTGCCTTTGTGTGCACTTGTGATGTTTGCTTTTCTTCATGAGTGTGTATGACTGGGTCTTTATGACTTACTTTACTTGACTCACCCACCTCATATGTATGCATCTAATCTAGTGGGATGGGTTGTGCACGCAGTATAATAGAACAATCCTCATATTGTGATTGTGTCATTTTGCAATATTTGAAAGGGGTATCATCTACTGGAATTGTATACTCATGTTTGTCATATGTAAATTTGATGCATCTACGGAATGTAGAAGGTACGACCTCCATCACATGAATCCAAGGTCGCCCCAAAAGTAAGTTGTACAAAAGTAAGTTGTAGTGTAAATGGTTAGGTATGACCTAAAAAACATTAGACACTATCTTGGGACCTTTTAGTAAACCCAATGTGATAATTCAAAGTAGTTGACGAGGAATGTTATCAAATCCCTTGATATATTGTTTTGATTTTTGAATGATATTTATACTAATACCTAGTTGTTGTAATAAAGCAGAGCTACAAATATTCAATCTTGAACCATTGTTAATCAACACACGCTTGACTATCTTTCCTTGCACCTGGACTTGAATGAATAGTGGAAGGTCTTGATCTATGATATGCTTAGGAGGTAAGTATTCTTTATCAGAAGTGACGACCTTTTCGATATATTTGAATGTATTCATGATAGAAGCAAATGATGTTGGCTGTATATCACTAGGAAGAGTTATATCCCGCATCATTTCATATAATATATCTTTGAAGATTGTTGATTTCTTTAATAATTCTAAAATATAAATTTTAGCAGCGGTATTCCACATGTGATCACTGATATTGTACCCTTGAGATTGATTGGCTTTCCTTGATGGTGGAGGGTGTTGAGGAGGAACATGTTGATCACTTTCATTTTGTTGCGAAGGATGAGGTATTCGACTTAGTCTAGTGTTGACAACACGACCAACAAATTGTAATATAAGTCGTGGATGAATGGTATGAGCGGGACGGTAAGTGAGATAACTTTAAAGTCTAGAGGCAGGGGTAACAAAATGAGTCATGCATGCTCTTTGGCATCTGGTGGTGGCAGATAGTAGCTCTGATTGGATATTGCAACAATATGAATTGAGGAAGACTTGATATTGTACATTATTCGTTTTAGCCGTTTTATTATATTTGAATGTGATCCATATATGAATCCAAATAACACTTCAAAAAGTAACATAAAATGTAATGATGAATCTTGTGAGCTAGATCAAAAGATAGAAGCAAATCTCATTCATTATAGCCACAATTTGATTTTGAAACTTTTGCAAATGGTATTAAAGGTGTAACTAGACAAGGTGTGTTTGATTTGTAGGTTATATGATATACTAATCCTAGTCGTAAATAGTGAACAAGGTTCAAAGGGGCACTGGTTATGAAGGATTCTACCATCTTGTAGCTGCACTATCCCACCTCTTAGGTACGTTGAGAGTAACTTCTCAGGGCTAACCGTTTATTGGTGCATTACAAAATCAAACAATTGAAGGTTTTTATGGTTGAAAATCAAAAGTCCTATGCATTTGCGATATACTTGTTAGGTATGTGGAAGCTAAAGTTTGTATATAGTGTTGTTTAATCGCTTGAATATTGGAGCAATTTGCCTCACCCCACGACTCAGGTAAAACTAACGACTGCATGAGTTTTACAACTGTTGGAACATAGTTCTGGAAAACAAGAAAAAAAGAAAAGATTGCTGTGTATGGAATTCAGTGATTCAATCTGAAACCCTTAGGTGAAAGAAAAAATCTAAAGTACCGCTCAATCAAATCTTGGAAATGACGATCAAATTTCTCTTTATTGTGTGGGAATCATGAATTTAGTTGAAATAGGACAAAAATCGAAAAAATAAAGTTCGAGCAAATGAAAGGGTTCACCAATATGTTTTACCCTATTTTTGTTTTAATAATTGTGTTTAATAGGTATAAAACATTCAAATATAATTTAGATTATAATATATGACATTTAAGCATAAATCTGAACGCAAAACATAATTAATTGAAATTGATTGACAAGTGGCATTTGTTAAATATAGTAAGTACAACCAATAAGAAGATACTTAGCTTTTCTGGCTTCTAGTTGACTATAGCAAATGTTTGACAACGAAAAATAGGATAAATCAGGGTTGTGATAGCTCAGGTCCAAAAACAAAGTTTGTGAATATATTTGGACAAGTTTGTGCTCCTTGGACATGTACGTAGTGCGGTTTTGTCTGTTAACAGCAGATTTTTCCACTGTTAAAGTGACAAAACTATGATTGCCCTACTGCATGCACCTGCATTTTTTGAGGAGGCTGATATATTCAGATTATGTTAATGTCACATAAAAATCTTTATTTTTCTTCTCTTTGCCTTGGAAACCCTAGGTGTACTTGTGAGAGCTAGAAACTTGCAAAAAATAAGGGGAAGTGTAATGGGTTGAGCCAATCCCAATCACCTCTATTTATGATTGACCGCTGCTTACATATCCAAATATTCTGAGAAAGAAATCAAGACATATGTAGTTCTCTCACTTAGTGTGATTGTGCAATTGTACTTCATTATATGTATGCCGCTAGTAATTTGTATCTTGATATTTGAAAATGTTAGCTTTTGACTTGATTTGGAATGCTTCAGACGTGTCTTGAGATTGCTCCTAGTGATTCATATTGATTTAGGAAGAATAGGAAATATTTGTTCAATGTGCAATAGTGTAATAGATGCCAAATAGATCTCAAGTCCCTTTGAAATGAGGCCTTTTGAATAATTTCCTTTAGCAAACTTGCGAAATGTGTGGGATGACCCATATGGATATTTCAAAATTTGGAAGCTCGCTGTAAAATCGCGTAGGGAGAAGGTCGCGTTAGGTAGACATGTCCGCAGTAGTGGCCCTGTTCTAGAAAATAGGGACAACTAGCCTAAGGTCAGGAGCAATCTGAGAGTGATATAAAACAATTTAAGTAATGACTTAGGAATTTTTGTGTAGTAGTGACGACAGACAGAGGGGTTAAGCCCACTTATAGATAAATGGCTAGTGGTGAATAAGAGTCATATATTTGAGCATGAGTTGAATGGTTCAAGATATATTAAGAATTAATATTGTCAAGTCCCTATGACTATATTTAGGTATTTGCACAAATAATTAGGGAAATATGTCCGACAACTTAGGCTGCAAAAAAAACAAAACAAAATATATGACGTGAAAAAGTTGGGCGTGGATAAATAGGGCATGAAAAATTAAAGGAATTTTTTTAGAATAATTTTTTCTAAATCATTGCTATTGAAGGCTTATCCTCCAATTCTCGCCTTTGCAACAAATTTGTTAAAGAGATGGAGCTTCTGCTAAAAATTGTATGAATGCTTTTTGATAAAAAACCATTCACACAGATTATCCTTGAAGCCCTATCTATTTATCAATATGGACTATTAAAATATTAGATATATAAATAAAAATCGTCCAAATTGCCACTTTGACACCACTTGTTGGGATACTAGCACACAAAATTCAACAAATGGATTAAACTAGAACAATAACATTCACCATAGATGCATAAATGAAGCATAGATGTGTAGAATTGGGCTGGAGCCCAAAATTACTTTATAACGGATTTAGGACGCAATGCCACTTCAAGGAGGCAACCTCCCAAATGCTTAAGCCAAAGATGAATTCATACAATTGATGATGTCCAAATTAATATCTGACCCCTATTTATAGCTCAATCAGACAGACCACCCCATTAACCTTAATGTGGCCGAATACCATGGCCTATAAACATCTACTTCACTATTGCATAGGGTTATACATGAACCATGTAGGCTACTCCATAACCCATCACAACTAGGAGTGTAAAATTTGCCATCACAACTATGTGGGCCTCACTTTAGTTTTCAAAAGTTATATAATAAATATATAACACCTTGAACTTTTCATTTGCTGTTGTGGAAATAATTTCTTTTCTAGCTTGTTTTTTAATCATATGGCTATGTACATATGTGACCTTCAGAGTGTGCTGGCCCTAAAATAAGCTTGGCGGCCAAAACAATGAGTGCGTTTTCCTGTGCAAAGAAACTAGAACTTTTGTATAATTTCTTATATTTCTTAAATAAAAAAAAACATTGCTTTATGAATAAGAGCTTTTCAATTCATTTTAGTAGTTAAATATTTTGATTCAATGTAATAAACCTTTAAAAATTGGAATTGAGATTTCTCTAGAGGAAAAAATTGGAACCTTAAAAAAAACTGATTTGCATCTCTTTTGATTGTCCTTACTAGTGCATTGTATGGTTTACTATAGATGTCAAACGAAGCTCAACAAGTTTTTTTATCTATGTAAAAGTCTTTGTAAAGATCGCACAATCACATTGAACTTTGCAACGTAGAGAATAATTCACCGGAGCTTTTGATCCCAATGGGACAAAAACAATAACCTTTGTTGGTGTATATTAGGACATACACTTCTGTATTTTATAAGATGCTTTTGTAATTATATCATTTATGGATAATTCACACCTTATATGCACATTTTCATCTATCGCTTATTTATATTGACTTATAAGTTTTTTATAAATAAGAACATCTTTAGTGGTTATCCTCAAAATAGGGTTTGTCTATTTTGAGTTAAAATTATTAAAGATAAGATTCCTTCCTATCCTAAACCTCCTTATCTATATAAAAAGTTGGAGGTCAAGGTTGAGGGTAATCCATTGTAAGGCTCATTGTATTATTCATTGTAATCGTCTTGTGAGGAGGGCACATTAGCTCTTCTCATTTCTGTTCTTTAATATTTTTAGTAGTCATTCTACTTTGGCATATCTAGATTATTTGTCATTAATGTTATAGAGGTATGCACATGCACTTGTGGGTGAAGTATTGAGGGTATTTCAGTTATCTGGACCAATTCCATAATCTAACATGGTGTCAAAGTTTTCATAAGCTTCACTTCATTGAATAGATGATTGTGTATATTTGGAAGTCATCATCTTTTCAGTTTTGTGTGTTTTCTGTCAAAGTTGTGTTAAAGGGACCTTGCTGGTATTGCCACTTTTAGAACTTTCTAGAGAGTTTTAAGCCATTCCATTGCATTTGGAATGTTTGAGAAAGTCAGTTTTGATTTTTGTTTAGTAAAAAATGGATATACAGTGCTCACTTAATGACAGTTTGAAAATAGGCCAATCACGTTTTTTCTGCATGTCTTTTTTGCGAAATTTAGTTTTTTTTGGCTATTTTTTGCAACTTCGGATTTTTTCAAGAAAAATTAATAAAATATACTATCTTTTATTTTTTTTTGGAAAATAAAAAAATTGCAAAAAAAGGAAAAAAAGTTAAAAATAAAAGCATGCAAATTATAAAATGCTTTCTCCACTTTAGAAAGTATATTATGATTTTTTTTTTCTAGCTCTGGAGTTGCAGATCAATTGATTTCAGGTTTGGACACTTCTTTGTAGATGACCGCCCAGGTTTTTGCTTCGTTTCTAGCACCTTGACTTTGACAAGGCATGTCTTAGTCATACAGTGGTCTTTTTCAGCGATTTTTTTTCCAAAGTGCATATTTTGTCGGGAGCTTTGCAATGATTTACATGGTTTTTGGATATTTGGCTTGTTTTGTATTGTTCATAGTTTTCTAGATGCCACTGGGACCGTTCAAGCTTCAATTTATGATAACTTTTGTGTATGGAAGAATTTCATCATGATTTTTTTTTGAAATTGCACAATTTTTTGAGAGAAACACAATGGTACATTCAAATTTCTGATTTTGTGTCAGATAGAATATTTTTTCACTGTTGTCTTTATTTCAACGTTTGTAGGCTATTTCCAATCAGTATTTTATACCTCAACATATTGAGGATGGTTATTCTTGGGCCGTGCTTTTGAAAACTTGGAGTGTTTGTTCTTCTCATATCTTGATCGGTTTTCAGATAGGTTTGACCATTCATCCTCACATAAAAAATGCGTCCTCTTTAGAGCAAAGGGTTTTTTATCATAGCCCCCAAAAATCAAGCTAACAAAAAACTTAACTTGTAAGGTTATGTGAATCGATTCCAACAATAAGCCAGTCAACTAACAAGGTTTAGTGAGAAACTGATTGCCTAAACAACCTTAGATGCTGGTGTTTATACGCACATTCCGACAAGTGTTCCAAGTAAACATCATATCGTTACTAATCTCTTTAGTTAAGGCAGTTCAACTAGTGATAGCAGTCCCTTGGATAGTTTAGAACAATATGTGGAAATACAGAGTTTGTCCATAGTTCAAGAAATAATCACAATATCTTAATTCCCTGTCATGGTCTATTGCAACAGTAAGTAATGTTTAAAATAACATGTATTTATTTAATCACAGATTTATTTCAAAGGGTGATGCTTCAACTTGCTCTCTTAAACAATTTATAGTTTTGAATAATTTTGAACTCCATGTTACTGTCTTAAACAAGAAACACTTCTGTTTTCCTCTTGATCATTAGGCGAGTGAGCCTTGGCCCGAGTCCCAAGCATATGCCACCTTCACTCATCGAGCCGATATTTGTATATAAATCTACCATTTTAATTTCCTGATTAACATAATTAATCTCGGAATAATGGTCCATGCCACTCAAATAGTTTGCCACCATCTAGCTGATAGTGGACTCTTCTTTCGTGGATTTCCATAGCTCAACTACCCTTCTTCATGACTGATTAAAACAAATTATATCCAATATATATATATATATTAGTATTACTGGATTACCCAATTGCATGAATTAATGATTTAAAGGTTGATTAGAATGAACCATGACTTTTTTGGTCCTTATGATAGGACTTCAAACATTAATTCAGCATTCTTTTCAACTTAACAATGCAATATAAAACCACTATAGTGTTATAATGGTTTTGATTAACTTTTATTCTTTACTTTGCATATTTGTCTCTGAACGGGTACGTGACTAATGCAAAGAGTTAATTCAAATGTTAAAGGAGTAAGAACCATTTAAGTGCTTTAGGCAAAAAAAAAAAAAAAGTAATTTGATTGCAACTATTTATGTCGGGTATGCAACTTAACCCTTAGTTAAAAGAACACTTGTATAAATAATAAGAAACAATTGAATAATAATCTTATTAAGACGAAATTTAATTACAAACTGAACAAGAAACCTTCCAGCTTTACAAGCTACGATTTGTTCTTTTTAAAATGAGAAATTTCATTTTAATTACTGGCCTTAGAATACCAAGCATTAACCTTATGAATAAGTGACACAAATTATGTCAATTGCATATGTAGTCAAAATAGTTGACTTGTCCTTTATCATATGCTAAACTGAAAGGAAATTATAATGCCCGTATGAAATCCGAGTCACTTATCCATGTGATGGTTCCATTTTTAACATACCATCACTGTTTCTTATATCCTCTAACTATTTTCCAGTCATTTTTAATCCCATAAAGAAATATAATATACTGTAGCTAAGATAGAATGAACCTCAACTTATGCAGGAATGAATTGACTAATTCATCGAATTAGAAGACCATTTTCGAAACTCGTCAAGACTGCAAGTTGAACATACAGGATATAGTACGTGAATGGCTGTATTAATGACGAGTAACTGTTCATTACTCATCACAAATACAACTAGTTGTGTTTCACAATTTTGACATTATTCCCCATGAACACATAATTAAATATTTATGCAAGTATAAAAGGGATTTGAGAATTCATTTAACACTCCTCGAATCCCGCTTTTATACTCATTTAAATCATAAACTAGAGACTATAAAAGGTCATCAACCAATTTTTATAAATTGATTCTATAGAATTCACATCTAGCAGTCAAAGATTGCTTAGTGCAAAAATCAGTACTTCTCCCAAATAGTTGCTACAATAGAACTATACATGGATGAAATCAATTTAAAGAATTGTTAATAAAAGAGTGATAACAACATGCCTGAACTATCTCAATCCACCATCTCCTTAATAAGCAAGGATCTTATTACTAAGTAATTTAAAAATTGAGTTTATGCAGACACAAAGATTGAATCTTAAATCCACATGCTTATTTATAAAAAATCGTTTCTACAGTATTCTTACAAACCAATCAAGAATCCACAAAATGCACAATTATATTCATACTCTTTCAAAACTGGTTCGCTATAGCAAAACTACGAAGAGACCAAAGACAACAAGTATAAGAGTTTCCAACATCATACTTATAATGAAGCAATCAACCATGTTGTAATAAGCCAAAACCTCTTGCTATGGTAACTATACAATAGTTAATACCAATTCAATCCTGATCCCATTTAAACATAACAATAACCATCAAATTCAAAGTAACAGTAAATAAGGGTTTGTCCCATATAAGTTCAAATCTTTTGTGAATCACAAAATAATCATAACATCCTGCAATTAACCTTATAGTTGCTCAAGTACATATATTTGACACAAGGATCAAACAAAAGGGTTAAGGTGTCTCGGTTTTGGGATCTCATTCGTTTATACCTTAACATATATCTGTATACCTTACATTCGCAACTAAACGACGTGTTTCACTTTCCAACCTAGCTCATACTGAGGCAACCCCTTTAGTGATACAAAATGACATTAGTAGTACCTATCCAGTATATTATAAAATAAATCAAGTATGACATTTAATCAAAATAATAAGTTTGAATCATCATAATATAATGAAAAACTGTTTTAGCTGTTCAAGTATACTAACACATCAACATAATGTTAAAAATAATAATAAAACTCATAGTATCAGGCAGTTGTGGTCATGGCATTTTTGCTCACACGGGTTTGACTATTCATCCTCATATAAAAAAGTGTCCTCTTCAGAGCTAAAGGTTTATGCTCACACAGGTTTGACCATTCATCCTCACATCAAAAATGCATCCTCTTTAGAGCAAAGGGTTTTTGCTCACACATGTTTGACCATTCATTCTCATGTTAAAAATGCATCCTCTTTAAAGCAAAGGGTTTCTACTCACACATGTTTGACCATTCATCTTGCATGTCAAAAATGTGTTCTCTTTAGAGTAAAGAGTATCTGCCCAGAATGGTACAGTCAAACTTCTCTCGTTGTAGGCATTTTCCAATCAGTGATTGATACCTCTATATATATGTGATTCACATTGGCACGCCAGTTAGCTAGGGATCCACATTGAGGATGGTTGTTTTTGGGCTGATGCTTCTTGATAACTTGGGGATTGTTTAATTATCATCTTGAGAAGTAAATTTGTTTTACTCTTGCTTTGATCATCAAAGATACACTGCTTAATGTTTAAATGTTGCTGATTTATATTTTTGACATCCGACACTTTCAGAGAGATCATCTATTCAATGCCATTTCCTTCTTGGCTTAGCGGTTACAAGGGCTCGACATTGATGTATTCCAACAAGATGGAATGGCGCCAATAAAGACCTTGCATTGTTTGGTCTTCATTGACATATATACATGTTTTAGCATCATCTTCATTTCAATTATTCTCATGATCATCGTATTATTTTTACTTATTGTACATGGGTACCTAATATGGCCTAGTTATCGGGGCCCATATCATAAGATTGTCTTACCTGTTCACTTTCTCTAAGTTGCTCTTACGTAGGGTGTTGATATACACACAATTCTGTGTACATCTTTTCTGAGCTTACTTCATTTGTCCTCTCGTTTTATAGAGTACATATCAAGGGGGGATGTTAGTATATATCATAGTTTGCATAACCGGTTAGGGTGAGTATTTGTCAAGGGCCCAAAATGGGTAACCGATGGTTATTCGACCCACTCAGTCGAATAACCGACAATAACTGGCAAAGACAAAAAATACTTGAATTTATAAAAATAACATTTAAAAAAAAATTACAGAAGCAAAATAGATGAAGTGAGTTTGTAAAATATAGGTAAAGTGTTTTCTATTAGATTTGAATACATAGAAAGTACAAAATCGTATAATCATGCGAATACAACAAAGTCACAAAGTAGAAAGTTACAAACTACAATGATACTTATAGACTTAGTCTTATATAAAAATCTACAAGACTACAAGTACAAATTACAATAATCAATAATTTTCTCTTTCCCGCTCTCTGGGAAAATAAGGGACGCTGAGAAACTCTAGTCCTCCCACTCGGCTGACTTGCCTCACTTTGTCTAGAAGGCTGCACTTGCCCTTGAGGCTCCACCTCTGCCTCTTCCTCTGCCTCATCTCCAAGGATGTCCAATCCAATCTCTTCTGTTTCTGTTGCACCCTCCATAGCTTGCCTCTCAAAATCAACAATCTCCTCCTCTGTGAACATGGGGGCCTCCTCTTGTGCAATCCGATCGTTGTAGGGATCGATCTCATCTAGATCGATAGGCTTCTCTGATGTGTTCTCCAATTTCTTTGTGCGAAGTCGAAGGTTGTATTGCATAAAAACCAAGTCATTGAGGTGTTGTGGCTTGACCTCTGCCTCTGCCTCTGCCTTATCTCCAAGGATGTTGTCCAATCCAATCTCTCTTGTTTCTGTTGCACCCTTCATAACTTGCCTTTCGAAATCAACAATCTCCTCCTCTGTGAACATGGGGGCCTCCTCTTGTGCAATCCAATCGTTGTAGGGATCGATTTCATCTATATCGATAGGCTACTCTGATGCGTTCTCCAACTTCTTTGTGCGAAGTCGAAGGTTGTATTGCACAAAAACCAAGTCATTGAGGTGTTGTTGGCTTAACTTGTTGCGCTTCTTTGTGTGAATGGAGTCAAACAAACTCCAATTGCGCTCACATCTAAAAGAGCTACAAGGTCAAGATAAAACCTGGAGAACTGGTTTTTGAAGATTTGTGGTATTTTCACCCCAATCTTCCCACCACAACCCTGCAAACAAGATATTCAAAGCTTTGTAAGAAATTATTAATTGTAAATTTGTAAATATGTAATTGGTAAGGTACAAGTAAAGACTTCATTTTGTATTACCTGGTGACTGCATGGCTCTCCCTCGGATAGCTAGTGCTGAAGAAAAGAGCCTTCCCCTTGCCTGCTTGTAGTTTTGCAACTCTGCAATAATGAAGTCCCTAACCTCAACGTTATGTGTCATACTCTCAACGCATGTTGAGAGCTCCTCCATAACTTCTCCACTAGCATCTGTGAAGCCATCGGAGTAGAAAAACTTGGAGTTAAGGTAGTACCCCGCTGCATGGATGGGTTGGTGGAGTTGATTGTTCCACCTTCGATCAATCAACTCCCAAATGGGATCAAATCTGACGCAATCCCCTCTATAATAATTTTGGACTGCTTTTTTGGCTTTGTCTATGGCCTCATAAATATATCCCATTGGATTTTGCTCTCCATCCACCAATCGCAAAACCTTCACCAAAAGCTCTGACAGCTACAAAGTTATAAACAAATTAAAGTTAGTGTTACAAACTTATAGATAAATTATAAAATAAATACTTTAAATTTAAAAAATTGAAAACAAGGGAAACAACTTGAAATTTAAATTGCAATTTCAAGTTACCTTGACGATCTCTGTAGTTCTCGTTTCGAAGGTCTAATTGAAAACTGTTTTCGAAACCTTCACTCCATCAGCTTTCTTAGAATAAGATGACTCCATCCATGTTTGAGAGACAAACATTTGCTTCAAAGGAGTCAACAATCTACAAATACTTTGCAATGTAAGAAAGTTCATTGCAAACCTGGTGACCCCTGTTCGAACAAGATCCTTTCCTTTGGTGTGCTCTTATCAAGCTGAGAACCCAAGGGTGATTGTAGATATATTTAGTTATTTCTTTAGCTTTTTCTACAACTAGTCGCACCCAATCAATTTTGCCTATGTCCTCCAAAAAAAGGTCAAGGCAATGGGTCGCACAAGGTGTCCAAAAGAGAGATGGATGCTTCTCCCTAATAAGTCTCTTAGCCGTCACATATGCTGTTGCATTGTCTGTGATAATTTGGACAACATTCTCGATGCCCACCTCTAAGACAACTTCCTTTAGAATGAAGCTCAAAGTTTATGTATTTTTTATTTTACTTAATGCATTGATAGACTTCAAAAAAACTAGCTCACCATTTGAAGATGCCAAAAAGTTGATGAGGGTGCGGTTTGTTCCATTCGTCCATCTATTAGAGAGAATGGTGCATCCAAATTTACGTCACAACTTCTGAACTTCAACAATCACCTTTGCATCTTCAATTGCATTCTTAAGCAACTTTCCACTCAAGTCTTTTGGAGATGGTGCCTTGTACCCTTTCTCTGCAACTGTCAAAGCTGTAACCAAATATTCTCAGTATGGGCTCCTTGCCACGTTGAAGGGAAGATTGTTGAAGTACCAAAAATTTCTGCATGTTTTATTTGTTTTTGCATGCACCTGTTTGTTCCATCTTGTAGCTTGGGGTTAATGTTGTGTCCTATGTGTGTTTCTAGGCACAAAAAATGAATGTAACTGAGTCGAAACTGATGCAGATGTGCCATGGCGTTTGCGTGGACCACGACTAGAGCCCACAATTTCTGTCATTGCTGTTGCTTCTTCTTTTGCTGATGTGGCACCAATGGTCGTTGTTAGGGCTGCTTGCATCCTTGCCCTCACTAGTTTCTTTTCGTCCAGTGATGCAAGCTCCGCCATCATCTCTCGTTTTGCCTCTTCAGTGACATTGGGACAAGGCGCGACGTCACGACAAAGAGTGCATGAAAGATGGTACTTCATGCGATTGATGCCCCCTGACATCTTCGAGCGAAAGTTGCCAATTGAAATCGTCTGGAATGTTTTAACCCGCGTGGCATACTTCTAAGCATCGGTGCGAGCATTAGGGGGAGCCGATTGGCTACCACTAATTGAATCCGACCCTGATGCACTATCGGATGTCATTGTTTGCTAATGGATAATCTGCAAAGCGTAAACATGTTAAAAACAACATAAAAAAATTAAAAAAGAAAAACATTCATTACAAATTATTAATTAAAATATGATAAATAGATGATAATTATAAATTATAAAACGGAATCTAATACATTTATGATTTACAATTTTAATGAACAAATTATAAATATAATCTATAACGGTTATTGTTAAAAACAACAATAAATAAATTGTAATGTTATATCACAGAAACTAAACATAACGTCAATGGTTAAAAAAATCATTTTTAAATAAATACTAAACACAAAAATTTAACGGAATGCATGAAATTCGACAGAATGCATGAAATTAAATTGAAATGCATCAAATTTGTATACTAAACATCAAAAATATTTATCAAACATGTTTTTAATTAAATTACAATTTCTTTACATGCTTGGAAATTTTAAAAATAAATAAATAAAAAAATTCATGAAATTAAAATGGAATGCATTAAATTTGTATACTAAGCATAACAAATATTTATCAAACATGTTTTCAATTAAATTAGAATTCCTTTACATGCTTGGAAATTTAAAAAAAAAAACAAAAAACAAAATGCATTAACCTTGAAATTTCTTTGCTCAATTCTCCTCAATCCGCACTTGAATGCTTCAAATCTTGTGTGAATGAAATGCGAGGTGTGTTGCATTTTATAAGACTGGATTCTGCGTATTTTCCATTTGTTTTGAGTGTTTGGAGGGAAATTCACGGTTTCCCAGCGGTTCCACGAGACGCAGAACTGACAAGTAACCAACGGTTGTTGGTTACTTGTCGGTTCTTTTTTTATTTTTAGTTTTTAACAATCGGCGGTTTCGATCGACGGTTATTCGCTGTGTGGAATTCCCGACGAGTAACCAACCAACCAACGGTTACTCGTCAGTTATTCCATGGTATATATTATGATATGCACTATTGGTATTTTTTAAGATGCATTTGTAATTATATCATTTATGGATAGTGCACACCTTATGTGCACATCATTATCCATTGCTTATTTATAATGACTTATTTATAAGTTACTTATAAATAAAAATATCTTTAGTAGTTATCTTGAAAATAGGGTTTGTCTATTTTGAGCTAATATCTCTAAAGATAAGATTCCTTCCTATCCTCAACCTTCTTGTTTTTTTATATGAGAAGTTGGAGGGCAAGGTTGAGGGTAATCCATTGTAAGGCTTATTGTATTATTCATTGTAATCTCCTTGTGAGGAGGGCACATTGGCCCTCCTCACAATTGTGCTTTGATATATTTGGTAGTCATTTCTACCTCAGCATATTTGTGTTATTTGTCATTAATGTTATATAAGTATGCACATGCAATTGTGGGTAAAGTATTGATGTTATTCCAGTTATCCTGGGCCAATTCCAGAATCTAACAGCCTTCAAACCTTTGCAAGATTTGTATGGAAACTTTCCTGAAACAATGCTTCCACCACAACTTGTTTTGAATATAAAGAGAACCTTCTTAGCATAATATATAGGTAAATGTTCAACCCATGTAATTTTTTTTTTTTTTTAATTATTTGACTGTAGAAAAGATTACACTTCAACTATAGTTTTTTTTTCTTAATAGAGTATTATACAACTCCACTGACCTGTATAGAGAATGATACCTTTGATATATTTTATAAATGGGTCATACACTTTTAACATAAAACAGGCACACAAACATAAGAGCATTCACACAAATAACACAAGGTGAGGTGTATTAAGCACTGCAAAGATGAGTAACACACAATCCTTGCACACCAGCAAGACATTAGGAGAAGATGGATGATAGGAGCACATATTTATATTTTGATAAAACGAATAAATTACAACCATTCAATCCATCACTTGATTTCTCAAAAAATTAATCGAGTCCATTGATTATGCTCTAAAACTTATCTGTTGATTAGGACATAAACTGGCTTTTGATCATGATTTAATCTTGATATTCCATTTCACTTCATTACATCATCTACCAATCAGCCATTAAAAAATAATAACACCAAAAGTATTTAATGTGTCCGGTATTTGAATTTGCCAGCAGAGGACTTAAAAAGTTAGAATAAGACGTAATTATATTATTTCATTTGTGAATAAATTTTTAATTTTTTAATTCTCTGCTGAAGTTTCCCTTCCCGTTTCTTGTTATTTCCTGGCATTTCTGCAAGAAGTATACTCATGTTTCCAGCCATTCCCATTTCTGGTAAATCCTGTTCCCTGCATTTCCTAGTTTCTGTTTCTGAAGTTTTTGCCTCATAGATAATCTTTCTGTTGTATGAGGCTAAAGGACTTTAATTTGGTTAGACGCTCATTCTTTGGCAGACCATGTTGGTCAAATACCTGGAGATAGCTAATGGTGCTCTCCAATTATCTTTATATTTGCGTTGGATCAGCTATTATCTGTTCTTTTATTTGCTTTTGCTTATTTTTACAACATTCTAGAATTTATACACCTTTTTTATTTCTGTATAACTGATAAGAATAAGCAAATTTTAGTATAGCATAGCGTAGCTTATACCTTCATTAGTGAATCTTCCTAGTGTAAGTCAATTTTTCAGTAGTATCACTTTATCAGAATAAGAATTTTGGAAAATTAAAGATATGTTGGGCTTGGAACCATTGTTCTCTCTTAAGCTTATTCCTTGAATTTCAAACACTCTTGTTTTTGGTTTCTGTACAAGACATGTACACCTACCTACTTGCACTTGGGAGCAACCCAACCTTACGAACCTTACACACTACAATATTTGTCAGCTGAGTAGCATACTCACTCTTCACATGTTCATTGGACTGCTGAATCAAAATGTCATCTCCTCTGCCACTTATGTAAGGTGCAATTCCATGTAATGTCGGACAAGCTCACTATGTTTTAAACCTGGGTCATCATCGTGAAAGTCACCCACTTTACCACTGAATTGCAGCCTGATGAACACCACTGTGACTTGTTAAGTAACATCAATGTAAGGAATTAATAAGTCTTCACCATATAGGTTGTTACATTTGGTCAAGTAGGATTTTGAATCTTGTCAACTGCTTTTCCATTCTATTTCGCATCGTCTGGTATAGCATACAACTTAGCTGGGGTTTCTCATTTTTCTTGTTTTGGATATGCCTTAAGCAGTTTAGCTCGCAATTATTAGAAGGCCTATCTAACAACAAATAACTTCTTAAGACTATCTGACGTTTTGGTTTGCTTGGCTAGTACTGAATCCATTTTTGTTGCTGTTACTAGTTGGATAGTGAAGGAAGACTTGTACAAGCTGCTGACTACACGTCCTTGCCGGCCTTATATATTTATTGTCCTCAGACAATACCTGCTATGCTTAGCTCCTTTACCTAGCAATGACACTCCAAACTAAAAGTGTAAATGGATTTCAATTACTCGGGAGCAAAACGGAAAAAAATTTAAACATTTTTAGATGCTGAAATATTCATAAAAATAGGGAGAAAAATATCAATTTTGTTATTTCATGCCAAATATAGTGCCTAGAGATTTAAAAAAAAATTATTTAAAAATGAAATTTGTTCAATGTTGCAATCAAATTAATTTGTAAACATTGTTTTGCAAAGTTTCCAAACACAATTAGTCCCCATCTTGCAAAGGTCGCAACACAATTAGTTCCCAGCCGACCCTGTTGTAGAATAAGCATTCAAGGAAATTCTTATTATCCAAGTCCTTTCGCTTCTCACAATACTCATTAAGGTACAGGTTATGGGCAAGAAATAGTGCTTCAACTGATGTCTGGCATATTTGACCATTCAAAAATATTTTAGTCTATAAATCTGGCTTTTGGGTACTTGTTATGGCCTCCTTGCCCACATAGACTCTTGTAATTTATGATAGGAAATTCTATGCAGCTAAATAGATAAATCTACATATTATTAATTTAAAGAAAGATTACATAATATAAAATGTCGGGATGCTCAGTTACAATCTTCTTTCTTATACAATCTTTAATAAGCTTGTTTTACATACTGAACTTTCTAATGGGTCCAATTATCCGTGACTCAACTCTCCCGTACAACTACTTAACTCACTAACATTATTAACATAATAAACACTTAAATTTAACGTAGTCTAAAGGGGGTATCTCACACATGAGATGCATGCCTTATACCTAACAAAACTAATTACTAACAAAATAATATTTGGATCACAAGACCCAACAAAGCCCCCTTGATCCACAAGGGACGAAAAGATGATTTTGAGCAAAGGATTGTGAAGCCATCCAACAACACCTGCTGCAACTTGCCAATTGGCCACCTGTACATCCGATATTGATCAACCTGTGTTGACATTCTACTGGATTTGTAGCTTGACTTCCTGTGCCTTGTGACACTACTTGAAATGAAGATGAGCATCATCTTGGGAGTTCTCATTCCTTTGATTATTTGTAACTATATTGCAAGATGAGCATCATCATGGGAATACTCAACTACATCAATATTTGTCTTGATGATAATTTTGTATCTTGTGTATGATACATCTTACCTGATGCCCAACAACTCTAATCATTTTGCAAACACTAATGGTGCTTACAACTGTTGTTAGCTATACACTTACTTGAAGATTGATTGAAACCAAAACAATATTCCTCCACCGCCCCCCCTTCCCTCCCCATCAGACAAGAGGTGAAAAGTCTGTGCAGAAAAAAACCACTAGATAACTAGGCTGCTCCTCATTGCAAAAGCTCAAAACAAGTGGGAAAACTACTAACAAACAATTTTTTTGAACAAAACTAGCAAAACCAAAATTGCCACTACATCAATTTCCCTATCTTTGAATTAGTGGTGAACCAGGGTGGGTCTTTGCAAGCTCTATCAGCCAGGTCGATCCCGAAGGACGTGTATACTCTCAAAATGCAATTGGTTTGTCTCAGACGGCATTGGTGGCGGGAAAGCGCAGTATTACATTCATGGTGTTCAAGCACAAACTTCCCATTGTCAAATTCAGAGCAACATCAGGGTGTAGGATGTAATCGCAAATGTACCCTTTATACATATTTGCATTCCTTCATTTTTTTTTTGTTTTAACACCTTTTTTCTCAAAACAAGAAGTGGAGACTCTAAAAACAAAAATTAATGTTTCTGATGATAATGGGCAAAAACTTACAAATCAAGTGGTCACATGCCTATCTTCATAAAAAAGGTAAAAAATGACTAAAATATCATAGACACAGGCTAAATCACTTAAAATGATGGGCTTTAGAAAAACAACTTTGCACTTTATGAGAATGGACCTTTTGACCTCCAACACGTTAAGAGTGTCAGTGAAACTCAAATACCAACTATTCTAGACAATCACTTAGCATATAATGTCTCAAACTTGCATATAACTCGGATTTTCATGGATGCCCATGTTTGCACTTCATTTAAAAATAGGCAACTAAAACATTAGTGAGAATTGAACTCTAGACTTATTTGTTTTCAATGACTTCACCATAAGCTTCTACGACTTCAACTGTAGTTCTTTTTGAAGTATATTTTCAACAATTATTACTTAACCAAAGATTTTTATACCCTTCAATAATAAAAATTTCAACTAGTAGTTAAAATATGTGGCACTAAATTTTTTTGCGGCATTGAATTTATTTTTTACCTGACAATCATTTTTTTTGGGTATGACAACAATGAAGTAATACTGGACCCATATAAATCTATTTGAGCAGACTTTAATCACATTCCTTCTTTTCCAAGCAATTTCAACGCTTTATATGTAGATGGTCAACACTTTTGTCAAGGCAAATAATGCTTTTGGAGCTCATGCTTTGTCAGATTTTCATCCTCAAACATTTTTCAGTCATTAGCTAGATAACAATGAATTTGTCAGAAGAAATTGCAGGGTTCAATGCAAGTTTCAACACATTTTTAGATTTTCTAGTGCTTTCCGCACCTTCCTCACACCGTTTGACAAGCTCTCACTTTCAACACCCTTTAGGAAATTTCCAGCACTACTTCCATGCTCCTCATATTACAGGGAAGTATTCAGAGAATTTGCAACGCTCCAGGGTGGTTTCCAAAACTCAGGGTGACTTTGTAGCGCTCCACAAGTAGAAATAATTATCAAAAAACCTTACTCAGGGAAAAATGACACTATTTTTGTTTTTAGGCAAAATCATTTCTCTTCATCTAGCACTTTTCACAATTGGGCCAATGCCATAAAATTTTATTTCACAAATGGGCCAATGCCATAAAATTTTATTGATGAAAGAAAGTATTACATTATTTCAAATGCATCCACAGATAAGTTTGTATCACTCTTTTTCAGGTAAATAGTAGTTTCAACCACACTTGCAGGGAATTAAATCACACTATTATATTTCTTCTTTTTGTTTTTGTGTCACTTCTCACAGAGGAAATAAATTCTTTCACAACCAAATAAGCAAAATAAACACGTATTTTTACCAAGTTCTCACATGCATTTTCATCCTTGTGCTTCACATGCTCCTTCATCCATAAGCTCCTTCACCCTTCTCATGGCCTATTTCTACACAGATAAATAGATAAATCTACATATTATTAATTTAAAGAAAGCTTACATAATATAAAATGTCCGGGTATGCTTAGTTCCTATCTTCTTTCTCATACAAGGTTTAATAAATTCGTATACATACTGAACTATCTAACGTGTCAAACTCCCTGTGACTCAACTTATTCGTACAAATAACAAACTCACTAACATTATAAACATAAGTTAATAATGACTGATACCTAAATATAAAGTACTCTAAAGGGGTTGCCTCACACATGAGATGCATGTCTCGTACATAAAACTTACTACTATCAAATTAAGATTTGGATCACAAGACCCAACAATGTAATTGTGGAGTGGATTCTTTTTCAATTGTCATTATGACATTGATAGTCTGATGAGGACATCTATTTTTTTAATTGGTAAAATATTCTTATATATTGAAAGAGAAGATGGTTACAAATTAATAGTCTTTGGCCGAGCGGAAAATGCAGAGCCTAAGGAGATATGCAAAAGAGGCTTATAAGTCAGCTAAAACAGAGCAATAAATATCAACGAGGAGGCTACTCAATGTGTATACAAACATAGAGTAATGGAGAAGAAAAGGTACGAGAAGAAAACAGGAAATAAAAAATCTATACAAACTAAGACAACCATGTAGGAGATAAGGTTGATGACAAACTAGCTGTTGGCACAATGCCCAACTACTAATTCCCATTGAAATAAAGGCCCTTAATACTGGCAGGTCCAGCCTGATTGCCTCTTTGCATTCCATTTGTGTCTGCCCAAGGAAGAAGAGTCTGGATTTGTGTGCAGAAGAATGGAACCTCATGTTCCCCATAAGTTGTAGCAGCTGATGAACTAGACCTTGGGAAGGCTTGTCACTTGGGAGGGGGAGAATAAACATCTCTTTGCTGAGGGTCTTCCTCATGAAGTTGATGAGAAAAGTAGCGAAAAATCCTTCTTTGAATAATATCAATTCAAATGTTCTGCTGTTTGAACATGTTTGCCAAGAAGATACTGCATTTTTCCATGGTTGTAATTGTTTTTTATCGCATAGGATTATGCAATCCATGCATGCCTTTTTATTCTGTGAGCAACCTCAGACTACCATTTATGGTATATAAGACTTTGATCTGTTCTTCTTTATACTGGTCAGCTTCAGAAGGTATGGGCTTTGGGTTGGCGATATTCTCTTTGGAAGTGCTAGTAATAGGGTAGTAATCTTCATTCCCTTTGTGATTAGGAGCAGGTCAACCATTGTTGTGCCTACTGAGGGACATGTGAGCCTTAGAAGAATGATGGGGGTGGTGGATCTAGTGCGGTTGGGGCTGAAAACCATTTGCATCCTGGAAGCAATTCTCATTGCTCATCAAAGGCTTATGCATGGACTTGAAAATCATAGCAGTGTATGAGCGTGGGGGGGGGGGATTGGGGACGGTAGTAAAAGTGTGCCTAGAGTAGTGGCTTGGAGGATAGAATGGGTTGAGAGTTCCCTCATCTACAACAGAAATAGGCTGCTTACCTTTTTCTTTTGCTTTGGCCGTTGCAGTTTCTTTTATATGAAGCTTGGCCAAAGATTGCTACATTTTCTTTATCTTGTTCCCTGAATTGTTGATGCACTTTTTTGAGTACGTGGAATGTCTTTTGCTTTGGACCTGCTTAGCGTTTATAGCATTTTGCGTAAGCTTAAACCTCCTATTTTCCTTCATTGTTGATATGACCCTAGAAACAGTTCCAGATGGTTCTGTTTGCAGCACCATTTATCTGAGTTTAGAAAATGCTACGTGTGGAGTGCTGTGGGTTGAGACAAGACTGTGGAAAGAGTTTGAACTCCGTTTGAAGATCAGACACCGGGTTAGAGTCTTGAATAACTTGTAGAGATGAATGTGTACAGTTAGGAGTCAGGACACTTACAGATCAAGTAACTCCGCCTCACATTTGCCCAATTGAGGCCCAAGATTTTTGTCACAACATATAGGTGGATGTTCCTTCGCCACAATCTTCAATCTCCATTTGTATCATCATGGCTTACAGTTGGTGCTCGGCATCCTTAGGCTGCTGGATATAATGGCACATCTTTTCTCTGATGTCTTGTTTGATGCTCATGCCTGAAGTCTTCACAGCTTCCATTAAACAAGCATGGGGCACCTTCAACCTGGCCTGTGAAAAATTCAAGAGTCTCATAAACAACTTGAGACTTTTGAAGCAAGAGTCGGTGAAATAGAATAAGAGTTTAAACTAATGATGAAGAGATGTGGGGAAAAATTGTTGGTGGAAAATTAAATTGGCACAATAAATAATAGACCACGTCAGTGTGTAGATTGCTTGCTAGAAAAAGCTTGTTTGAAGACCAATCTAAAAGAGGGAAAGTGAAAAGGACATGAAAAGGGAAGTGGATTAAAAAGGGTGGAAATAAAAGCTTGACCAAAACAAGTGGAAAAAAGACTCCAATATGTTATAAATGCAAGACAAAATCATAAAAGCCCAGGTGGGAGAGGGGGCCCATGGACAATAATTCACAGCAAGTGGTTGAGAAAATTAATGAGGAGGAAAACCTGAATATTCAAAGGAAGGGACAACACAGGTGTAAAAGGAGAAGGGGACACACGATCAAGCTTAGGTGAAGTCTTCAATGCATTTTTAATACCAAACTTTCTAGACCCATAAGGTGACCCTCTCAAACCATAGTTGTTGTTTTCTAACCATGGGTGAACAAACTAGAGGGTGGTTTCTCCAAGTCCACCATGTTATATATTTAAGGCTCTAATGAGTTAAGCCCAACCCAAACACCGTTCCCATTGGAGATGGCTTAGAATTTCCTAGTTTTCCAACATGTCCTCTATTCTATTATGTTGCCTCTTTTTAGCCAAATATGCACTTCAGGAATTGTAGATAAATCTTTCCTAATTTGACAAAGCACATGTTACATTCTCCAAATTAAACATATCAAGGTCGAGTGTAGAGCTTGCTTGAGAAGTTGAATACCAATGGATGAGGCCCTCTCAATGTATAATGGAGATAAGTGTCTTTGTCTTGCTAGAACAATGTCTTCTTGTAGAGCGAGTAGTTCCTTCATTTTACTTGTTTTCATCCCTAATGGTTCTAAGAAGAGGAGTATTGGCTGTCTGTTCATGTACCTTATGATCCCTCCTATACCAGCCTCTACAGGGTTGTTCTTAGAAGTTCCATCAAAGTTCAATTTATATTCACCCTGAGGGGGAGGGGACCACATAGGCTTTGGCAGGACAACGATCCTAGGTAAGCAATTATGATACAAAATATTCCATATGCGTGCTAACTCACAATTCCTCATACACAGCGACTGAAACTTGTGAGGATATCTTGAGGTCTTGATTGGTGTTGTCACTTGAACTTGGGTGTATATGAGTCTAAGAACTGAAAGATGTGAATTGGATTTGTTTTCAAATGTTTGTCCATTATTTTCTTTCCATATATATCGAGTCATTTCATACGTGGTTGTTAGTGGTCTCATAAGAGATTTCAGCTCCTTGGAATTGAATATTATTTTAGCCAACTGCCTGGGTTGAGGTGTTGTTTGATAAAAGCTTGAATCTACATTTTTCCAAATTTGTCTTGCAAACTTACTATAAAAAAATATGTGAGAAATAGATTAGGGCACACATTTGGTCCTATCCATCCTTTTTTCGAAGATCATCCGTTATGAAGATTTTGCCATGCTGGACCAACCATATAAATATTTTATTTTTGGCTATGTCTGAAGGTCCTAGATTTGAGACCATTTTGGCCATAGCAAAATAGGAGGCTGTTTTATAGTTCTATACAAAATGTTATAGGACCATACATTCTCCCAAATTAGTATTAGGCCATACTCTTTTATCTTCAAAATTGAAGTGAAATATAGGTTTGTTGGCTAGTGCTTGAAGAAGATGATTGGTTTGAATGCTGTGATTGATGCCTACTTGCTAAATATTTATCCCTAATGATAGTGCTCCATAGTGTAAGGGAGGAGGGCCAAAGGCACCAACTAGTGTTCCTTGTTAGGGATTTGTTGAAGCATAGGGGGTTTTGAATATTTAATCCCCCATTAAGTTGTGGGAGGTTAGTATGTCCTGTGACACGAGGGAATTTGAATTTCATGTCTTTTCCCCTCCATAGGAAGTGCCTTTGCACATTGTTTGCTGTTTCTTTGAGACCGCCTGTAGGATGGGTAAAAGGGAAAGAAGATAAATTGGTGTGGCTTGAAGAACAAATCGGATTAATTGAATACAAGTTGCCATCGTGAGCCACTTGTTTGTCTACCTAGGAGGTTTCTTACTGAATTGACCAAAAACATGATCTGATAAGTGTGGCTTGGTGGCTTGTGCATGTGTTTTACCTTGTTTTTGATAAAACATGATAAATTGTATTGGATTATAATAGGTGTAAAATTATAAATATCAGAATGCTTAAGATATACAATATTCAACCATTCTGATTTTGACAAATTGCTAATATGGTAAGCTGCTATTTTTGGAAAATACCAAGAAGAAATATATTTAGCTTGTACATTGATTTCTGTTGACTGTTTTGACTATTTGCAAGTGGAAATCATAAGAAGTGATTGTACAAGTTCATGATTAGAATTAGGAACAAAAATAGAATTTGGACAGGGTTGCTGTAAGTGGATGGTGACGTAGTGCGTTCCAATTCGTTGATCACAAACTTGTCTCAGTTGACTGTGACAAACCACTGACAGGGAAAGATAGACACAAAGTAGGAATCTGGGAATGACAGATCAGAGGCATAAGCTGAAGATGTTTTTGGACATGTCTGTTGTAGATGGACAATGACATTGTGTGCCTAAATTTGTTGACCATGAACTTGTCCTGATTGACTGCATAAAAATTGATTGTTGTGCCTTCTGCGCCTGTAAATGTTGAATAATTTGAGATATCGCAATTAGGGTATGGCTATGCATAAATTTTTGTTTGCCTTGTCTATAAAACCCTTAGGGCATTTTGAGAGCTTGAAAACCTGCAAAAAAAAAAGAGGGGAGTGTAATGGGTTGAGCTGACTTCAATCACCCCTTTGATAATCGATGATTGTCTATGCATCTAATACTCCAAAGAGAGAAATCAAGCCCATGTAGTTCTCCACCTTGAATTAATGTGAATTTGTGCTCCTTTGACTATGTGTATGTAGCTAAAAGATGGCTTAGATGCTTGACAATGATAGTTCTTGAATTGTTTAGAGGGCTCTTGACATGGCTTATGGCTGCTCCTTGTGAATGATTCAAAATTTGGGCAGAATATGGTGGATTTGCTCAATGTACAAAAGTGTATAAGCTTGAATTAACATAATAGCAAGTTGGTATAATGAGTGACTCGTGACATGTATTTATATGCAAATCTTTTGTCAATTCCTTTAGCCGATGATGCGAAATGTTGGGAAGGCCGAAAATGATGTTTTGAATTAAAAAAAGTAGCCGCTATTTGGCGCGAAATGTTAGAATAAAATATTATAGTTAATTCATCATAGGATAGTTGTCATGTGAGGTTGTATAACACAACTCACATAGTTTAGGATTGTTACTTTTGTTAATTGTTATTTAAGCATTTACGATGTTAAAATCCTATTTTGTAGGGATTGCTATGGCCACAACTCGCATAATTTAGGTTTGTTACTTTTGTTAGTTATTTAGGTATTTACGATGTTAAAATCCTATTTTGTAGGAATTGATATGGCTATAAGTAATAGCTATGAAACCTTTGGTTCCATTAATGAAAGATAAATTTCTTTCTACATTTGGTATCAGAGCTAGAACTCTAAACTTGGAAGGAACTTGAGCACCTCCTTGAGCATTCACTCGACCTTGGTGCATTGCAAGACGTTGGGAGAGGTCTCATACTGCGTATTTGCTATGTACCTAGGGATATGATATATTAATGTATATGGGTTGATGGTGATGCTGACATGTGGTACACACCCCCCTTAGTTATATTGGACCCATATTAACTAAGGGGGATGTGTGCCACATGTTGGCATCTCTATCAACCCATATACATTAATATATCATATCCCTAGGTACATAGCAGTCTCCTTCAAGTGGTTGGATGCTATCTGAAGGAAAAGACCTATCTGTTGTTGGATCTCAATCTTTGCATTGGATCCAAGATGCTTGCTCACTTTGTGAAGTCGTACAGGTCTGCCATTGATCATTGTTTTTTTTAAGAGCCGACAACTTGTTTTCTTGAATACATCCTTAATCTATGCTTGAATCTCCCATCCAAGTTATGTTCAGGTTTTGACGCAGAAGGATCAAACAATAAAAAAGATTCATGTAGATTTGTAAACTTGTTCTTTGCAGTTTCTGAAGCATACAACATTGGAACGTTTAGATCCAACACAGATCTGAATGCATCTCACAGCAGATTGAATCAGGCAGATCACACCATTTAGCAAGGTGACAGCACACCAAAGGACTCAACTGCAGATCAGTCTTCCCTTGGCATCATAGTTGCTTTCATGGGCGCCATACTCCACGTGTGGAGATCAACAATCGGCCAATACCATGTTAGAAGTAGCAATTCCATGTTTGAAGCAGCAATACCACGTTTTTTATCAGCAAATCAGCCATCCAAGGTGTTTAGCACTCAATCTGATCATGGGATTTGGTAGAGGTGGTGTGAAGGTTGGAGTTTCCATGCAAAACCATATTCTGTTGTGCAAATCCACCTTTTAAAAGTGTTTTTTCAATTTTTTCCTTTGCTGCACTTTTCGTTCAAAACCACTTTTGAGCAAACCTGTGGTATTGAAAACAAGGTATGGTTTTCATTCAAATCTGCTATTTCTTAATATTTAAATACTAGTTTTGTCCCTTACATACTTGATGTGATGCATAGGGAAGTTGGTTAGTTATTTTTTTGTTAAAAGTCGGCCATAAGAGGCCCAGAGTTCAATTCTCAAGACTAGCATTTAGTCTAATTTTGTACTTTTGTAAAAAGACTATAAGAAAAAGACAAAAAGGGGGTTAGTGGAACCATTTTGTTCATTGAAACAAAGTGGGAAAGGGGTATTTTTTGCTTCCAAATAGGGGGGCACATTTTCTTTTCCTAAAACAGATTTTTGTTTTCTGTTAAATTGCAGTTGCAAATTCCGAAGTACATTGTAACATTTTCATTTCTTGGCAAATTCAAACATAAAAAACACAAAATCATGCATATTGCACAACTCATAACGTTTGGTGCAAGTGATGCCTCTGGTCACATTTATAGGAATGCCATTGCTCTTTGAGCAACTGTACACAACCTAACATAACTGTAACAACGATGTCTAGGCATCGTCCTTATAAATTGTTAGGGAGAAATAAGGTACACATTTTTATTAAATCATCCCTTCTTTACTCATTCACCATGATCGTTAGGCGTAAATCTTGATAGGTGTATATTCCAAGTATATAGGGAAGTCACGTTCACGTATACAAAATTCCATCTAAGTAGGTACCATTGATCGGACGAATTATTTTCACATACTGTCTTGGAACCACCGTACCACTCTGCTCTTATGTATGTTAATGTCTCTTTCACGTACCATTTTGTATATCGAAAGTATGAGCTTCTTCCACGTATCGATGGGTATATAGGAAGGACGTGTATATAAAGAGGTGTGGTAGATCAGATTGATGGTATATAGAAAAGGGAACTTGTTGGAGTTATAAGGAACCATTCCATCTCCTTTTGTTAGATTGTTCACTATGGTCGAAGATAGTCCAAATTTTTTTCTGCTAGACTCAGCTTTTATGCAGCAACAACTATGTTGCATGGAAAACCAAATTTAAAATACATCTAGAATTTGAGGACATTTGGTCCGTTAGTGGCACATTCACTGGACATGCCTCTGATGTTGATCAACATCATAAGTTTGACAAGGCAAACCATAAGGCAAAATTGGCTATAATGTTCAGGGTATTGAATGAGGTGCAACCTCATATCCATGAGGCCATAACAACTAAGGAAGCCTGGGATAAGCTCCAAAGAGTGTAGGAGGCCAAAAATGAAAGCACAATTCTCCACTTGCAAAGGCAGCATTTCTCTTAGAATCATTGACCTGAAGGAGGGTATCAGTGAGGTGTAAGCATTTCAACAATTCCATAGAAGCAACTACGCCCTCAGGATTATGCAACTACAAAAGCCCCTTACTACCTCAACTCCCCCTAACAATGGTGCAACTCTGCCTGACCAAAATGCTAGGAATGATCCCCCACCTTCGAGACCTCTAGAACCCAAGGCACCCACGGAGACCCCATCGGTCCAAAGTAAAGGGAGTTATAACATAGTAGAGGATATGAAGAAGATCAAAGCCAACATCACACTTCATGAGCTTGCTCAAATCACTAAGCAACATGACCTCTTGTTAAAATCTTTGACTCAGAAGCCGACCCTGCCAAAAGCAAGAGCAACATACACCAATGTGCTTATTCACAAGAATAAGATGGAGGTGCCCCCTTTCCTCTTAACCATTCAGTGGTTTGGAAAGAATCTACATAATTGCTTAGTAGATTCAGGAGACTCAGCCAATGTGATGTCGGTGGACATATGTGAGAAGCTCGGATTAGTCCTTATAAAGTCGGATAGGGTATCGGTCCAACTTGCAAGTCCGAAGTGAAAGTGATAAGGGAATTGCTCAATGTTGACATACAATTGAGTTTGAGCCTAAGATTCAACACTTCATAGACATCCAAGTAGTGGAGATTCTCGAAGCTTATGGCATGCTCCTCAACAGAGATTGGTCCAAAGCCCTAAATGGGTATATGGCCATAGATTTCTCCCAGATGTGGTTACCATGAAGGGGAGTAGCCAACCAAATCCGGGTAGATAGGGAACCTTGTATGAAACACATGATAATTGAGTACAATGCCATTAATGAGAAGGTAAACCTGGTATCCTCAGATCTAGGAATGTACACATTGAAGACAAAGCCGCCCAAAGACCAAGCGGACCATCGCCCAAACCTGCCTGGCCTATGGTCTCTCTATATATATGGGGCTCGTTCCAAACAAGGTAGTGGGGCCGGTGTTCTGCTCATAGACCCCCTAGGGAGGAAACATTTAGCGCTATATAGGTTGCAGTTTCCTTGCACGAATAATCTGGGAGAGTACGAAGCACTAATCGTACAATTGTAATTTGCACTGAAGTACAAGGCAAACAAACTAAGAGTATTTAGCGATTCTGAGTTGGTGGTCAACCATATCAAGACTAAATTTCATTGCAAGCTATCATCCCTGAGAAGGTATAAGCATAGGGTTTGGGACCTAATCGAGATGTTTAATGCATTTAATATCATCCCTATCCCTCGGGAGGAAAACCAAGTAGCCGACTCACTAGCATCTGCGACAACTAACCTAACCCCCTAGATGACACTGAGTTTCAAGAGTTCTTTGTGGAACTTGTACTATGTCCGTTTGTCCCTGACAACATGACAAACTTTTAGGTCTTTGAGGATGACCAACAGATCATCCAATTCCTCAGCAATGAGGGAATATTTGAGACCCAAGTTATCGACGAGAAAGGCAGAGACAACCCGGGAAATGAGCTAGATAAAGATGGGATCCTGAATATTCATGGGAATGGGATCTCAAAGGGAATGATCTCGTTGGAAAGAGCATTCAATGCTTTAGACCCCACTTTCCAAGCGAAAAAAACCTTGTTCGAGGACCAAAAGTGCCGAATTATCAGCCTCGGTCCTGTAGAAAATTCCTAGATGGTCAATGTAGGTCCTGATTGGATGGACTACGAATTGGAGCAGTTACGAAAGTTACTGCTGAGGTATAAAGATGTAATTGTCTGGGCCTATGGAGACCTTAAGGTCTTCGAATCAAGAGTGATCACTCACACTATCCCCCTCAAATCCAGCCAGCAACCATTTAGGCAAAGACAGAGGTTGGTAAACCCAATCATGGAGCCTTTAATACACAAGGAAGTCCATAAGTTACTTTTTGCAAGGATAATTTTTCTGGTTTGCCACTCAACCTAGGTGGCCAATTGGGTACCTGTGTGAAAGAAAAATGGAGAAATCTGTTTGTGTGTGGAATTTCAAAACTTAAATCGAGCCTCGGATAAAGACAATTACCCATTGCCTTACCTTGATGAGGTAATCCAAATGGTGAGTGGATCTCAAATGATGTCCTTTTTGGACGGCTTCTCTGGATACAACCAGGCCTTGGTCAACTTAAAAGATAGGAATAACACTACCTTCACCACCAAGTGGGGCACATTTGCTTATAAACGAATGCCCATCGGGTTGATCAACGCTGGCACAACTTTTCAAAGAGCAATGGACTTTGCTTTTGAAGGGCTGATAGATAAATATATAATAATCTATATGGATGACCTAATTGTGTTTTCAAAATACAGGTCAGATCACATGCGCCATTTGGAGAAAGTATTCGAAAGATGTAGAAGGTATGACATTTTCCAAAACCCAAAGAAGAGCGTGTTCGGTGTCATCGAAGGTAAGCTTCTCGGACACATTGTCACAAAAGAAGGTATTGCTATCAATCTTGAAAAGACGGATGTAATTTCTAAACTGCCTTTACCTTATAGTAAGAAAGAACTGAAATCCTTATTTAGGAAATTTAACTTTGTGTAAGTTTATTTCCGGATTTGTTAAAATAGTAAAATCCTTGAATGCTATGTTGAAATAGGATGCGAAAGTAGAATGACACGCTGAATCAAAGAAAGCTTTTCAGGTTATCAAAGACGCCATTATGCAAGCCCTGCTTCTCATCAGCCCAGATTATATGCAAGATTTCTATATCTACCCCGTTGCTTCCGAACACACCATTGCTGCTTGCATCACCAAGAGATTAGAGGAAGAAGAGCACCCAGTTGTTTTCATGAGCACCAATTTCAAGGATGTCGAGCTGAGATATTCTACCCTGGACAAGCATGCCTATGCCTTGGTCAAGGCGGTGAAGAAATTCAGTCATTACATCCTTAGGAATAAAGTGCATGCAATTGTTCCAGACCCAGCAATAACGCAGATGCTTGGACATAATGAGTTAGGCGAACACAGAGGCCGATGGATGACAAAATTGCAGGAGTATGACTTAGAAATCAAATTGGCCAAGCCAGTTAGAGGATAGGGCCTCACCCATCTAATAACTGAGATAGATCCGAGGATAACTGTGCACCAAGTAGACCATGTAGAGTGATACAATCGGAATGGTATGTCCCAGTCATGCATTTCCTACTATATGGAAACACACCTTTGGAACTTAACCATACACAGAAGAGGGCCCTCCGATTGAATGCTGCACGATATATGCTAAATAAGAGAGTTCTCTTTAGAAGGAATCATGAAGGAATCTACCTTAGGGTGCGTATCACAAGAGGCCAAAGAAATAATGGCAAATTTCTATGAAAAATTGAGAGTCGGTCATCTTGCAGCAAATGCCATGGCCCACAGAGTTCTTCAGAAAGGCTACTATTGGCCCACATTGTTCAAAGATGTTCATGCCCATGTTTGCTTTTGCATCAGTGCCAGACCTTTGCTAAAAGGGAAGCCCATGCGGCAATCCCACCGCAACCCTCGTGGAGTCTACACCATTTGCCTGATGGGGACTAGATTTCGTTAGGGTCATGAAACCCAATTCATTAGCCAACCATAAGTTTGTCCTCTTAGGGACAAACTATTGCACTAGGTGGTCTAAGGCAGTTGCAACTAAAAGAAGCATCGCTGTCGAAGTCATCAAGTTCCTGGAAAACACCATAACCACTTGTTTTGCGGTCCCCATCTCCTTGGTGTGTGATAGTGGTCCTGCCTTCCAATCCATAGAATTCACAAAATGGGCTTATGACACTGGATCACACTAAGGTTCTCATCCAATCACTACCCACAAGGGAACGACTTGGTGGAGTCCACGAATAAGAATTTAATAGACGCCATCAAGAAATCAGTTGGAGAGAAGCCCCGGGAATGACACTCGTTAAAGTTTGATCTATGGGCAAACTGCACCAGGTATTAACAAGATTTCAAAAGCTCTCATTTCCTTTTAGTTTATGGACTGGAGCCAATCATGCTAGTCACGCTTAGGTTGTCAACTCACAAATTCATGCAACAATTCATGGAACTGGACGATAAGGTGAATTCCATACTCCTGGACGTAATTGAGTTAGAGGAAGCCCGAGATGAAGCTTTGTTAAGCTTCAACAAACATAATGATACAATCAAAAGGTGGTTTGATAAGAAAGCTAAGATCAAGACCTTCAAAATCTCTGACCAGCATTCAAATTCGATCCCCTCTGGATTGGCCCGTACCAAATAGTCAAAATCCTGGGTCAAAATGTCTTTCGTCTCTAGGATCTCGAGGGCAACGAGCTACTACTCCTTGTAAACAGACAGTTCCTGAAGCACTATTTCTCGGCTATCCCATCTAGCGTAATTTTCGAGTAATCAGGGCAAAGGTTGGTAATGTATATATTAGATAGGTTTGCTTTTGTTGGGTCTTTGCTTTTGTTTTGTTCCTTTGGTTTGCGCCTTGTTGTGGAGTTCCTTTGATGCCCGTCCCTGCTAGTAGCCACTCGAGGTGATGGCCGAAGTTCGGGAAGAATTGTTGAGAAGCAGGAAGACCTAGGTTGAATCTTCGATCCAAGCCAAGTTAGGGATGGTAATTAAACCTTGTTTAACATTTTAGATCTGGGAGGTCAATGATTCTAAGAGAAACAAGTGGATTTTAGAACAACTCACATTCTAATAGATCCACCAAGCTGCACTTAATGTAACATCTCAAGAAAATACAAGACTATTCAAGCTAATCAAAGATTGGCTGGGTATTCAAGGCTTCCCCATCATCCTTTTACCCTTGGCTTGGTCTTGAACCCTCAATGGATGAGATTAAATTAAAAAATCTTTTCACAAGGAAGTTTGGAAAAGGATAAGAAAAGCATGTAGAATCTAAATTCCGAGTCTTCCTCAAAAGGGCCATACAACCAACCTCCATCACAGGTTTTCCGGTTTGGCTGGCAGTGGAGCAAGACATTGAACGGGACAAAAGGTATCTCTGTCGGGGCTATGGACGCCTGTTTGGTGTCATAGCAATGTCCAAGCCATCTCCCTCCAAGCCATCAAGCCATTAACATCCTTCAAAGACTCTGATACCTAGTCCGACTTTTGTTGCTAGAGAAGAATCTAGAATGGAATGGAAAATGGAGAATCACTCTTTACACACACCGGTGGCTGTCTATAGGATGAAGGCTCAGTATGCCACTTGCTATTATGAGACTTTAGTGCCTTCTCTTTTCTGCTATGTATGAAGATCTCTATTACAATCTGTGTTCTGTGTAGGGGCTGAAAATTAACTCGTTGGGTTCTAAGTGCTTATCATCACTTTCCCTGTGGAAGTCACCATTTGTTGTGGCCAACGCACCCTCTTTTCCACGAAATGGGGGACACGTCTTTAAAAATTATCAAACCTGAGCTTCTGAGTCCATTCTATTATTCTAATCGACATCGTCTGAATCAGGTCCTTGAAATAGTGTTGCCCTGATTTCCTAGAGCAGTGTCAAGCCTTATTTATTTTATGACTAAGGTAGGCTGCTTCTTTTAAGGATTTAAGGCGCTAAATATTGTAGGTCGGTTTTTAAAAGTAAGTTCCCAGAGTCTTGTTCCTTTCTCAGAGCAACAGACTTGATGCCCTTTTTGGCAAATCAAAATATTAATGGCAGTCAGGTAAGTTATTAATATATTGTGCATCTTTTCGTTTTTACTTGGTATTTTTCGTGGGTTTTGCAGGAGAAAACGAACTAATGGAGAAGCGTTATGTAGCACCATGTCAGAGCGGCTAGTGCCTCGGACCTGTCAAAGATGTTAGAGCCTAGGAGAACCTGACCCACTCAGAGGATGCCATGTAGCACCATGTCAGAGTAGCCAGTCTGCTGGACCTGCCAGAGATGTCAAAGCTCGAGAGAGCTCAATCCACATAGAGGGTGCCATGTCGTAAGTTGTCAAAGCGGCCAGTCCCCTGGACCTATCAGAGATGTCAGAGCTTGAGAGAGTTCGACCCACTCAGAGGGTGTCACATTGCAAGTTGTAAGAGCGGCCAGTCCCTTGGACCTGTCAGATATGTTAGAGAGCCTGAGAGAGCTCGACCCACTTAGAGGGTGCCACGTCGCAAGTTGTCAGAGCGGCCAGTCTCTCAGACCTGACAGAGATGTCAGAGCCGGGGAGAACCTGACCCACTCAGAGGAGGCCACGTAACACAACCAAGCATATGAGCAGGTGGCCACTTAAGGCCCTAGAATGTTCAGAATGAAGTACGGATGGAGCCTAAAGACCAATCAGAGGATGCCATGTGTCCCTAAGTGACACCTCACCCTTCCTAAGGGTATGACACGAGGTACAAAGCTATGCTTAGGTACCGATCGTTAACAAGAGGGCCATTAAGCGGATGACACGTGCCATAAGGCAGGAGTTAATTGGGAAGCTTTGAGGAGATGTGACTGCATGCCTATCACACGTTGGGCATTAATGAAATAGAAAGTTGGTCCTGATTGGATAGTTTTAAAATGTTGCATCACCATTGCTAAATCTGGTTGGCGGTGGAGGATCGTGAGCTCTGAATATAACTTTGGATTGAGAAATAAAGAGAAAAGATCTAGCCACCAAATCGGATTTCAATTCACAGCAAGTGAGCCACCAAACACCATTAATATGGGGGGATGAATGTAAGCTTTTATAAATATCCTACAGAAAGCTTGCAAACAGTTATCACTGTATACCCTCACGAGCAATTCAACTCCATGCTTTCCAATTCTCGTCGCATACCCTTGCATTTTCCTCCGTGCACTCAATACCTTTCTATTGGCCTCCATCTTGCTACAATCATTGCATCCTCCTCAAACCTCAAGGCCATGGTCGAGTACCAGGATACCCTATTCCCAGAAGGCTTGACCTAGTTCAAGCACTATAATGACCTGTTCTAAACAATCGAACAGGTACCTAGGGAGTTGGGCTCCGACAATGAGGAACAGACAGAGTTTGAAGACTCCCTTCGGGCTTACAAGAAATGCGGTCTTCACAGGGTCGCTGCCAAACCAAAGATGTTCCCTTGTGCCGACTTGTTCGACAACTTCTCACCACCATCTGAGTGCAGAGCGGAGTCCATGATTGGGTTTGCTTGCCCAACTCTCGACACTAGATCGCCAACATCTCCGGGAATGCCTACAAGGCATATTTTACTCCCCCGTGGATTTCACCTTCTCTTATGGTGCTGCGGTGGTGAAAACTTGGATTGAAACCTTCCAAATATATGTCTTGCAGGATCGGGCCGAGAACCCGGTTGCCAAGCGGGTCAACAAGGAGGACATCAATGTATACACAGTCCGCACCTTTCGGGAGAAGTTTCGGGTGGCTGTGATTATGTTGAACCAATTATTCGGGCCCAGGACTGCTTGCATGTTGACAAATTATGGGTGCCCCTCCATATTATCCTCATTGGCTCCGAAGTTCTAGACATGGGAGGTCTGATCAACTTCAAGTTGGTCCATGCCATAACAGATGCTTGGGCAGGAGGAAATTTCTACATGACAAGCTACCTTGTAGATGCAGTCTGCAGGACACTCACTTTCAAGCCATCCATTTTTTCTACGTGGATTTCGGGAGGCTTGGCAGTCCATGTAGTCTTCTATAAACTATATGACTACCAATATCGGAACCATATTTGGGACATCTGTGAGCACTTCTCCATTCTCCAGGCAACTCACGATATGTCGGAGAAGCTCCTCGAGCATATGCAAACCTAGGTTCGGACACTAGAAGCCTAGGTGAAGAGCTCCTTCCCCACTGGGCTGATTGGGTAGGTCAAGGACGCCCTCTTACTCCTCTTCTCAGTTTTGGAGAAGGTGGTGGAGACTATGTCAGAGACTAATGTGCTTATCCAATGGACTCAAGGTTACATAGAGAGGATTGCAAAGATAGATGGGAAGTGTAGGAAGCTGGTGGTGGTAATCAACAAAGGTAAGTTCTTGGAATTAAAACCAATGCCCACCGCAAACTTGGGGTTGTATCAGATATATGCTGAGAACATGAGAACGACTATGGAGGAATGGCTAGCTGTGGCTCAGAATGTAATAGGACCCTTGGAAGAGGGTACGAAAAAGATATTGGCCTACCTCAAGGAGGTCAATATCTTTGTGTTGTTCCACTCGGATGGCACCCTGCTAGACAGTTGAGAATTTGGAGTCCATTTGGGTCACTATGACTAGGGCATGAGGGAGGTCGCCAAAGCAAACAGGGAAGGGGCTCGAGTGGTTCTTGAGCCATCAACACAGTCCACGACAAGATCAACGAAGTGTTCGTGGTTTAGGTGTCCATGGAGGGTCCCTTCCAAGTGGTTGGTGACTCAAGCCAAGGCGATATTTAGGGAACCCTTGATGAACCATGTTAAGTTGGATTGAGAATTCGACCTCGTGGCTATCGCGTTGGAAGCCGGGGATGCAAGATCAAAACAGTTAGGAGTCGGATCTTCCCATCCGCCTTCGTGTATCAACCAGGTGGTCCCCCATAGATCTTTTTGTGGGCTTGAGGGGATTTTATTTTTTGAATTTTGAAAAAATAATTGTAACTATCATGAGTGGCCATCATGGCCCAGGATGGGAATATCATGCTATTTGGAGGTGAATCCCATCCTCAACTATAAAAGGCAAAGTTGTATTGTAATTTAAGGGTTGACTAAAATTTGCTTGAAAGTGTTGTCAGATTACAACTAGGATTTCACCTGTGTTTTTCTTCATCTCTTCATACTATAGAGTTGGTCATGATCGATTGTTGTAACAACACATTTTTTAATGAATACAATTCCAGTTTTCTGCAAAGGGCTTGTTTTGCGTCTCAATTATCTTTCATCTCCATTATGAATGCTTGCTAATGTTAGATTAATCAGACTAATATCTTGATATTAAATATATGTTATGGTTAGGATGTGCTTGTCTATTATAATCACTTTGTGAACTCTCTCGTTGATCTTTTCACAAGCACTGTTAATTTGTGTTCTAGTCTACAAGTTACTTGTTATCACTCTGGAGTGCACCCTGTTTGAAGATGTGCAAAGCACACCCTCACTCCAGCTAATACAATTGGAACTTCTCTGAGCATAGGTGACTCTTTGATGAGAAGAACCTCTAGAGAGCGCTGGTTCTCTTTAGATTTTTTCAATAAACTTGACTATTGTGATTTTTGGGGTGAAAAGGGGGAAGGAAAACTGAAAAGGGAAATATAATTAAAAGGGGGTGATAGACCGGAATTGTCAAAATCCTTTGAAGTTACTTAAATCAATGCACACAATCAAATGAAATCTATAATTCTGTCCTTAAGCATAACTATTTTAGATGAAGGGTTGGAAACCTCTTCAAATGCCCTGCAAAAGGGTGAGGAAGGAAGAGATAGGTGAAGAAGGGACCTGCAAAAGGAGATAAATCTCACTTATATGTCGATGCACAATCAGATTACACACTATCTCCTGTCAAAACTCAGATCCATAATAATTTCTTTATTGATGATTGGTCCAGCTTATAATTTCTTCTTTCCAAACTTTCGAGATCCTTTTCAATGGCTTGACTACTTTTTCAAACCCTGAAATAGCCTCAAGTGCAGTTTTAAAAGAGGAAAAGGTTAGTTTTGGTTAATTAACTAAGACTTAACACCTTTTTACAATATAGAATATTCAATAAAATTTTTTTTTTACAAAAATGCATGCCTTTTCAAACATTGGCGTAGAAGTATCACAATGAGGCCAAGTTTGAGAGGTTAACTCTTAAAATAAACAAGACACTCTCCAAGAAAACTCCAAACATGCATGAATCCAAGGTGGCGTAGAAGAATGGACGGTGGAATTATGAAAGTCAAACTTCTCTTTGCATGGTATACTATGCCAATATCTAAATAAGGAACTCCATTTGATTCGTTTGCAAGCTGAGCTGGAGGAAGAGATATTCTTGTTTGCATGAAAAACAAGGAAGATGTGCAACAAATTTGTCTAGTCTGAAAAACAAGGAAGATGTGCAACAAATTTGTCTAGTCAACCCCACTTGGATTGTTAGAACGTTGAGAGCTTTGCAACGTGAGAAGAATGACAAAAGTAGAAGTCAAGCCTGAGTTGAGCTGGAACGTTTAGATGCATGAGAGTGACTAGTCAAACCATGGAGAAGCGTGACTTTAACAACCAATCAACTGAAGATTTGACTAATCAATCGTAAATAGCCTTTGCTTTGTATGGAATTCCACGTTGACTCCGTCGTTTGCATGCATTTCCTTGGGCTTATCTACTTATGGCTTTTGACTATATTTGTTTGTTGATTTACTCGAACAAAAGTTTGTGACTTTCCGTGTCCATTCCCTCGGATTTTTTCTTGTGGACTTTTCCTGTGTATCTCTTTGGCAAATTTCCCGAGATTATTTCCCCTTGGCTTGTTTATTCTTTCAGATTATTTTGCTTTTCCCTTGGTCTATCCTTCGGACTTTGTCTCTGTCTAACTCTTGGTACATACCCTTGCTTGTATATGATTCGGTTTTTATTCCTTCGGGTTTGTTCTTTTCATCTTCGGATTACCCTGGTTGCCCCTTGTTTTTTTCTTTTTGCACAATCAAATTTCCTGTGGACAAAAAGTCAGCGGGAATTGTTTAAGATTTTATCTTTCTCCTTTCGGGTTTATAGCTTTCAACATCCCGAAGGAATTCCTTTGGATTTTTTGTTCAAAGGAATTCCTTCGAACTTTTTGTCCGAGTCCTTTGTCATTTTCCCTCAAACAAAAAGTTTGCTCGAACTTTTTGTCCGAGTCCTTTGTCATTTTCCCTCAAACAAAAAGTTTGCAAGAATTATTTTCCTTGTTCCCTCCGGCTTTTTCCTTCGGGCTTGTAGAGTAACTTTCCCGAAGGGTACATACCTTTTGGGAATCTTGAAAATGTCTTTCTCGAAGGGCACATGCCCTTCGGTGTTTTGTAAAAGCCCTTAAAATTCATGAGATAAACTTTCTCGAAGTGCAGGTGCCCTTTGGGATTCTTGAAAACGTCCCTTCATAAGCCCTTAAAATTCATGAGATAAACTTTCTCGAAGTGTAGGTGCCCTATGGGATTCTTGAAAACGTCCATTCCAAACTTGAAGTGTACCTTTCCGAAGGGCACTTGCCCTTTGGGATTCTTGAAAATGTCCCTTCCAAACTTGAAGTTTTCCTTCTCAAAGGGCAGGTGCCTTGCGCTTCGGGATTTTTGAAATTGTCTTTCGGAAGCTTAAAAATGACCCTTCGGCCTTAAAATGAGCCTTTTTGAAGCGCTGGTGCCCTTCGGAGTTTCTGAAATGGTACTTTTCGAAGGGCACATACCATTCGAAAAAAATGAAATGAACCATTCTTTTGAGAGAAAAGCTCGTCGGATTTTTTGACTTGGCCTTTGAACTTTTCCCGAAGGGTACCTACCCTTCGGGATTTTTGAAATGATCCCTCCCGAAGGGCACATACCCTTCGGGCTTTTTGAAAGAGTCCTTTTCTTCGCCAAACTGCGCTTTTGTAATTCCTTCGGACTTTTGAAAAGTCCTTTGAAAATTCTTTTCCGTCAGACAAAAAGGAGGAAATTGTTACCACTTTGAGCCCAAAAGAATTCTAAGAAGACAACACTTTAAAAAAAAATTAGTTGTAGAGTCTGAAAAAAACAAAACAGTATTCCTGCCTCTGATCATTCACACTATTTACCCAAACTCCATTGAACACCTGTCTTCAATGCTCCTCAACATAGCTAGGATTCGCTGTAGATGATCTTCATAACCTTGTTGATTCGCTCCATGATAATACATTGTACGGATAAAAACCTGTATGTGACCTAAGGACTGCCCAAATGCAGATTTGATCTTTATTCCTTCTCTTATTGCTTGATGAGATTATTTGCACCAATCATATATATGGAGACCATTATTCTTGAAACCTTATGACTTCATTGGATTTTTTTGACTATATCAAGTTACCGAAGGCCTGCAAACTCTCATATCCATGTTGCCCCTTGATCAACCCTAGTTCTCTTGAACTGAAACAAGGTGGCTTGTTGCGTATAGGTCTTCAGGTATCTGTCATCCTCCTTATCTTTATCGCAACATCATGACAAAAAACCTAACTATTATAACATTGTTATAGCTGTTCACTTGACTGTGCTGGATGCCCTTGAAGATCTACAAACACCTTTATCAATGCTTATGACCCTTTGATAATGCTTTGGCTCCCTAATTCATCATGGCTGCATTTGATATTTTGACTGTCCACATATCACCTTATTCATGCCTTTAGACTATAGATCACTAGTTTGGTCATCCGTGTAGGGGATTTGACTGTTTTGGGAAAGTTTCAAATAGTAAGGGTAGTAATTTGGCCTTGATAGGCCAAATTACTAAAAATTTTGGCGACTCTTAGGGCTTGACTAGCCTGTTGGTCAAAGAATTTCAGAAATTTTGGTTATGACAACTTGGATACACACTGAAAATTGAAAACGCTGGAGACCAAAACACAATAAATTGACTCAACAACATGTGCACGTGTGCACTTAGAGGAAAGGACAACAACAAAACTGAAAGAGAAAAAAAACTACTACTGAAAACATGTGCTGAAAAGCACTTAGAGGAATGAAACTATGACTGTGTACAAAGGAGTGACTCTCCTAATAGCAGTATTTAAGAAAGATCCCATTCACAAGGATGAGAAGTTCTTCACCACTTAATCTGGATAATTGAAAAGCATTGTTCTTCTTGCAATCAGTGATAATATAAGGTCCACTCCAAAGGCTATCAAATTTGGAGTGGCTACTTGGCTTTGCACGTTCTTCATCCTATTTGAGAACTTTGTCTCCTTGTTGAAATGTTTTTGATGAAGCTCTTTTGTCAAATGTCTTCTTGACTTGCTGCTGATCTGACCACAGGGTATGCATAGCATCATCTCTAATCTCTTCCAATTCTCTCAATTCATTCATTCTTACCTCCATTGCATCACTTTCCAGAAGCTCTAGCTGATGTGCAAGCTCCAAAGCTGGAAGCTCCAATGAGATAGGCAGCCTTGCTTCTCTTCCATAAACTAGGAGATAAAGTGAATGACCAATGGCTTTCTTAGGGGTGATCCTATCAGTCCATAAAACAGTCTTTAACTTTGTATGTCAAGATCTCTGATTAGCTTCTATTGTTCTTTTGATGATCCGAATTAGATTCTTATTAGTAGATTCAGCTAGTCCATTACTTTGTGGATAGTAATTGGATGAAGCTGTCAAATAAATATTATGTTCAAGAGCCGATTCACATACCTTTGTACTGCTGAATGCCAAAACATTATCTGATATGATAGTAGAAGGTGCTTCAAAACGAGTGACTAGACTCTCATAGAACTCAAGCACGGAATTCTCATTTGCTTTTTTCAAAGGTACTGCTTCCACTCATCTGGGGAAATAATTTGTAGCTGTCAAAACCCACTTATGGCCAACACTGGATGGAGGATGAATCATGCCAATGAAGTCTAAACCCCATTGCATGAAAGGTTGCTCAACTTGAATTGGCTTTAGTGGCATGGTTGCTAATCTCTGTTTTCCTACAAACATTGCACACTTTGAACATTTTCGCACCCATGCATGTGCATCTCTGAATAAATCAGGTCAAAAATAATCAGCGCTAATGATTTTTGCAGTTGTGGTCTTGGCTGCAAAATGACTTCCAGAAGGACTATCATGAAATTGTTCAAAAAATTTGTCATATTGACTAGTTTCAACACACTTTAGAAGCATATTTCCAATGTCTTTTTTGAAAAACACTCCATCAATCATAATATATGGTACTGATTGCAGCCTGAAGTGTCTTCTTTGTGATGCATTCAAACCCTTTGGACATTCTTTAGTTTGAAAAAAATTAAAAATGTTTCGTGTCCAGCGTGTAGGAGGTGTATTTTCAGTCTTTTGCTGAATGTCCTGAATTGTCAAAATTGTCTTTCTTCTCTTTTACATCTTTTGCAAGATGTTCACATAATCCTTTGCCTTGGACCAGCGTTATAACTTTGACTATTTAGTGACCCATCCAGCTCTCTTTTCGTTCAAGTCTCTGTTGAGAATGAAATCCTTCACACTTGGATGAGCAACCATTAGTATAATCTTGTTATTTGAATCAAATGTTTGAATTTTTTTAGACCTCTTATAACAAGTACATGCTTTTCTAGAAAAGAATATCTTTTCTCATAACCTTCTAAAGATTGACTAAAGAAAGCAATGTGATGTTCCAAACCTTCATCATTCTGCTGCATAAGCATGGCTGAAATAGTGCTACAAGTAGAAAACGCATACAAGAAGAAATCCTTACTGAAATCTGGATTGAGCAAAGTAGGAGCTTGACTGATTGCTTCTTTGATAGCTTCAAAGCTTCTTTTACCTTCCTTACTCTAAGGGAACTCTTGATGTTTTTTAAGCACTTGAGTAAGTGGCTTTACTAGTTCTGCAAAACTAGGAATGAATCTTCTAATAAAATTAATCTTACCCAAGAAGCTTTGCAATTCTTTCTTGTGCTTAGGCAAATGATAGAGCAAGGATTGCCTCTATTCTTTCTGGATCAATAAAAAGACCAGCTTTGGACATCATATGCCCAAGAAGTCTCCCCTCATGCACTGAAAAAATGCATTTCTTTGGATTCAAAGAGACCAAATTCTCTACATCTATAAAAAACAATCTTCAAATGAGTTAGATGATCATCAGGATCCTTTAAAAATACTGTAATGTCATCAAGATAACCTAAAACCATTTCACTCAAAAGACCATGAAAAACAAAATCCATTGCCTTTTCAAAGGTAGCTCCAACATTGGAGAGTCCAAAAGACATTTTTTTGTAATCAAAAGTACCATATTTGGTGGTGAAAGCGGTTTTATATTGATCTTGCTCTTTCACCAATATTTGATTATATCTTGAGTACCCATCCAATAAAGAAAACCTTTGTGAACCTGAAACTTTCTGTAAGATTTGATCCATGGAAGGAAGTGGAAAGTGATCTTTTAATGATACTCTATTCAAATCTTTGAAATCTACAGTCTTATTTCTCCATTCTTTTTCCTCACTGGAACAAGATTTGCAACCCATGTTGAATGCTTAATAGGAAAAATAATACCTGATTCAATCAGCTTTGTAAGTTCCTTCCTCATGAGAATCTCAATCTTGGGGTTGATTGGCCTTTGTTTTTGTCTTACTGGTTTTGCATCTTGTTCTAATTCAATAGCATGCTGTGCTAATCTGGGATCAAAACCTTTCAAATCATGGTATTTCCAACCAAAAACATCCATAAACTCTTGACATAATGAAATAAAAGCTACTCTCTTAGAATCAGTATTCACTTTACCCAATTTGAGTTGTTTATCTTCAGTTATGTTAATTGGTTCATAATGCTTTTTCTTGGAAGATATGCTCACTTTGTCTTTCCTTAGCTAATCATCTTCATTGAAAATGCTCTCTAAAATCACCAAACCTTTAGGCATCTTATTTGATTTTAATTGCACAATCTGATTTCCATATCGATCCTGCAATTTATCATGATTTCTTTGGCAAAATTCTACCTCATTTTGTAGAAAATATGCTATTTGTTTGTCAGAATCAAAAACTTGCCAACTTACATCGTTTTTTGGGACTGAGGTTTTCATACCACTTTAATTTGTGTTTGATTTTTAGTGTCCTTAATCTGATCCGAAATATCACACTGTGCACCTATGGCAGCAAGTCTATCAAGATACTGATTTGCTCTTCTAGGAATGGAACGAATGTCAAACGCAAGGAAATCTTCCATGAGATCCCAAACTCTTATGTTTGTAAGCCTTCAAAAGAGGATTCTTTGCTGCATTTAAACCTCTAACCTGTTGAATAACCAATTCACTATCACCTTTCACCAGCAAGAGCTTAATATATCTCTTTCTAGCCCACTGAAGACCATAAATAAGAGCTTCATATTCTGCAGTATTGAAAGTACAACTGAGTTGAAATCTTACAGAAGAATAATACCTTTGATTTTGTAGTGAAACCAACATAACACCAACCCCACTGCCATTCTTTGTTCTGGATCCATCAAATAATAGATTCCAAATTCTTTCTTAATCTTGCAATGAGCTAGTGAGACTAGGCAATAAGTCACTTTTTTCGTGCATAAAATAAGCTCCAAAACCAACATCTTCAATACTTTTGTAGGGGTTATGTCCATGATTATCAGCAGCCCATTCATCAAGGAGAAGATTTGGAATGCTTTCAAGAGGCTTAGAAGGCTCTTGATCAATGGTGTTATCATCTTCTTATGTAATACTGCAATTCACATTTGTCATATTTGGCATATATGGTTCAAGGTGAAATCTGAAAATAGGCTCTGATCTAATAGTTTCTTTGATTCCATACCTGGTTTTAAAAACCATGTATGATCAATCTGAAGAAAGATAACCTCCTATTTTGGCAGTGAAATCTCTGGATAAACATAGTGCAAAATATGGAGGTAGATCAACAACAACCTGTAAAATGGTGAAATTTGGACAGGAAACAAGTATAATTTTCAGATCTTTCAATACACCCACAGTCTTGGTAGGAGACCCATCTAATTGCAAGACATCTTTCTCATGGGGTTCATACTGCAAACTTAATTTATCAGCGATTGATTTGGCCATAACAGAGGTACTAGCCCCACTATCAATCATAGATAATCACCAATGATCACATAGATAAAATGGAGGAGGTTTAGTCACCTTAAGAGGTTGAGACTCAACAGCTGAATTAGATTTAGTTAAGACAGCGCTTACTCTTTCTTTTTTAGTTGATTATCATAAATAGTGAGCTTTGAAAGCTCTTCTTGCAAGTACTCCTTTTGTCCTGGGATTAGTAGAGTATCTCACATTGAAATTGAAACTGTAGTCTTTTTCATATGATCCACAATACTGAGTGGAGTAGTGGCTGCCTTTGATTGTAATTTAGAAGCAGCAGAAGCTCCTAAATTTTGTGTAAATTGAGGAATATAAGGTTCTTTCACATTCTTATCTTTTGGACCCTGAACTTGCTGATTTGGACTTTTCTAAGGCAGCTCATGTGTAGTTGTCTTTTGTTGTGGTTGAGAAAGGGCTGCGTTTTCAGGCCCTGAACCTTCTTCAATTGCTCTTTTCTTGGATCTACTATGGGTTGCAATTGGATTATGAACATCAGATAAATCTTGACTTTAATTTACAGCCAAGTGTTCAAAAGAATTCTCATCTTCTTGAAAATTGACAAATGTAGTTTCAGTAGGTGCTTTAACACGACCTTTTCCTTGTTGATTTGACACTTTTGCTCTAGTGAATGAAAGAATGTCACCATAGGGTAGAGTAGCTTCATTATTCTGAGAAGGTGGCTGGTTTTCAAATGAAAGAAGAACTGAACTTTGTTGCATGAAAGATTGATGAGAACTCTCACTAGTTGGAGCCATTGCCATGCTGTTTGATTGATCCGATTGATTGTTCCATTGCCCTTCTTGAGCATAATTACTTTGAGTTGGCACTATAGCTCTTGAATTGCTTGGAGCATTAGGATTATATTGCCTTGATTGAGAATTCTGCCCTTGAGTTTGCTGATTGGATTGATAGGATGGCCTATTGCGTTGATAATTCTGATTAGTATTCTGATAAGGCCTATATGGTGGAGCTTGGTGCCTCTCCAATGCAACCAACTTGTTAGTTTGAGCCTTAAGAAGACTCTCTATCTTCCCCATTCTGTCAGTTTAGTCACCTTTTGTTTGATTGAACTTTGATGACTTTAGAATTGGAGCAACAGTTGGAATAGGAGGATGAATCTATGGAAAAAGAGGCATTGGAGGCCTTGGAGATAACTTGCCTACTTGTATAAGACAATTTTCAGCGTTAATTGCTATTTCAAAAGCTTCAGGGAAAGTATTACCTCCCATAGATTGGATCATTACAGCCACATTTGAATTAAGAGCCTTCAAATAGTACATAAAAACATAATTGGGTGTAGGCTTGATCACTGCTGGAATTCTGTTCCAAGTCTTCTGGAATCTGTAATTGAAATCCACCATGAACTCATGGTTGAATCTTTTAATTGTTGTAAGCTGTTCTACAAGTGAAAGATGATCACTTTTATCTTCAAAATGTTTGCACATAATATCTCCAAATTCATCCCAGTTGTTGATTGATGCAGGAGCCAAACTTCTATACTACTAAAGTGCTTTTCCTTTAAAAGAAGTTGCCAACAACCTTATTGCTACATTCTCCTGTGTCACATGATGCATTGAACAAAGATTAGCAATATCTGCAATATGTTCTATAGGAGTTGTTGAATTTTTCTCTGTATAGTAAGGAAGAGCCTTCAGAGCTGAAATTGGAATATTATCCCATTGAGTGATATTTAGAAGACTTTCACCATTGAATGCAACAAAACCCTGTCTTCTGGGAACAACCATCTAAAGAATAGGATTTATAACAATATTTTGCTAAACAATATTGGTTTGAACAAGAGGATTTTGTGCAATGGCAGGGATAACAGAGGGTGTAAGATTTGGATTTAATTGAGAAGGTCTCTTCTTTCGCTGATAAGACAACTTAGAAAAATTGCTTCTTTCCCTTTTACAGAGGATTTTGTGACAACTTTTGGGGGCATAAAAAATATATAGATCTGAACATGAAAATCTGAAAATAAATATAATACTTAGATACACAGATAACAATTCAAAAAATGTGAATAAACGTGGCCCATCGAACGTGCGAGAAACTGTTATCACTCTGGAGTGTACCCTGTTTGAAGATGTGCAAAGCACACCCTCACTCCAGTTGATATAATTGGAACTTCTTTGAGCGTGGGTCACTCTTTGATAAGAACCTCCAGAGAGGGCTGGTTCTCTTTAGATTTTTTCAATAAACTTGATTACTGTGATTTTTGTGATTTTTGATGTGAAAAGGGAGAAGGAAAACTAAAACGGGAAATATAATTACAAGGGGGTGATACCCCTGAATCGTCAAAATCCTCTGAAGTTACTGAAATCAATGCACACATATAATCAAATGAAATCTATAATTCTGTCCTGAAGCATAACTATTTCAAATGAAGGGTTGGAAACCTCTTCAAATGACTTGCAAAAGGGTGAGGAAGGAAGATGTAGGTGAAGAAGGGCCCTGCAAAAGGAGATAAATCTCACTTATATGCTGATGCACAATCAGATTACACACTATCCCCTGTCAAAACTCAGACCCAGAATAATTTCTTTATTGATGGTTGATCCAGCATACAATTTCTTCTTTCCAAACTTCCGGGATTCTTTTCAATGGCTTGACTAAGCCAATAAATAGCCTTTTTCAAAACCTAAAATAACCTTATGTGCAGTTCTAAAAGAGGAAAGGGTTAGTCTTGGTTAATTAACCAAGACTTAACACCCTTTTACAATATAGAATATTCAATAAAATCTTTCTTTTACAAAAATGCATGCCTTTTCAAACATCGGTGTAGAAGTATCACAATGAGGCCAAGTTTAAGAGGTTAACTCCTAAATAAACAAGACACTTTCCAAGAAAACTCCAAACATGCATGAATCCAAAGTGGCGTAGAAGAATGGACGGTGGAATTATGAAAGTCAAACTTCTCTTTGCATGGTATACGATGCCAATATCTAAATAAGGAACTCCATTTGATTCGTTTGCAAGCTGAGCTGGAGGAAGAGATATTCTCTTTTGCATGAAAAACAAGGAAGATGTGCAACAAATTTGTTTAGTCAACTCCACTTGCACTGCTAGAACGTTGAGAGCCTTGCAACGTGAGAAGAACACCAAAAGTAGAAGTCAACCCTGCGCTGAGCTGGAACGTTTAGATGCATGAGAGTGACTAGTCAAACCATGGAGAAGCGTGACTTTAACAACCAATCAACTGAAGATTTGACTAGTCAATCGTAAATAGCCTCTGCTTTGTATGGAATTCCATGTTGACTCTGTCGTTTGCATGCATTTTCTCGGGCTTATCTACTCATGGCTTTTGGTTATATTTGTTCCTTGATTTACTCGGACAAAAGTTTGTGACTTTCCGTGTCCACTCCCTCGGATTTTTTCTTGTGGACTTTTTCTGTGCATCTCTTTGGCAATTTTCTCAAGATTATTTCCCCTTGGCTTGTTTATTCTTTCAGATTATTTTGCTTTTCCCTTGGTCTATCCTCCGGACTTTGTCTCTGTCTAACTCTTGGTACATACCCTTGCTTGTATTTGATTCAGGTTTTATTCCTTCAGGTTTGTTCTTTTCATCTTCGGATTATCCTGCTTGCTCCTTGTTTTTTTCTTTTTGCACAATCAAATTTCTTGTGGACAAAAAGTCGGTGAGAATTGTTTAAGACTTTATCTTTCTCCTCCTTTCGGGCTTATAACTTTCAACTTCCCGAAGGAATTCCTTCGGACAATTTTTCAGACTTTTTGTCCGAGTCCTTTGTCATTTTCCCTCAGACAAAAAGTCCGCGGGAATTATTTTCTTTGTTCCCTTCGGCTTGTTCCTTCCGGCTTGTAGAGTAACTTTTCCGAAGGGTACATATCCTTCGGGAATCTTGAAAATGTCTTTCCCGAAGGGCACATGCCCTTCGGGCTTTTGTAAAAGCCCTTAAAATTCATGAGATAAACTTTCTCGAAGGGTAGGTGCCCTTAAGGATTCTTGAAAACGTCCCTTCCAAACTTGAAGTGTGCCCTTCGGGATTTTTGAAATTGTCCTCTGGAAGCTTAAAAATGACCCTTAAGCGTTAAAATGAGCCTTTTCAAAGGGCAGATGCCCTTCGGAATTCTTGTCAATGACCCTTCGGAAGTGCGCATGCCCTTCGGATTTTTTGAAAGGGTACTTTTTCGAAGGGCACATACCCTTCAAAAAAAATGAAATGAACCTTTCTTTTGAGAGAGAAGCCCATCGGATTTTTTGACTTGACCTTTGAACTTTTCCCAAAGGGTACCTGCCCTTCGGGATTTTTGAAATGATCCCTCCCGAAGGGCACATACCCTTCGAGCTTTTTGAAAGAGTTATTTTTTTCGCCAAACTGCCCTTTTGTAATTCCTTCGGACTTTTGCAATGTCCTTTGAAAATTATTTTCCCTCGGACAAAAAGTCCGAGGAAATTGTTACCACTTTGAGTCCGAAAGAATTCTAAGAAAACACTTAGAAAAAAAACATTAGTTGTAAAGTCCGAAAAAAACAAAACAATATTGCTGCTTCTGATCATTCACGCTATTTACACAAACTCCATTGAAGACCTGTCTTCAATGCTCCTCAACATAGCCAGGATTGGTTGTAGATGATCTTCATAACCCTATGGATTCGCTCCATGATAATACATTGTACGGATAAAAAACCTGTATGTGACCTAAGGACTGCCCAAATGCAGATTTGATCTTTATTCCTTCTCTTATTGCTTGATGAGATTATTTGCACTAATCATATATATGGAGACCATTATTCTTGAAACCTTATGACTTCATTGGATTTTCTTGACTATATCAGGTTACCCAAGGCCTGCAAACTATTTCTCTCATATCCATGTTGCCCCTTGATGAACCCTTGTTCTCTTGAAATGAAACATGGTGACTTGTTGCGTATAGGTCTTCAGGTATCTCTCATCCTCCTTATCTTTATCGCAACATCATGACAAAAAACCTAATTGTTATAACATTGCTATAGGTGTTCACTTGACTGTGCTTGATGCCCTTGAAGATCTACAAACACCTTTATCAATGTTATGACCCTTTGATCATGCTTTGGCTCCCTAATTCATCATGGCTGCATTTTATATTTTGACTGTCCACATATCACCTTATTCATGCCTTTAGACTATAGATCACTAGTTTGGTCATCCGCATAGGGGATTTGACTGTTCTGGGAAAGTTTCAAATAGTAAGGGTAGTAATTTGGCCTTGACAGGGCAAATTACTCACATTACCATTGGATGTTTATGTGTAGTTTGCTATAAATTCCTAGTACTTATATTTAGCGAGGGTTCATATTTGAAGCATGCTCCCCTGTTTCCTCAGACTCTTCCCATTGTGTGTTCCTGGAATTAGAATTTTTGGTGAAACTTAGTCCACCGTGGTATCATTGTGACAAGGGCACTTGGTTCGATGGTTGATGCATTGAGTTTATTGTAGATCTGGAGGGTCTCTTTTCTGCCATCATCTCATCTCTCCTTTTGTGTTTATTTTCAAAGATTGGACTACCCTTTCTCCTTGTGTTTAGTAAATAGAGGAGCACAATACATGAACTTCAATGCTAACTTCTGACAATTAGATCTGTATGCAAGAATCTCATATTGAACTTTTGGTGATGACACATCTCTTGGAGACTATTCACGTAGACTCCATAGTGAAGTCAAATACGTGTAGTTGTGCTCTGGGCTGATCCCAAATCAATCCTAAAACGGAGGACAAAAGTCCATCTTTGTTCCCATCTTCCTCTTTGGGGAATATCCAATCTCATGGGTATTTCATGAACTGGACTTTGGAGTGAACAACAACTGGGGCTAGGAGGGTTGAATCTCATGTATTTCATGTTTGTCATTAGTTTATTGGTGTGTTGAAATTGTGCTTATTGATAATAACGTACTAACCACTATTTGATTGTGAAGCATCCTGGAGACTAGTTCCCTTTTTACCAAGGCTAGGTCCCTTTGTGGCTGATTGGTAATTTCCCCCCTGCTTTTTCATAGAAAACCTAAGCTCAACCAACCTAGGACTACTGTGATCTCAACTAGTTTGTCCCAACAACCTCTTCCAAATTTGCAGCCTAAAATCCTTGGTTGGCTGGCTCTACCATTAACATTTGAGGATTGTCCATGATTTACTTAGAAACTCCGAGAGATATCTCTCCCATTTCACCCCTGGTGTGGGATGGACTGTTGAAGAGCACATAATTTTCTATAAAATTGCCTTGAGGATCTTAAACGTATAACATGAGGACGTGGCATGCAGGGCTTCCCCTTCACGTTGATGGACTCAGCATATGATTGGTTCCTCAACGACCCGGAAAACTATCCCTAGTTGGGACCATTTCAGTTGTGCCTTCCTTGTCCAATTTGGGCAGGTGATAGACCCCAGTGTCCTCTACCAACAATTTGCATGTATTAAACGAGAGTCGAATGAGCCTATCAGGGACTTCAACGTTAAGTTTCAAAAGATATACAACCAGCTCACCGTGCTTTATCAATCTAACCCCCAACTAGCACTTGAAATGTATAAGAATGCGCTAGACCTTTGGACCTCTATGTTTCTAAGGAGAGACCTGACCATAACGGATCTATCCTTGGCTTATGCAGGGGCTATCAAGGTAGATAGGCAACTGAACCCCCAAGGCCAAATGATGGCCCCCACTCCTAATGTGCTACCACAGATGCCCACTTTGAACTTCTTGTCCAATGTTAATTAAAATGCCCCAATGTTGCAGCCACTCCCTGTCATGCATCAACTCCCGCTGGTTCAGCCCACGTCAAACCAACAATTGGGTTTTCTTAACCCAGGGAGCCATGAACTTACTCCTCGGATACCACAACAGGGAATGCTGGCAGCAGCTAACAATACCCAAACTATACCCCATGATTCCACAACTTTGGATGCCATTCGGCGAATGGTACACAAACTCAACAACGATTTCCTTGGGCTACAAAGACAGGTTTCCTGAATATTTTGGGACATTCTATAAAAAATATTTACGGACAATGATTAAGGAATCAAGAAGGAACAAAAAAATATTTTGCACCTAAAATACCAACAAATTACTCTTGATCCCAAAACTGGTCATGATGCACACATCTATAATACCCATATGCAAATGGGTAGATAGAAATAATTCATTAATTACTTGAGTCTCAGAGATAAGGGGATGGGGTTTCTAGAATGACAAAAATTTCTTGGATTTTGAGGACGTCGTGGGATGACTATTAAAAAATATAAAAATAAATTACAAAAATATCTTGAACTGAAATACGCTTAAACTTAAAACAATAAATTACTAAATAAAACCATTGATCCTATAATCCTTCCAATAATTTATAATTATGAATATCATAAATCTGAAGTCATAAGATACATAAACATACTAACTCAGAGTTGAGATAGTGAGAAGAGTACGTGATTGTTTTACTTATATTGTGATTAATGTGATTTAAACAAGATAAAACTTTGAATATTCAGATTGTGTAAAAGAGGACAATAATCATGCAAATCTGACTGTAAAAGGGTAGATTACCTACTATGTTTTTGAGTTGACAAAGCAAGATGGAAAGGATGCACTTAACTCTAATTTCCGTATTTTGTGTATTTGTCACTGTCCCTAAAACAACTCAGTATCTGCTCAAACAAGGAAACAAGAATTCAAACCCTGCATGGATGTTGCAGACAAAATTCAGATTCTTGCAGTGATTGATATTGTCTAGGCTCCGCCAATACTGTCCCTATTCACTGTGCAGGTCTATGACACTTCATATCACTGCTTCTTATGTGTGTGCGATTGCCTTTTAGTCCTATGCGCTGATCTTTGTTTTCCTTCTCTTTGATTTGAAACCTTAATTTCACTTTTGGCACAAGATAACCCTTAGAAAAAGGGTTACAAAGTTGGATTGGATAGCTCCAACCACTCATCGCTGAGTAACTGAGCGTTGTTTATGTTCCAATACTATAAAGAGGGCTCAAACCACATAGTTATCCCACCTAGGTGTGTGTGTGTGTGCACCATCATAATCAGTCTAGAATGCAATGCAATGTTTGGCTTTCGACACTTGGCACCATACAAAATTTGACTTGCATTTATATTCAAACTTGGCTGTAGAACTACTTTTTTGAGGGATATTTAGATGTCTTTGTGATAATGTTTCAGGAGAGTGCCAATGGATTTCACAAGCTTTCAAGTGATTCTCAATGTAATAGCACTAGTGACCAAGTTAGATGACCTTAGGTTTAATTTTTTTTTATCATTGACTCTGATGTTTTCCTCTATAATCGGACCCATGAAACATGCCTTTGTTGACCTAATGGAGATGTTCCAATTGTAAAAATTGCTGCCGAGTGTTTTTGGACACTACTGGTACAGGTGGACCCCTGTGACAAAATTGCAACTGTCCAATTATTGTCGATATTGTCATGGGAGTAATAATTAGTGATCTGAGTTATGGCGACAATTTGTCTAGGATTTAGGATTGTTTTTGCATAGACTAGGGTGATCTTGAATGTGTATAGGTAAATTGAGTTGATCAAGACAACAAATGGGTATACGGATAGAGGAAAGTTCAAATATGTCAAAGTGTGCCAAAGTTTCTAATATTAAATTTAGGTGTATACAAATGCCCCCTTTTAATCATAGGTCTTTAATACCATATTTACTTGTGATTTTCGTACTTAGTGCTGATAGATAAGCCTCAAATGTCTGTCTATCAGCCTCGAATGTCCGATTTGCTCCATGCAAAAACCTGCAAAGAAACATGTATAGATAAATGCTCATTTATAATAAAAACTCTAAAATAATATAGATTATTGAATTATTTTACATTGAAAAGTTAAATAATGAATACACCTGAGGGTACACAAATCAAGCTTTCATTTGTTGAACTCATTTGAAAAATGCCATGGGTTGATTATGCCCCAAGGAGATGTAACCATTGAAACCATGTGTTGAAGTGTGTTAATGTCCCAACCACCATTGGAGAAAGAGATGTGCTAGAAGTTGAGTGCCACAGAAACTTCAATTGCACTACTTAAAATATCATCATAGTTATTTTCTGGAATCCCGACACAGGGTTGTATGTCAAAATGGAATGCGAAACAAGTTCATATATAAATTGAAACTCTAGATCAACTGCTGCAGACGAATTTTAAATCCAAAGTGTATGTAGTATCATCATTCCCCATCAATCTGCAGTATAGAAATATAAAAGTGTTTGCATGAATAACATTCATGCCACAAATTTGATCCATCTAATTCTTCAAAGTGATATAGAATTCCAACATCTGTTTGTCATCATGTCATAGAATGTCTTTCAACTACTAGATTTGATAAATCTGTTCAATATGACCCATATAATCTATCTCAAAATGCCATATAATGTCCCAACTGTTCATTTCAATCATGTAGAATACTTCACATGTCTCTATTTGTGCAATCTGCCCTATCTGAATCACATAATTTGACCCAAAGTATGAACTATCTGTCATGGCTTGAATCTCTAAGACAAGACTACTATATGCTCCCCTTTTGATATGGGAGATGAAGCTCGTGAATCACTCGTCTAAAAAAAAAAGAGTTATGCACATCACGTGTTATATAGAAAAATGTAATATAAAGTACATATACAAATATGATAAGATATGTCATCGTAAAATTTTTGACCATCTAAGCACATATGAAACATGTAATCCAAGGCAGTGGGCATACAAGTGTCATGTTAAGTAGATATATCAATAAGACACACAGTGATAAGTAGTCACAATAGATGCATGATAAAAATCATGGTATCACACAATAAAAGTATGCGTGATATAAATCATGGCACCAAGCTCAACAAAAATCATTTATGTAACCACACATACACACACAATATCATGATCATGAAGCACACAAGCACTCTAAACACGACTCGATTCTGACTGGACATAGACACACATTGCCATGACTTGGACTGGAGGATCCTCTGACACCACTGACATGGTATGATAAGACACAATCAATGCACTCATAGAACACACAACATGACACATCAATGATCACACAATATAATAATCATCAAAATTAAGCGCGTAGAGCAATCAATGTTATTTTGCTTAATCAATCAATGTCAACATCCAATATAACAAAGCACAATCTCTATAAGAAATAACACTATAGAGAATATAAGCAAGAGGAAGTCATGTACAATAGTCTACTATGTTCAATGAACCAATATAGGAAGTTATGTATGATAGTCTACTATGATCAATGAACAAATATAGTAAGATATACCCTGATAAGTGTGCAAGCATGCCCCTAGTGTAAGCATGCTCCTAACATAGACAAATAGCCCATGGACAAATAAGGTCACACAATTGTATATCCATGTATCTCATATAACCTATATGTCTTAGATCTCACTCATGCATACCATGAGAAGTATGTGCGTAGAAAATGGATATGTAATTCACTATGTGTATGATAAATAACATCAATCAATTATGTATACTAGCAAAACATGTCATGCCTAGGTCCTAATTTTGTATTTTTGAAAATTCACTTTTTTTTTGTATTTTTTGATCTTTAAAATGTCCCTACTATCTTATGATCCCATCAATTGAATGCTCACATATAGGTCCTAGATTGAGTGGTGCGAATGTCACATACTATGGGCTAGGATTAACATATGTATCATTATCCGAATCAGAGAAATGATCATGCATTGTAAAATACCCAACATCGTCATCATAGTCAACATGATCATGTATATGCTTTGTAGATTTAGTACCATAGTACTTTGTTGTATGCTAGGAGAATGTGTCGGTATTTGTTGTGGAGCACGCACAAAAGTTATTTGTAAAACTATATTAAGAAGTGACGGACTAGGTAACATTTGTCGAACTTGAATAGATCGTTGATGTAATGGACATTGGAGAATTGGTCTTCAAGGAAGATCAATCACTTGTCTTTGATTTGCCTTCGTATGATGAACCTATACAAGTTGTACAATAGGTTGTTGTGGAGGCGGCAGAATAAATGTCTTTGGTTGAGTAAGGTACTCATATGGAATACACAAAATTGTAATCACTCGGTTGTTATAGATATACTTCAAGCATCAATGTAATGAGGATGAAATTGCACCTATCTTATGTATCCATGGAAATCCTAATAGCATGTCAAATGCTCCAATATTGGGCAAAACTAATAACCGATTAACAATAGTTGTAAGCCCTACCATAAGTGGTAACACAATGCCTCTAAGAGAGTTTTGTTGTTTTGCATCAAATCCTTTTATCGTAGTAGTTGTATCAAACAAATTTTTATGTGTGCACCCTAAATTAGTAAGCAATGTCATAGTGCATATGTTTTTACTTGACCCGTTATCCACCATAACGCTATGTGTAGGATGTGAATCAATGAAAGCACGTATGAATAAAGGCACATTGATAACATCATCAATAATCTCATGGTCATTGAATGTGATTGTAGGTCGTCGTACTGATTGTATGCTAATGTATTTCTCAAGCTTTCAAGTGGTTCTCAATGTAATAGTCTAAGTAGTGACCAAGTTCGCATGGCCTTAGGATTGATTTGTATTTATCGCCGACTCTAAATATTTCTATCTATAAATGACCCATTGAGCATGTCTAGGCCGACTTAATGGAGACGTTCCAATTTGAAAAATAGTCGTTGATTATTCTTGGATACTACCGACAAAACAGACACTTGCGACAAAATTGCAACTATTCGAATATTGTTGATACTGTCCTGGGAGTAAAATCCAATGATCTGAGATATGGCGACAATCTATTTAAGATTCTGGAATGTTCTTGCGCAGACTACGGTGGTTTTGAATGTTTATTGGTAAATCTGTGGCTAGGACAATAGGTGGGTATTCTGATAGAGGAAAGTGTGCACAAGAATTAAATGTGTACTCAAAGTCCAAGCATGTCAAAGTGTCTAATATTAAATTTAGGTGTCTACAACGATACATCAACATGTTAAGTCAAACTCAGAGCTGAGAAGAGTACATTATAAGTAATACACCAACATGTTATGCCAAAAACAAAAAAACATAGTTTGCAACTCAATAATCATACTCATCATCCGAGGGAATACTTGTGAACTCATAATTATTGGAAGTATTGGGCTCTTCTTCCTCTTGCAAGGGATCCCAACCAATCCTTGCTGCACATCTCGCTCTTCGTGAACCTTCCTTGGCTTCTGAAGATATCCCATCGTAATGTTGGGTTCTTGTGCTTAGGGGTCTTGCGATCAATCAAATAGAAGGAATTGTGTACAACAAACTTCTCTGCTCTCTTAGAGGTAAGTCTCTTCCTCTTACAAGACTGAATCCAACTATATGTTGACCAAATTCTCTCAATGGTAACTGAATTGGAAACTTGGGAAAGGAGGTAAATGGCAAGTGTCTATAACAATCCTGGAGGCCCAACTCACTAGGTTGTCCTATGCCAATGCGAGTCTATCTATTCTAGTTGAGGCTCTGTAGCTATGAAGTTCAGTAAACTTGAGCCACTAAACTCAGACTTGTGAAGTTTCCTCGGGACCATACATTTTTCTTAGGGCTTTCAAGAAGTACTTTTTCACCGCCTTGTCATCCAAGGGGAAAATTCTACTAGGCCTTTCCACATACCATTTTGGGTTAAGCACATATGCAGCCATGTGTAAGGTGGTGTTCAACTTCCCCCACCTTTGCTATATGATGGGCTGAATATCTTTTCTTGAGAAGGTGCGGATGGTAGAACTCTAGGGTGGGGCCCTCAATCGAATAACAACTTTCATTTGGGCAAGCATGTTATCAATGGACTCATATATCTCGCCAAGCTTGGGGGTGTTAGAATCCCCATATTTGATGATGATGAATATTAGAGATATAATAAATGTGATTTATCTCACATATGTGCCAAATGTTCCCATCATTGCTACCTCCACTTTCTTCCCCTGCTTTTTCTTGGACTCTCCCCACCTAGTCCACTCTTGTGTCATGATCATAACTTGTAGGGGCTCCTGCTACTTTACCATCTTATCCAACAAAATAAAGTAGAATTTTCCTTGGCTTGAAGAATTTCTTTTCTTGAAAAGGTGCGGAAGCGTGCTAACAATGTGTAGTGGTTGTAGATGAACTTCAACACCTCCCTAGCATCGACCATCATCTTTTTGCCCCAATTAATTTTGCCAATGTACTTTAGGGCATTGTTCATTGACATCAACTAGCTTACTTGCCGCCCTGCACATATATGCTGCATAAGTGACTACTTGTACCACATTGGAAGGACCAACCTTCTCAATGGTGTCCTTCGAAATCAGAAACTTTAACTTTGTATTCTCGTGCTTTCTTGAATGGTAAACCGCCCTCAGGAAGTAAGGCCCATCATTACACGAGGCTGATATTAATGAGTGCACGATGTCTAATATCCATCCACCCATCCATGATAATGTTGCAAACATGAAAGACCCATAGTTCCTGTCCAAAATGGTAGTCCTCAGTTTTGTGTCTCCAAGGGGTACATAACTTGCACTTGCTTGGCTACCTTAGCCATAGCCTCCTTGTAACAAGGAGAGCAAGCAACATGAAATGAGATGACAACGGACTAAAATAATTTTCAAATGGCATTGTCAACCTCCTCCCTAGCCTTTGCATCCACATGTCAACAATTGGATTGGGGGCCACAACCTTTTTCTTCCACCTAGCCTCCACTTCAATCATCTCAAAACTTGGTATTGCTGGAGCATCAGGGAAATAAATTCTAGAATTCCTATGAGAACCATAAGGGGTGGTTGTTCCAGCTTTGGAATGTTGTTTGCGATATCTCCACTAAACAACTTGATAAACTCCATTATCTCATTATGTGTGGTTTTCCATACAAAGTCCAACCATTTTCCGTAGTATATGTAGGAAGTATGCATTTATTCTAGTGATGCTTCCCAATCAAGTCAACGAACAAATATTACACTTCAACATTTTTGTCCTCCCTCTAGTGCTTGCTTTGGTGGAGTCAAGTATCTAAGCAAACTGTTTCAAAGGTTTCTTCTTATCAAAATTTTCTTTAGAATATTGGGCCAACATTGTAGAAGGCTGATCAAACTTTTGGACACTCATAGCTGAACTTTCAATTTGCATTGCCTCTTCCCTTTCGCCTTGGGCCCCTCACTAGGGCCACTACCCATCATATCCATGTGCACATCAACTGCTTAATCACTATCAAAACTCATTTTGGACTGCAAAATAAAACACAAAAAATATTTTTTTAAACTAACACAAACAACAAAATAATGTAATTAAAAAATAGTTAAATAAGTTGAAATTTCAGTTTTCCTATAACTTAAATAAACAAAAACAACAAATTAAAAAACAACACATAATTCATAATTTATGCTATTTTTTTTGGCTTAAAACTGTTTATGTTTAATTTTTTGTGTGTTTAAGCATTGGGGATGCTGGGATGCCCTTCAATTGTCCCAGGAATGTCATGGCGTTTACAACACCTGCTAAGGTTTGGGGACGTTTTAGGGACATCCCCAAAACACCCCTGAAATTCTGGGGACGTCCCTGCTTTTTGGAAATTTGAGACTTGTGGGTGACATTTCGTCCCCGACTTCATCCCCGTCTGTCCCTGAATCATTCTATATATCCGGGATGTCACCAGGATTGGTGGGGCACTTCCTTGTGTAACATTGTAATTCATAGACTTGGTGGAAAGGGGGAATAATTGGAAAGGGTAGATATAAATAAATCCTAAAGTAGGTGAAACGCTGAAAAACTGGAACAAATGTAAAGGCTAGATGGCAATGAATTAAAAGTAGGTGGACAGCTGGAACAACTGGAAAGGATAGGTAGAAAGTTAGGAGAATTAAAAGGTATTTTAAGATTTTTAGCCTATATATAGGTGTCTCTGATGTAAAAGGATAACCGGAAATAAACACAGAAATAGAGACATATTTATTCATATCAATTGGTATCAAAGCCTAATAATCAGGACTTCCGTATCTGCAATATTCTGCATGTTTTCAAATTTCAGATTGCTCTGCCTATATTATACTCCTTGTGTATATTTGGCACACCAACAAATGATCAGGCCCTCTCCATTTCTGAAATTGTCAGTTTGTTTCTAAATTTTGGTTTTCTGCTCAACAGTGGCTATTTATCAGATTTCAGAGTACTGAAAGAAGTTTTTCTGATTGCAGATTTCAGATTTTCAGATCAGCATTGATTAAGAATTCTATGGTCAAGTTTCTGCTGCTTAATGCTGATTTTCGAAATTTCAGATTTATGATGTTAAGTTTATGATTTCTAATTCAGCATTTATTCAGCTGTGCATTGGGGCTCTGATTGTTTTTCCTTATTTTGGGTGTTGGTTCCAACCTCCTGTTGACGCAGTGGATTGCACTCTTGGTAGGAGGTCGAGCTCCTGCCTTCCACACGTCAAAATGGAAACTCCCTTCGCCCCTGTGGCACTGGCGAAGCTGGAGGGGAGAGTCTCTAGATAAGGGCCAGCTCCCTTTGATGCATCTGAGTTATTCCAATAAGTGCTAAAACATATATATATATATATATATATATATATATATATATATAATGGGGGGGGATGAAAAGGGAGAAGGATTACAGGAAAACAAAACCTACTCTAAAAAGGTGATGCACCAAATGATTCGACCTACTCACACTCACACTCTGAACCATACAAACATATACGTACACTTTAACTGGTAAAAGGACTAGGCTGCAGGAAGGTTAACAGAGAGGCTTTAATGGAACACACAAAAAAAGCGCCTCACCATAGGTGCTGTAGAAAAAAGCACACTGTCTAGTAACCTCCTTCTGTCTCTGCACTCCAGGTACAGCGCTTCTTGTCCCCTGAAGGAATGGCGCCTTATAGATACCAGATGCGTTGGTGTCAACCCTGTGCAAGCATTAGAAAGCAATGACTAAACACAAGACTAACACTCAGACACACTCAGAGATATCTAACCAGAATAGAGGTAAAAATGCGTTTTATTGATTCCAGGAAAAAATTGCCAGGGCTTCGCCTTACAATGTGAAAGATTTTTCTACAATATATAGAGGAAGAAAAAGGGCTTTTTGGCGCCTTTTTTACAAATGACCCATGTGCGTTCCGATCATTGGGAAGAGCAAGCCGCTTAAACATCATATGAGAAATTATGGGCCGCGCCGTTTGTTTGCAAACAAGACCGCTCCTTCAAGGCGATTACGCGGCTTGTCTGCTCATTAATGCAAAATGAAAAAAATGGGTCACGCCGTTAGCCGTTTGCGCCTCTTAATGATCAATTCGCAGACACTGTATCACTTGCTGGAGTAACTGCTTGAGTCGACACCTTCTTTCGCCACTTGGACTGCTTTGTCCATTTCTGCACTTGGTCTTTCTTCTGGCCTTAAGCCTTTGAATTCCTTCGGGTTCGCGCTTAAGTTTGCGAAGATCAACAGCGACTTTATTTCTACAAATTTTACGTCATCGGGTCCGTCGTCCTTCTTAACAATTTGTTCGTGTCTTTTCCGCTTGCCTTGTCTGTTTTTCGCTGATTTCAATAAGTGACATGTGGCGTGTTCCGCTACTGAAACATGCAGGACACGTGGCAGCATCCACTGAGTTTATAGAAGCTTCAAACACCTTTTGAGAGTCCTGTGGAAGAGGACATGTGGCGGCTTCCGCTCCCTTTAGTAGTTCCTCCGGGGCCCACCACAGTTCTCGCGGGACAAAAGAGAGACTGCGGGTGTTGACACTTGTCGGCTTCCACCGAGCTTTGCAGGGGACACGTGGCGCGTTCTGCTTCTTTTAGGGAAAACATGTCAAAGCCTTCCGCGGTTGCCACTTGGCGCTTTCCGTGCTCTGGCTTTTCCTAGTGTAAAATTGATGTTCGCGGGCCCGCCACTGTTTGAAAAACAACGGATAGTCTATTTTCTTGAAGTTGACGGCTTCGGAGACGTTACCGTCCTTGGCAAATTCCTTCGGTCCTTTCCCTCTGATTCGACCTTTTGTTTTGGACCCTCTCGAAGGGGAACTATCCCTTTGGCTTTGGAGAAGTACCCTTCGTTCGGCAGCCGAGAGTCCCTCGCAAGGGCACCTGCCCTTCGGGGTCCTTCGGCGGCCTTTTTCCCTTTGGCTATTTTCTTGCGGACAAAATGCCCGCAAGAATGTTTCGCTCGCTTCTTTTCTTCGGAACTTTTCCCCGCAGACTTTTTTCACGGACATTTCCCCGCGGACAAAAGTTCGCAAGAATTGTCTTGTCCGCTTTGCCTTCGGAAATTCTCTTTCGGGTATTCTGCTGCAGCTTCCCGAATTTCTTCGGACTTTTTGTTCGAAGGAGTTCCTTCGGACAAAATTCTGAAAGAATTCGTTTCTTGCCTTAGTCTTTTCTGCGCCTTTAAAAGTGCCCTTCGGGAAAGTTGAAAACGACCCTTTCGAAGGGTGCTGTCGTCGACCAAGTGCCCTCCGCAAGGGCACTTGTCCTTCGGGAGGTTCTCTTGAACTTTTTGATTGAACCGCTCCTTTGAACCAACCGTTGAACCAAGCTTTGAACCAAATTTTGAACCAAGCTTTGAACCAAAGCACGAACCCTTTGATTGAACCAAAGCCGTTGAACCATTTGATTGATCCAAAGCGATGAACCAAAGCATTGAACCAAAACGTTGAACCGGTGCAATGGTTCAACGGTTCAAAGATGCTAACTCTTGGAAAGATTATGTCGTTGAACCATTTTTCTAATCTTAGGGAAAAGTGTCTTTGAACCATTTTAGCTCTCTTTCCTTATGAATTTCTTCAGACAAGAGTTTGAAGAAGCTTTGTAAAACCTTGCACTTTTTGAACTGGTTCTTCATCTGCCGAAAGACTCGCCTGCAGAGTCCGTAGAAACTTCTTTGCAGAGTCTGTAGAAACTTCACTTGCAGAGTCCGTAGAAATTTCGTGACTTGTGCAAAATCAAAAAATGTACTGGCTCAGAACAACAGGGAAAAAGGGGACCGGTTTTTTGGCCTGTTGGGCCAAAAAATGGTCAACACCTCCATCTGCTGATACATTTATGGTGTATTTGGCACCCATACCTCTTGCTGTCTAAATCCCTGTTTCAATTATTGCCGTCAATTTTCTGCTGTAGAAATTCTGATGTAAAATTATTGCTGCTAATTAGTGTTGTCAATTATTTTCTGTCAATTTCCTGCAGTAAAATTTCTACAGTCAATTGTTGAATCTGATTTGAGTTTCATGTTTCTTGCTTTCTGTTTGGACATAGATAGCCAAGCAGTAGCTCATTTCATTATCAGACCTAGCTGTGTTAGATCTGGTTTGCTGCGCATCTTCATGGGGTCCTCTTGAACTAAGCTTCATGCTCGTGGCTTTGTTCTTGCAACAAAAGCAGCCTGTTAGTTCTTAGATGTCTAGTGTCAACCTTCGTTTTTTGAAGAAGTCTCCCCAGCTCAACCCAAAACCGCGACATGGTGCAGTTTTGCACCCAGGAGTTGGTTAACAGCAGCAGGAGGCATTTCAACTCCAACTTATGACAGCAAATAACGAGCATGTTCCAATTATTCTTCAAGCCTCCCCCATAACCATGCAACATCTCAATAATGGTTCCACTCGACAACCCGGCTTCATTTACACAACTAAACTCATTGCATTCACTTTCTACAATCATCAAGGAAACGGACAATACAACTTTGCCACCATCTCTACTGGTTCCCCATGATCCTAACCATGAGGCACCATGAACTCCTCAGAGGGTTGGCCACGACCCATGGTGAATATATTGTTATGGAGACAACTACTCTTCTACAACATATTATAGTTGTGGGCAAGTCTTTTGACCACCACCTCACCACTCTACTACCTATTGTAGTTGTTACATCCACTCTTCTTCATCGGGCCAATTTGAAATTCCAAAAACCAAGGATTAACTCCATATTGATGATCTTGGTTGAGCTTCTTCATAGCTCCAAGTTGGACCCTTCACAGTTTTAGTGTTGGCATCTTCTAGTCTTGGCATCTTCCACTCCATTTCCTCCCATACATTCTACCCTTAAGCATGGAGGACACCTAATGGGTTTGTTTTTGGAAAACTCCTATGCTTGTGTTCCCCACCCCACAGCCAACCCATTCCCCACAACAAGAATATGTCCTCAATACGAAGATATTCTTCCATGCAGATCATCAGTTTCTGGGGCTTGGATCTCCTTGTAAGGATCCTTTTGGCTTAAGAGAGAGTATTTCAATCCCCAAAATATTTCATTTGCAGGGGTTCCAACTCTTCACTTTCAACGTTTAGATTATATTTATCTCGGGGCTATATTATTACTGTTTGTGGTTTGCATGTGCTTCATACCCAACCAAAAGTTCCATTTTCCCCTGACTCATCTGTGCAACTACAAGGTTTTGATTTATCCGATGAAATTGGGGGCAATTTCCTCTTCAATTGGGAGGAAATAATGAGGACAACTATTATAGTTAGTAGTTTGGAACTTTAGCCATAGATTCAGAAATCCCTAGAACTCGATGATTAATCACGATAAATTGCGAGTTAAGGTTGAAATGATATATCTTTTGTTAAATTGTGAGACGAGAAAGGTAGATACGTTGCGAATTTTTGTCAATTATTACAATGATTACTTCGCAAAAATCATGACTTTATTGCCACAACTTGCCTAGGCACAATATAAAATCACGAAGAAAAAAAAACTATATTATGCTTATTTCTGCATTTTTTTTTGTGTTTTTTCCTTTTGATTGTGAATACAATGCATAGTTAGTGGAGCTAGGGTTTTGGCAATTTCTAAATCTATGGTCAAAGCATAACTTGTGGTTTTTTTTTTTTGGATATTTGCAATTCTATACCCTGCTCTTGCCCTTCCCTCTATTTGGTTTATACACATTTTTATATTCTGATTGTTGAGGTGCCTCTAAGTTCACCATCTGCCTCAGGATTCAGATTATTAGAGTGATTGACAATGGTACATAGTCATACAATCATATGGTATCAATATTAGCTAGTAGAGCCTAGATTTTCATTGTTCAAGGCTGCCTCAAGGAATACACCAGCATACAATGATTAACAAGGCCAAGGGTATACATTTACAGTATACACAATCACACAATCGGCAATGGCCTACTGCTTTTTAATACATTCTCTGATTTTAGGGTATAGGTATTTATTTTATTTTTCATTATATTTCTAGCATGAATCATGATATCTGCTTCATCTTCTACTTCTTTCATTAGTAGGTAGGGTCAGATTCTATTTTCTTTTTGTTTTTGTTTTATAGGGTTTAAGTTTGTTATTTAAAAATGACATCGGCATTCGGTTCGGCTTTCTGTCATAAGCATAAATCTCTTGATCTTTCTTGGAAGCACTGTGAACCAGCATAAGAGGGCAATTGTGTGATATGCAATTATTGTGGAATGAAAATGAGTGGAAGTGTCTCTCTCCTTAAATAGCACATCAACAACTACCAGACAATGATTTGACATTGTGTAGAGAAGCACCACCTGAGGCTTAACGAGAGATGGTTTCTTGCTTTGCGGCTTATGAGGAGAGAAAAAAAGAAAAAATAGAAAGCTAATGCACTTGAAGCCCTAGTGAATAGGAGGGTAGTTAAGAATAATTATGACAGTGAGACCTCTTCTATTGCCCCAACTCTAGGGGGCTAGGGACGAGGATGGGGCTCATCCACTGAGAGATAGTTCGGCTACTTTTTTTGTTTATTAAAGTAGTCCTGGGTCACAACTTTCACTCAAAGGTACCATTTGGAACCAAGAAGTACACAATGAAACAAAGTTGCGACAAAATTTTGGTACTACAACAACATTCTTTTTAATGTGGCAAAAGCCCATATTGAGAGAATTTGGTCACTGCATTGACCGTTGCCATGAAGGGGTTCAAGGCTCCTATTCATAATTTGAGTGGCCTAGATTCTTTCAAACATACCAAAACAATTGTAGAAGAGCAAATGAAAGTATGGTATAAAAAGAACTACACCATTTTGTTTGATGGGTAGATGGATGGAAAAAACCGTACATGATTAACTTTTTAGTGGCTTCAAGTGGGCAGTTGGTCTTCTTGAAGTCAATCAAAACCTTCCACCAAGTGAAAAATGCACACTGTGTTAGACAACTCAGCAACATATGTAATGGCATAGAGATTTCTTGAGAGGCACCCTACACTTTTTTGGACCTCTCGTGTAGTCCATTGCATTGATCTCCTACTCGAGGACATAGAAAAGATCTCGTGTGAAAAATGTAGTTGAAGAGGTAAGAAATTTTTCCAATTCATCTACAATCATAGTTGGGTGTTAAACTTGAGAGAACACATCAATAGAAAGGGGCTTGTGCGATCAGGCGTCACACTATTCGTCACAAACTTCATCACATTGCAAAACATTTTAAATTCACTTACATCCCTTAAACATATGTTTGCGAGTCATTGGTGGTTGGAGTCTCCCTATGCTAATGAAGGTCGAAAGGCAAAGGGTCGTGAAAACCATTTTTGATGATGTGTTTGCGAAACACAGAAAATCCTTAAGGTGACCTTAAATTTTAATTTATTATTATTATTTATTTGTTTTAATTTTTTTCCTAATTTTAATTTTAAATTTGTGCATTATTGTGTTTTAGGTATCAAAATCTTTGGTTCGAGTTATATGGTTGGTGGATGGGAAGAGAAAAACCCAATGGGTTATTTGTATGAGGTTGTGGACATGGCCAAAGAGGCAACAACAAAATATAATAGGCAAAATCAAATAAAATATGAATCCATTTGTTGCATAATTGATTGGAGGTGGAACAAGTTGTTCCATTGACATATTCATATAGTGGCATACTACTTGCACCATAAGTTTTTCTATTCCGATTCATTTATGGTCGATGAGGAGGTTATGATGGCGTCAATACATGCATCGAGAGTATGATCCCTATTAATGACACTAGAGATAGTTATTGAGGTGTTGCAGATTTACAAGAATGCAACAAAGAGATTATTTTCTTCGGCGTTATGCATTAAAAGAAGAAACACGTTTCAACTAGGTAAAAACAAATTGAGTCATTTGTTTTTATTTTTGAGTCTCGTTATTCGTAGAACTAGATACTACTACTACTTTCATTTATTCAAGCTTAGTTGGCTTACAAAATTATAAATGTCCTATTTTCAAGTGTGTGGTGAGAGGATTATGGTGCCAAAACATCAAATCTTTAAAGGCTAGCCATCCACCTACTAGACTGCTCATTTGGGTGTGAATGCAATTGAAGCATGTTTGAATTTTTTCACACAAAGAAATGCAATAGGTTGACAACACGCCACCTTAGTGACATTGTTTTTGTGTGATACAATCTTCGTCTTTGCGTGAAACAAGTGGAGGGGGAAGAGAGTTATGAGGCGATTGACTTGGATGACATTGATTCATATGTTGATTGGATTGCTGATGATGCGGAGCCGGAGCCCATGTTTACTGTAGAGGAGATAGCAGATTTGGAGAGGAAGGTAGAAGAAGCAGAAGCATCAAGGGCAGCAAAGGCATCAGAGGGAATATCCTTGTGGATGATGTTGCAGAGGAGACCAAGGAATATTTACCTTCTACTTCCACGAGGCAGCTGCAACAGACTTATACTAGGTGTTAGAGGTGAAATGTAATATGTATATTTGATATTTCATGACTATGTGAGCATTTTAGTTTATAATTTTGTACTTTGTACTCTTTTTTGGTTGAAAATCAATAGTAAATATACTTATGGCATTCTTTACATTCATTTCTCGTGACATTTAACAGTGTTTTACTTGTTATTTAATTTTAATTTATGAATTTATATGTTTTTAAAGTAGCAATAAAGTTGCCCAATAATTGCCAGCGGAGGAATATTTAACTTCCACTTCCATGAGGCAGCCGCAACAGACTTATACTAGGCGTTAGAGATGAAATGTAATATGTATATTTGATATTTTACGACTCTATGAGCATTTTAGTTTGTAACTTTGTACTTTGTACTCTTTTTTGGTTGAAGATTAATAGAAAATATACTTACGGCATTCTCTACATTCATTTCTCATGTCATTTAACAGTGTTTTACTTTTTATTTAAGTTTATTTTATGAATTTATATATTTTTTAAAATAACAATAAGGTCGTTGAGTAATTGCCAAGACACTCCCGAGTCTCGAGACGGAGTCAAAATTTTGGGCTGCCGACTAATTGCTGGGTATGAATTGAAGAACTATGAATTTAACTATTCTTATATGGCATATTCATATACAAGTGCGTGGGTAGAAATAAATCATAAAGTAGGTGGACTGCTGGAACAGCTGTTAAAGATATATAAATAAATCATAAAGAGGTGGGATGATGGAACAGCTATAAAGGGTAGATAGCAAGGAATTAAAACTAGTTGGGCAGCTTATACAACTGGAAAGGATAGGTAGAAGACTAGGATAATTAAATGTTATTGTAATATTTTTAGCCTATATATACAGCCTTCTCTGATGTAAATGTAGACTCAGAGACAAACTAAGAAATAGAGAAATCACTTCATATCAGTGTTATTGTTAGTAATTTGCCTTGTCAAGGCCAAATTATTACCCCTACTATTCGAAACTTTCCCTAGAACGGTCAATTTCTCTATACAGCTGGTCAAACTGTTGAATTATAGTCTAAAGGCATGAACAAAGGGATATGTAGGTAGTGAAAGTATCAAATATAATCATGATGAGGACCTACAACAATGTTACACAATCAAGTGTGTTCACAAGGATGATATGTTGAAATAAGAAAGGTCTTTATCAAGATTTAGTGACAAGTACTTATGATCATGAGGAGAATACATGAACAACCCATTTATGGGGTGAAAGACAAGCATGGAGATGAAGGTTAAGGTGGCAGTGAGTTTTTTCATATGGTTCATGTTTGCCAATGGATTGATCAAGCAACCATGAAGAGGAATGACGATCAAATCTGCCTTTGAGCCTTCTTTGAGGTCATAGACAAGCTACAGTCCGTACAAGGGCAAGACACCTACAACAAGTTCAAAAAGCATATCTCCTACTCAAAATGTCACATACAGTTATAAAGTTAACTTACAGACTTGTAGGAGCAATAACTTCGTAAGGTGGATAAGAGTGTCATGAAAAAGACATTCAAGTTCAAAAGGCCTTATATAGGGTTACTCATCATATGCACCTACAGTCAGTCACCAAAAAGATAACTCTACAAGTCCCTTTTTGGGCTATATCAATCTTTTTCTGTATGAAATTCTAATTTGAAAGGTTTAATCACAAATGGTTAAATAGTATGGTGATGAAGTGATTCTATACAGGGCACATGCAGGGTGTGGTTATGTTTTGAAAAGAGACAGGTAACATTAACCTATAGTCTTGTACGGACAATTAACCTACAGTTGCCATAAGATGTCCTAGTCAAGAAGGTTTTTTGTTATTTTAAGATTTTCTAGTTGTTTTCAAGGAGGTTTCGTGTGCCAAGGGTGATGGTATTTCACAAGGATTAGGTTATAAAACATGTGAGGCCTTGATAAGAGCCAATGAAGAATTAATCAAGCTACAACCATTACGCCTATAGAAGATGTACCCTATAGCAGTCTATAAACATTCATTGAATGAGAGAACTATGTTAAAGTGAAGGATTGATTGGTGGCTAAAGACACTTCATAGAAATACATGATATCCAATGCATGATGGATTGTGAATAATGCTCACAGGCACTTCTTCGATTAGGTCATCCATCTAAGGGCCACCTCCAACTCACATAAGGTACCTACAATCGAGTTTGATCAGCAATGAAACATTCCAAGACACTTGGGAAGATTGCCTCAATCTAGGGTTTGAAGGCCATGGTGACAAGGCAACTAATGCATCAGGCATTAAGGAATATATATTAAGAGGCTAGTAAAAGAGACCTACTAGTCTATATAACTACAACCATCCTTAAGACTAGACCTACAGGGCTGTAGGTTCACTTACAGATGAAAGCAAGGGATCATTAAGAGCATAAGTCACAGTCAAGAATTTTTGATATTTGCCAAGGCAACGAGGTTTTGAAGTTACAAAAGGACATTTGATGAGGATTGCTTTTCATGAAAAGGAAGCAAGCCGAGTGAAGAGCTTGATGAAGTAGGAATACAGGTTTATTTTTCTTTCTGGGCTTTTCACCAAGTGTTTTCTTTCTCAGAGTTTTTTTTCGAGCTAAGAGGGAACAATTTCCTCAGACTTTTTGTCCGAGGGAAAAGAAATCTGAAAAAGGACTTTGCAAGAAGTCCAAAAGAATCAGCAGTTCATTTGCTTTTTCCAAAGGATAGTTTGGCGAAGGGAAAAGGTGTAGTTCAAAAACTCGAAGGGTATGTGCCCTTCGAGAAGGTTCATTACAAAAATTCCGAAGGGTACCTACCATTCGGGAAAGTTCAAAACAGAAGTCCGAAGGGACAAATTCAAAAAGTCCGAAGGGCTTTCCAAATTTTCCGATAGGGCCATTTGCAAAGTCTCGAAAGGCAACTTTTTCGAAAGAGTGCCAATTCAAAATTCCGAAGGGCTTCTTTTTTCAAAAGGAACGGTTCATAACATTTTCTCGAAGGGCAGTTCACAAAAAACCTGAAGGGTATGTGCCCTTTGGAAAAGTCACTTGGCAAGAACCCCAAAGGGTATTTGCCCTTCAGGAAGGTTCACTTCAAGATTTCAAAGGACTTTTGCAAGAATCCTGAAGGGTGTGCCCTTCGGGAAAGTCACTTTCCAAAACTTCCGAAGGGTCACTTTTTGAAGGCCCAAAGGGCTCTTTCTTTCGGGAAAGTCCTTAACAATAAAGCCTGAAAGAATCATTTACTTCTAACTTTTGTCCGAAGCAAACAATTGGCAAGAAAGACAAAGGCCCAAGAAAAGTCCGAAGGAAATGAACAATTCCTGCGGGAAAATAACCAAGGGGAAAACCGAGAGATAATAAAGTCCGAAAGAAGGAAAAGACAAAGTCCGAGACAATTCCCGCAGACATTTTGTCTGAGGGAAAATGACTGAGCAAAAAGCTGAACAAATTCTCGACTCAACAATAGAAAGGAAATGAACAGGAAAGGCATATAAAGGATAAAGCCCAAAAGGAAAGACAAGCCAAGGGAAAATAGACACAGGAAAGTCACGGACGATTTGTCCAGAGAGGTCAAGGAACAAATAGAGACAAAAGCCACAAATAGATAAGTGCCGAAGAAATGCATGCACAAAAGCGAAGAAACCGAGAGCAAAAGGCTGGGAAATAACAAGGAATTCAATCTGAATACATCTCTTGCTCATCAAGATCTTTGTCCATGCAAGCAAGGGTTATTTATAGTGGATTGGTCAAAGCTTCAGTTGACTGTATAATGAAATCACGCTTCTCCTTGGTTTTCATGCAATCCAAAGCTTTCAATGTTTCACGCAGTTCAAGCGGAGTTCTCCGTCCAAGATGTAGCATAGCTTTTCATACAATTGGAGAACATTAGAGGTTGACTGGTCTTGAGTTGGAGTTGACTAGACAAGCTTGTTACACATATTGTTTTCCATGCAAAGGGGAATAATCTCTTCTTCCAACTCAACGTTCAAACAAATTAAATGGAGTTCCTTATTTAGAGATTTGGCGTAGTATTCCATGCAACGGAGAAGTTTGACTTTCAATGGGCCCACCATCCATACTTCTACGCCAACCTTGGATTCATGCATGTTTGGAGATTTTTGGAGAGTGTATTGTTTATTTTAAATATTAACCTTTCAAACTTTGCCCCACCGCCATACTTCTACGCCAAAGTTTGGAGAAGCATGCAAATTTTGTAAATGGAAAAGATTTTATTGAATATTCTAAACATTGTAAAAGGTGTTAAGTCTTGAGTTAATTAACCAAGACTAACCCTTCCCCTTTTTTGAACTCCACTTAGGGCTATTTTAGGTTTTGGAAAGCTTATTTATTGGCTTAATCAAGCCATTTAGAAGGATCCCTGAAGTTGGAAGAAAGAAATTGTACGTTGGACTAGTGATCAATAAAGGAATTTTTGTTCTGAATCTGAATTTTGAGAGAAGAATAATGTGTATTTGATTGTGCATCAGCGTATAAGTGAGATTTTTCTCCTTTTGCAGGTCCCTTCCTCACCTTATCTTTCTCTATCTCAACCTTTTGCAGGTCATTTGAAGAGGTTTTCAACCCTTCATCTGAAACATTTTTGCTTAAGGACAAAATTATAGATTTCATTTGATTATATGTCTGCATTGATTTCAGTAACTTCAGAGGATTTGAACCATTCAGGGGTATCACCCCCTTTTAATTAGAATTTCTTTTAAGTTTCCCTTCCTCTTTTCAACCCAAAAAATCACAACATTTCAGATATAATTGATAGATTTTAAAGGAACCAACCCTCTCTGGAGGTTCTTCTCAGTACAGAGTCACCCACACTCTGAGAAGTTCCAATTGTATCAGTGGGAGTGAGGGTGTGTTTTACACATCTTCAAGCAGGGTGCACTCCAAAGTGATAACACTTATGCTGCAGAGTTTGCTTGATTGCTATTGCAATTAAACCCTGTCCTCTAAAAAAAAATTCTAGAAGAATGGCAACCGACAAATACTAATAATTTTTTTATTTAGTCCAATTGGTTAGCAGTTTTGTACCAATTATGTTATTTTCCCCCGATACTTCATGGATAGTATGCTGTGATTCTTCATTCTGGTCGTTGAGCTATAACCCAGCTGCAGCTCATTGTTGCACTATTGTTTTTCTAATTTACTTCCCCCCTCTTTTTTTCAGATACATAAGAAGCTATGGTTTTATAGATTTCGTAATGGCATACTCCTTTTTTGCCTTCGGTGAATTGGATGTAGACAAACACAATTTTTTTATATATGCACAAGTACCCGTTATTACGACTTCATTATGGCATACTCCTTACCAGCACTGTTGAATTAAAATTCCCAAAGATGTAATGTTATGTAAAGGTAATATGGTTCAGCATTAGGATTGCAAGAAATATTTCTACAAATGGTATGCTTTCTGTCTACTATTTTTAAGCTATCATAAATCTTTAGCACAAGAACTCTAATTATGTTTGTGTCTACCGGATAAAATGGTCACTCAAAAGATTACGTGGATAATATAATGCTGTAAGGTTGCACCATTTTACTTTCTTGCATGCTCTGAATGAATGATTACTTGAGGTGTTTGTTTGCTAACTTGTGTTCAATGCTATTAATACTATGAATGGACAGGCCGTAGCATATCCTCTGCTCTTTCTGCTGGTGCTGCGCTGGCAGCTACTGCTGCTCTTGTGGATGCAAGTGGGCAAACCACAAGGATTGATAATGGAACAGAATACTTTCCATATACTACTGGAAAGACCACTGAGTAGTAGCTGTCAATTGACCTGCGGTTCATATTAGCTCTTTTTGGAAACCTTATTATTGAGGACATAATTGTTGATGTGGGTATTTCTCCATGAATAGTGAAAAATAACTGGGTTTTGGAAGCCTGATAAACCTTTTCAGTTGTATGGAAGATAATTATCTTGGTATTCATTTGTTTTGTTTCCATCAATGTTGTACATTTATGGCATCCACTATACCAGAATGCATAAATGTTTTTTCATTGTTATTGGTGTTGCTATTGTCTAGTGTAATTTTCAAGCTGGCTCACATTTTAGGCATTCACTTATTTCCCTTTTTTGTGATAAGAATATGGACAAATTGAAAAAATGAATTGCCCTAGAGTTGCATCCCAAGTGAAAAATGGCTTAGTCTTATATTAGTTCTTACCATAATTATGTTTTGCATGTTGCTCATCAGAGGGGGCAGCATGTTGGAAGTGTTTCCTTGTATTGTTAATATTAGTAGATATGTGACGGGGATACATAGATGGTCCACTCAGTATCGTTAAAAATCTTTGTTTAAAATTTGAATAAATGTACGTCTGTCAAATAGATTACACAAATTACACTTTACCGTCAATTTATGGTAAACACAGTTTTAGTTTTGCCTTTGTATCTTTTCCTTCCAGCATACCGACAAATTATATCATATTTTGACAATTTTAATTTGATTCACATTTTGCATGAGTGTAGAAATCTTCTGTTCCAATCAACTGTAATGACTAACTTCAAACCACAGGTTGCAACAAACATTTTAATATTAAATGCTTTCACTCAGCAATGGGCAGCATAGTGAATCCAACAAAAATTCACCTTACAGCAGAACTTAGTTACAGCCTTAAGCTGATAAAAATGAACACCAAAATTTCAAAATCTAATAAATACAATTGCACAAAATTTTACCTTTCCCAAATATTTCAATGTATTGCCAGTCATTTTGGCATTTGCTTTAGTTTCCTGCGCAAGAAAGGTCTAATGCCTTTTGAAAAATTCAATGCACAGCTTGTCAAATTCCTACACTAATTACGAATAAAGCTCGCGAAAGAATGTGACCACCACATAGATAGATGATAACAAATATATTAATTGATAACAAGAAGATATTAATGACAATAAATATATGCACTTTGAAACGCCAAGGAGACCCAAGAAGACATGACAACAAATCTGTTTCAGAAACAGCGATGAGACCCAAGGATAAATAATGATAAGATATGTGGTCTAGTGCCATGTCTTAACAATATATCTATATCTATCTATCTATCTATATATATAGGTCCTTTTTTCTCCCAAATAGATAACTACAGTGAGTGCAGAGGATTTCACAACTCAGTCATTTGTCCAAATACATAATTATAGCAATCAATGTCTCATTCTGGCACATCGAAATAAAAACCACCACTGCTAAAGTGGTCTGATCCTTTTCTTGTCCTGTTCGAGGAAATAATAAAAGCTGTTTAAATAGTGATATTGGCGAAACTTAACTCCATGGATAAGTAGATACGGATCTTTTAATTGCCCCTGTTCTAGGAAATAATAAAAGCTTTCAAAATAGCCAAATTCATAACACAATAACAGTTTACCATATGTATAAATGGTTAGAAAAATATAATTTTTTTAACTCCTCTGCCTTCTCTAAGAAGTGGCCATAAATAATGCAAACCCACAAAATAGAAAGGATTAAAATTTTATTAAAGGATTGAACAAAAAAGAATTAACGATATATTCAACATTCACATTTGTGTTTGAGGTCCTTAATCCAATTAAAAGCTTACTTCATATACTTTGTAGTCACTCCATATGGTAACTTGAATGACTGTATAATGTCCATCCTATTGCATAATTGTCACCAATTATGTAAAGTGCACCATTACACAAAACTCTACGAAATCATCACACACCTCTAACAACATGCACGGCATGCACCATTCATCTTCAAAAGTTGGTGCAAAGTTATCATACCACCTTTTCATCTTCTTCTTGTAGGCTGGTGTTATTTGAGTCTCACATATGGTCCATATATCTACCTGTAAGAGACTCCTTTCATATGTAGAAAGTGAAGGGTAGAGTCTTGGGTATGCCTACTTGATTGAGCACTGTTGGTTGAATATTTCGTCTATCAGCGTACTGGTAAACAAAATAGGTCTTATCAGCGAAAGCAAGAAGATTAGTCGTCCTAATGTGTAAGTTTATCACATCAGAAGGAGACTGCTCTCTCCTCTCATCAAGGGGAGGTTCCCTATGGATATGCTATGTATATGTATAAACAGAAAATAATAATACTCAAGGGTAGGACCAGACATCCATCTCTCTTTCTTTAGAGATGATGTATACAAAACAAAGGAAAAACTCAAGGGAATGACAGACAGAGCTCATCTTCTTTCAGGAAAAACTATTCAGCGAGCCACAAGAATACTCTTGGAAATTAAAGTAGAGCGTAACTGGGAGTATGAGAACCAGCAAATCAAGACACAGCACAAAGTCTGTACCTGAAATACTCAAGAGTGATATACGAAGGGCAATGAAAGCTCAAAGTCTTTTACACATCAATGAAAAAGCAAACACACTGAAGGCAGCTATGGGGGCACAAAGTCTCTCCACAGTTGATTCTTCAGGGCACCTTTCTGACTAATTTACTAATCCTGCTTATTAAATTAATGAAACAGAAAAGATATCACAGCACAAAGTCTGAAAAAGTCCCTTGTTTTCATCAACAGAATATGATTAACAGACTGAGCACAAAGTCTCAATGATGCCTCTCAATTTCAGCAGAGTTTCGTTCAGATTGTCAAAAAGAAGATGCTTTTACAATGAAAGAAAGTCCCTTATATAGCCATTTCAAGAAGGACTCGGGAACAGTAATACATCATTTTGCGTTGGAATCTGTTAAGAAGACACGCTGGAACTTAGGGGCGCTTTACCCATTTGATTTTATCAATGCAAGGAAATAAGTCGCGCTTATTGAAAGTTTGTAAATTTCAATGTTCCACCTGGCGATCTGATCTTATCTTCATTGTTCCTCCTTGTCCGGCTAATTGAATCGGGCCCTGGATTTAATTTACTGTTCTGTTCTTTCTCCGCTTTCTGCTAGTCTTGGCTTTGAGATCTGTGATTGTATTTTGGAACAAAAATTCACCTTACAGCAGAACTTAGTTACAGCCTTAAGCTGATAAAAATGAACACCAAAATTTCAAAATCTAATAAATACAATTGCACAAAATTTTACCTTTCCCAAATATTTCAATGTATTGCCAGTCATTTTGGCATTTGCTTTAGTTTCCTGCGCAAGAAAGGTATAATGCCTTTTGAAAAATTCAATGCACAGCTTGTCAAATTCCTACACTAATTACGAATAAAGCTCGGCGAAAGAATGTGACCACCACATAGATAGATGATAACAAATATATTAATTGTTAACAAGAAGATATTAATGACAATAAATATATGCACTTTGAAACGCCAAGGAGACCCAAGAAGACATGACAACAAATCTGTTTCAGAAACAGCGATGAGACCCAAGGATAAATAATGATCAGATATGTGATCTAGTGCCATGACTTAACAATATATCTATATCTATCTATCTATCTATATATATAGGTCCTTTTTTCTCCCAAATAGATAACTACAGTGAGTGCAGAGGATTTCACAACTCAGTCATTTGTCCAAATACATAATTATAGCAATCAATGTCTCATTCTGGCACATCGAAATAAAAACCACCACTGCTAAAGTGGTCTGATCCTTTTCTTGTCCTGTTCGGGGAAATAATAAAAGCTGTTTAAATAGTGATATTGGCGAAACTTAACTCCATGGATAAGTAGTTACGGATCTTTTAATTGCCCCTGTTCTAGGAAATAATAAAAGCTTTCAAAATAGCCAAATTCATAACACAATAACAGTTTACCATATGTATAAATGGTTAGAAAAATATAATTTTTTTAACTCCTCTGCCTTCTCTAAGAAGTGGCCATAAATAACGCAAACCCACAAAATAGAAAGGATTAAAATTTTATTAAAGGATTGAACAAAAAAGAATTAACGATTTATTCAACATTCACATTTGTGTTTGAGGTCCTTAATCCAATTAAAAGCTTACTTCATATACTTTGTAGTCACTCCATATGGTAACTTGAATGACTGTATAATGTCCATCATATTGCATAATTGTCACCAATTATGTAAAGTGCACCATTACACAAAACTCTACGAAATCATCACACACCTCTAACAACATGCACGGCATGCACCATTCATCTTCAAAAGTTGGTGCAAAGTTATCATACCACCTTTTCATCTTCTTCTTGTAGGCTGGTGTTATTTGAGTCTCACATATGGTCCATATATCTACCTGTAAGAGACTCCTTTCATATGTAGAAAGTGAAGGGTAGAGTCTTGGGTATGCCTACTTGATTGAGCACTGTTGGTTGAATATTTCGTCTATCAGCGTACTGGTAAACAAAATAGGTCTTATCAGCGAAAGCAAGAAGATTAGTCGTCCTAATGTGTAAGTTTATCACATCAGAAGGAGACTGCTCTCTCCTCTCATCAAGGGGAGGTTCCCTATGGATATGCTATGTATATGTATAAACAGAAAATAATAATACTCAAGGGTAGGACCAGACATCCATCTCTCTTTCTTTAGAGATGATGTATACAAAACAAAGGAAAAACTCAAGGGAATGACAGACATCTCTCATCTTCTTTCAGGAAAAACTATTCAGCGAGCCACAAGAATACTCTTGGAAATTAAAGTAGAGCGTAACAGGGAGTATGAGAACCAGCAAATCAAGACACAGCACAAAGTCTGTACCTGAAATACTCAAGAGTGATATACGAAGGGCAATGAAAGCTCAAAGTCTTTTCAAAGTCTTTTACACATCAATGAAAAAGCAAACACACTGAAGGTAGCTATGGGGGCACAAAGTCTCTCCACAGTTGATTCTTCAGGGCACCTTTCTGACTAATTTACTAATCCTGCTTATTAAATTAATGAAACAGAAAAGATATCACAGCACAAAGTCTGAAAAAGTCCCTTGTTTTCATCAACAGAATATGATTAACAGACTGAGCACAAAGTCTCAATGATGCCTCTCAATTTCAGCAGAGTTTCGTTCAAATTGTCAAAAAGAAGATGCTTTTACAATGAAAGAAAGTCCCTTATATAGCCATTTCAAGAAGGACTCGGGAACAGTAATACATCATTTTGCGTTGGAATCTGTTAAGAAGACACGCTGGAACTTAGGGGCGCTTTACCCATTTGATTTTATCAATACAAGGAAATAAGTTGCGCTTATTGAAAGTTTGTAACTTTCAATGTTCCACCTGGTGATCTGATCTTATCTTCATTGTTCCTCCTTGTCCGGCTAATTGAATCGGGTCCTGAATTTAATTTACTGTTCTGTTCTTTCTCCGCTTTCTGCTGGTCTTGGCTTTGAGATCTGTGATTGTATTTTGGAACAAAAATTCACCTTACAGCAGAACTTAGTTACAGCCTTAAGCTGATAAAAATGAACACCAAAATTTCAAAATCTAATAAATACAATTGCACAAAATTTTACCTTTCCCAAATATTTCAATGTATTGCCAGTCATTTTGGCATTTGCTTTAGTTTCCTGCGCAAGAAAGGTCTAATGCCTTTTGAAAAATTCAATGCACAGCTTGTCAAATTCCTACACTAATTACGAATAAAGCTCGGCGAAAGAATGTGACCACCACATAGATAGATGATAACAAATATATTAATTGTTAACAAGAAGATATTAATGACAATAAATATATGCACTTTGAAACGCCAAGGAGACCCAAGAAGACATGACAACAAATCTGTTTCAGAAACAGCGATGAGACCCAAGGATAAATAATGATAAGATATGTGGTCTCGTGCCATGTCTTAACAATATATCTATATCTATCTATCTATATATATATAGGTCCTTTTTTCTCCCAAATAGATAACTACAGTGAGTGCAGAGGATTTCACAACTCAGTCATTTGTCCAAATACATAATTATAGCAATCAATGTCTCATTCTGGCACATCGAAATAAAAACCACCACTGCTAAAGTGGTCTGATCCTTTTCTTGTCCTGTTCGAGGAAATAATAAAAGCTGTTTAAATAGTGATATTGGCGAAACTTAACTCCATGGATAAGTAGTTACGGATCTTTTAATTGCCCCTGTTCTAGGAAATAATAAAAGCTTTCAAGATAGCCAAATTCATAACACAATAACAGTTTACCATATGTATAAATGGTTAGAAAAATATAATTTTTTTAACTCCTCTGCCTTCTCTAAGAAGTGGCCATAAATAAGGCAAACCCACAAAATAGAAAGGATTAAAATTTTATTAAAGGATTGAACAAAAAAGAATTAACGATTTATTCAACATTCACATTTGTGTTTGAGGTCCTTAATCCAATTAAAAGCTTACTTCATATACTTTGTAGTCACTCCATATGGTAACTTGAATGACTGTATAATGTCCATCCTATTGCATAATTGTCACCAATTATGTAAAGTGCACCATTACACAAAACTCTACGAAATCATCACACACCTCTAACAACATGCACGGCATGCACCATTCATCTTCAAAAGTTGGTGCAAAGTTATCATACCACCTTTTCATCTTTTTCTTGTAGGCTGGTGTTATTTGAGTCTCACATATGGTCCAGATATCTACCTTCAAGAGACTCCTTTCATATGTAGAAAGTGAAGGGTAGAGTCTTGGGTATGCCTACTTGATTGAGCACTGTTGGTTGAATATTTTGTCTATCAGCGTACTGGTAAACAAAATAGGTCTTATCAGCGAAAGCAAGAAGATTAGTCATCCTAATGTGTAAGTTTATCACATCAGAAGGAGACTGCTCTCTCCTCTCATCAAGGGGAGGTTCCCTATAGATATGCTATGTATATGTATAAACAGAAAATAATAATACTCAATGGTAGGACCAGACATCCATCTCTCTTTCTTTAGAGATGATGTATACAAGACAAAGGAAAAACTCAAGGGAATGACAGACAGCTCTCATCTTCTTTCAGGAAAAACTATTCAGTGAGCCACAAGAATACTCTTGGAAATTAAAGTAGAGTGTAACTGGGAGTATGAGAACCAGCAAATCAAGACACAACACAAAGTCTGTACCTGAAATACTCAAGAGTGATATACGAAGGGCAATGAAAGCTCAAAGTCTTCTCAAAGTCCTTTACACATCAATGAAAAAACAAACACATTGAAGGCAGCTATGGGGGCACAAAGTCTCTCCACAGTTGATTCTTCAGGGCACCTTTCTGACTAATTTACTAATCCTGCTTATTAAATTAATGAAACAAAAAAGATATCACAGCACAAAGTCTGAAAAAGTCCCTTGTTTTCATCAACAGAATATGATTAACAGACTGAGCACAAAGTCTCAATGATGCCTCTCAATTTCAGCAGAGTTTCGTTCAGATTGTCAAAAAGAAGATGCTTTTACAATGAAAGAAAGTCCCTTATATAGCCATTTCAAGAAGTAATCGGTAACAGTAATACATCATTTTGCGTTGGAATCTGTTAAGAAGACACGCTGGAACTTAGGGGCGCTTTACCCATTTGATTTTATCAATGCAAGGAAATAAGTCGCGCTTATTGAAAGTTTGTAACTTTCAATGTTCCACCTGGCGATCTGATCTTATCTTCATTGTTCCTCCTTGTCCGGCTAATTGAATCGGGTCCTGAATTTAATTTACTGTTCTGTTCTTTCTCCGCTTTCTGCTGGTCTTGGCTTTGAGATCTGTGATTGTATTTTGGAACAAAAATTCACCTTACAGCAGAACTTAGTTACAGCCTTAAGCTGATAAAAATGAACACCAAAATTTCAAAATCTAATAAATACAATTGCACAAAATTTTACCTTTCCCAAATATTTCAATGTATTGCCAGTCATTTTGGCATTTGCTTTAGTTTCCTGCGCAAGAAAGGTCTAATGCCTTTTGAAAAATTCAATGCACAGCTTGTCAAATTCCTACACTAATTACGAATAAAGCTCGGTGAAAGAATGTGACCACCACATAGATAGATGATAAAAAATATATTAGTTGATAACAAGAAGATATTAATGACAATAAATATATGCACTTTGAAACGCCAAGGAGACCCAAGAAGACATGACAACTAATCTGTTTCAGAAACAGCGATGAGACCCAAGGATAAATAATGATAAGATATGTGGTCTAGTGCCATGTCTTAACAAGATATCTATATCTATCTATCTATCTATATATATAGGTCCTTTTTTCTCCCAAATAGATAACTACAGTGAGTGCAGAGGATTTCACAACTCAGTCATTTGTCCAAATACAAAATTATAGCAATCAATGTCTCATTCTGGCACATCGAAATAAAAACCACCACTGCTAAAGTGGTCTGATCCTTTTCTTGTCCTGTTCGAGGAAATAATAAAAGCTGTTTAAATAGTGATATTGGCGAAACTTAACTCCATGGATAAGTAGTTACGGATCTTTTAATTGCCTCTGTTCTAGGAAATAATAAAAGCTTTCAAAATAGCCAAATTCATAACACAATAACAGTTTACCATATGTATAAATGGTTAGAAAAATATAATTTTTTTTAACTCCACTGCCTTCTCTAAGAAGTGGCCATAAATAATGCAAACCCACAAAATAGAAAGGAGTAAAATTTTATTAAAGGATTGAACAAAAAAGAATTAACGATTTATTCAACATTCACATTTGTGTTTGAGGTCCTTAATCCAATTAAAAGCTTACTTCATATACTTTGTAGTCACTCCATATGGTAACTTGAATGACTGTACAATGTCCATCCTATTGCATAATTGTCACCAATTATGTAAAGTGCACCATTACACAAAACTCTATGAAATCATCACACACCTCTAACAACATGCACGGCATGCACCATTCATCTTCAAAAGTTGGTGCAAAGTTATCATACCACCTTTTCATCTTTTTCTTGTAGGCTGGTGTTATTTGAGTCTCACATATGGTCCAGATATCTACCTGCAAGAGACTCCTTTCATATGTAGAAAGTGAAGGGTAGAGTCTTGGGTATGCCAACTTCATTGAGCACTGTTGGTTGAATATTTTGTCTATCAGTGTATTGGTAAACAAAATAGGTCTTATCAGCGAAAGCAAGAAGATTAGTCGTCCTAATGTGTAAGTTTATCACATCAGAAGGATTCTGCTCTCTTCTCTCATCAAGGGGAGGTTCCCTATGGATATGCTATGTATATGTATAAACAGAAAATAATAATACTCAAGGGTAGGACCAGACATCCATCTCTCTTTCTTTATAGATGATGTATACAAAACAAAGGAAAAACTCAAGGGAATGACAGACAGCGCTCATCTTCTTTCAGGGAAAACTATTCAGCCAGCCACAAGAATACTCTTGGAAATTAAAGTAGAGCATAACTGGGAGTATGAGAACCAGCAAATCAAGACACAACACAAAGTCTGTACCTGAAATACTCAAGAGTGATATACGAAGGGCAATGAAAGCTCAATGTCTTCTCAAGTCCTTTACACATCAATGAAAAAGCAAACACACTGAAGGCAGCTATGGGGGCACAAAGTCTCTCCACAGTTGATTCTTCATGGCACCTTTCCGACTAATTTACTAATCCTGCTTATTAAATTAATGAAACAGAAAAGATATCACAGCACAAAGTCTGAAAAAGTCCCTTGTTTTCATCAACAGAATATGATTAACAGACTGAGCACAAAGTCTCAATGATGCCTCTCAATTTCAGCAGAGTTTCGTTCAGATTGTCAAAAAGAAGATGCTTTTACAATGAAAGAAAGTCCCTTATATAGGCATTTCAAGAAGGACTCGGGAACAATAATACATCATTTTGTGTTGGAATCTGTTAAGAAGACACGCTGGAACTTAGGGGCGCTTTACCCATTTGATTTTATCAATGCAAGGAAATAAGTCGCGCTTATTGAAAGTGTGTAACTTTCAATGTTCCACCTGGCGATTTGATCTTATCTTCATTGTTCCTCCTTGTCCGGTTAATTGAATCGGGTCTTGGATTTAATTTACTGTTCTGTTCTTTCTCCGCTTTCTGCTGGTCTTGGCTTTGAGATCTGTGATTGTATTTTGGAACAAAAATTCACCTTACAGCAGAACTTAGTTACAGCCTTAAGCTGATAAAAATGAACACCAAAATTTCAAAATCTAATAAATACAATTACACAAAATTTTACCTTTCCCAAATATTTCAATGTATTGCCAGTCATTTTGGCATTTGCTTTAGTTTCCTGCGCAAGAAAGGTCTAATGCCTTTTGAAAAATTCAATGCACAGCTTGTCAAATTCCTACACTAATTACGAATAAAGCTCGGTGAAAGAATGTGACCACCACATAGATAGATGATAACAAATATATTAATTGATAACAAGAAGATATTAATGACAATAAATATATGCACTTTGAAACGCCAAGGAGACCCAAGAAGACATGACAACAAATCTGTTTCAGAAACAGCGATGAGACCCAAGGATAAATAATGATAAGATATGTGGTCTAGTGCCATGTCTTAACAATATATCTATATCTATCTATCTATCTATATATATAGGTCCTTTTTTCTCCCAAATAGATAACTACAGTGAGTGCAGAGGATTTCACAACTCAGTCATTTGTCCAAATACATAATTATAGCAATCAATGTCTCATTCTGGCACATCGAAATAAAAACCACCACTGCTAAAGTGGTCTGATCCTTTTCTTGTCCTGTTCGAGGAAATAATAAAAGCTGTTTAAATAGTGATATTGGCGAAACTTAACTCCATGGATAAGTAGTTACGGATCTTTTAATTGCCCCTGTTCTAGGAAATAATAAAAGCTTTCAAAATAGCCAAATTCATAACACAATAACTGTTTACCATATGTATAAATGGTTAGAAAAATATAATTTTTTTAACTCCTCTGCCTTCTCTAAGAAGTGGCCATAAATAAGGCAAACCCACAAAATAGAAAGGATTAAAATTTTATTAAAGGATTGAACAAAAAAGAATTAACGATTTATTCAACATTCACATTTGTGTTTGAGGTCCTTAATCCAATTAAAAGCTTACTTCATATACTTTGTAGTCACTCCATATGGTAACTTGAATGACTGTATAATGTCCATCCTATTGCATAATTGTCACCAATTATGTAAAGTGCACCATTACACAAAAATCTACGAAATCATCACACACCTCTAACAACATGCACGGCATGCACCATTCATCTTCAAAAGTTGGTGCAAAGTTATCATACCATCTTTTCATCTTTTTCTTGTAGGCTGGTGTTATTTGAGTCTCACATATGGTCCAGATATCTACCTGCAAGAGACTCCTTTCATATGTAGAAAGTGAAGGGTAGAGTCTTGGGTATGCCTACTTGATTGAGCACTGTTGGTTGAATATTTTGTCTATCAGCGTACTGGTAAACAAAATAGGTCTTATCAGCGAAAGCAAGAAGATTAGTCGTCCTAATGTGTAAGTTTATCACATCAGAAGGAGACTGCTCTCTCCTCTCATCAAAGGGAGGTTCCCTATTGATATGCTATGTATATGTATAAACAGAAAATAATAATATTCAAGGGTAGGACCAGACATCCATCTCTCTTTCTTTAGAGATGATGTATACAAAACAAAGGAAAAACTCAAGGGAATGATAGACAGCTCTCATCTTTTTTCAGGAAAAACTATTCAGCGAGCCACAAGAATACTCTTGGAAATTAAAGTAGAGCGTAACTGGGAGTATGAGAACCAACAAATCAAGACACAGCACAAAGTCTGTACCTGAAATACTCAAGAGTGATATACGAAGGGCAATGAAAGCTCAAAGTCTTCTCAAAGTCCTTTACACATCAATGAAAAAAGCAAACACACTGAAGGCAGCTATGGGGGCACAAAGTCTCTCCACAGTTGATTCTTCAGGGCACCTTTCTGACTAATTTACTAATCCTGCTTATTAAATTAATGAAACAGAAAAGATATCACAGCACAAAGTCTGAAAAAGTCCCTTGTTTTCATCAACAGAATATGATTAACAGACTGAGCACAAAGTCTCAATGATGCCTCTCAATTTCAGCAGAGTTTCGTTTAGATTGTCAAAAAGAAGATGCTTTTACAATGAAAGAAAGTCCCTTATATAGGCATTTCAAGAAGGACTCGGGAACAATAATACATCATTTTGCGTTGGAATCTGTTAAGAAGACACGCTGGAACTTAGGGGCGCTTTACCCATTTGATTTTATCAATGCAAGGAAATAAGTCGCGCTTATTGAAAGTTTGTAACTTTCAATGTTCCACCTGGCGATCTGATCTTATCTTCATTGTTCCTCCTTGTTCGGCTAATTGAATCGGGTCTTGGATTTAATTTACTGTTCTGTTCTTTCTCCGCTTTCTGCTGGTCTTGGCTTTGAGATCTGTGATTGTATTTTGGTCTGTATGTTTAAAAGATCAACGGCTAATTCATTGGGTTGAATTTGACGTTTTCGGGCACGTCATTCCTTTGTCTTCTTTCGGATTTTTAGTTTGGCACTTTTCTAGATTGGACTTGCCCTTTCGAGCCTTGAGAAATTACCCATTTTGAGTCGGAATAGCCTCCCGCAAGGATATCTATCATTCGAGCAGTCTTTAAATGGCCTTTCGGGCTTCTTCGGGTGACCCTTCTGATATCCCCCAGGCTTTTCTTACGTTTTCTCCCGCGGACATTTTCCTGGGGAAAATTCCCACTGACAAAAAGTCCGGGGAAACAATTTTAAATGCCTGAAACAAATCTGAAATAATTATCTTTCGGCTTCCTTGAAAATGACCCTTCCGAAGGGTCCTTTTATAGATTAAGTGTCCTCCGCAAGGGCACTTGTCATTCGGGAAGCTTCCTTTTGCATCGAACCACCCCTTTGAACTTTGGTGATGAACCATTCCGTTGAAACAAGACATTGAACCAACTGTTTGAACTAACCGTCGAACCAAGGCTTTGAACCTTTTCGTTGAACCAAGACGTTGAACCAAATTTTGGTTCAACGGTTCAAACAAAGCTTTGAACCGACTGATGAACTGTTTGATTGAACCAAAGAATGAATCAAAGCGCTAAAGTTGAGTGGATGAACCAAATGTTTAAACAAAGCATTGAACCGCTTGATTGAACCTGCAGAAGTCGTGAAGCTCGTTGAACTTGAAGAAATGAGTCTGTTTGTAGTCCGTAGATTTCTGAAAATCTTGAAAAATGAGGAATTTGAATGCTCAAGACAAAATTTGGAAAGAGAAGAGATAATTTTGGTCTGTAGGACCAAAATAATTCAAATGTTGTCCCAAAAATAGCTGACTTTTTTGGGGGACAACAGCTGGCTCCAGTTGGGAAACTTCTATCAATTGCAAAACAAATTGAAAGGAGTAGAATCTAGAATCTCCAGTGTCTTCAAGTATGCCATTGGGTTACGGAGTCATGCTACCCAGAAATGAAAGGCATAAAAAATGAAAACAAACAAAACAAAACAGAATTAAAAATTATATATATATATATATATATATATATATATATATATGCAATGATCTGATACTTCAAGAATTGAAGTATTTCAGATGCTGCTTCTTGAGAGACAGTGAAAATAGTGCGTCATCTTGGTAAACCAGCAAGAAGACATTTTGTCCCCAAAAATGGTGACGGACGAATGGAGCTCTCCACCATGAAACCAATTTTTTGCGTCTTCCTCTTGGTCTTCCCTTCTTTTTGCTCTGTGGTAGGACGTGGTTTTCAAACTGAAAACCATAACTCCTTGCTCTCTCTGCGAAGGGTTCCTTTGCCTGATTTTGATTTGCAGCAGCATGGTCCATTACCATAATTGGTTGTTCTTCTGATTCAGTCCAACATATGATTGGATTGTCCATATCAAACTCCTGACAAACTATCAGCTCAGCATCTCCTTTGATGTGAAGGAGTTTGACTTCTTCATCTTGAGCAATCTTCAATCTGAGCAATAGAGATTTGCATCTAGCTATGTTGAAGGTGTTGCTGACTTGCAAATTGCATGAAAAAAGAATATTTTCTTGAAAAGATATCAACACAGTCCCAACTTCCTCATTGGTGGAAGAATTGCTGTCATCATCAGAAGCTGATCTCTTATCATATTTATCTTCATTGGAGATGGAAGATCCTTCCTTGTTTATACTGCACCCTACTAATTCTTCTGATGCCTTGTTTGGATCAAATCTTGGATTACCAGCTACATGGCTTTCATCAGCTGAGACATGAGCATCCTCTGTGGTCAAGAAGTAATTACCTCTGCCTGAAGGCTCAAACAGAATTTGAGTTATAGGGGCCGACGTTTGGGTGACCACAATTTTTACCTCAGACAGGTCCGCACCTAGTTCTCCATCAATGCCCAATTGCTCAGGATTGACTTGCAGGGATTCAAACTCAGTCATCTAAAATTTGAATTTCTTGACATGATTAATCATGTCAAATGACTGGAATGGGCTTGGAAGAGAAGATGGGAGTTCATCTTTTTGATTTTTGGGAGGGGGAGGACTGGTTTGCAAAGTTGAAGTAGAAGGTGCAGAGATATTTGATGTACTTACTTCTTTGGTAATCACTGGGTCCTTTGATTGAAAAGAAAGAGGGGTTCTTTGCTCAACAATTGAAATTGCTGGTTGGGGTTGCTCCTCTATCTTCTCTTTGTCTGCCTGCTGAGCTGATTGATTCTGGGACCTGGTGAATACTGCGTATGATCTTTTGACTACTTCACCTTCACTTCTGAGTTCATCCTGATAATTCAGGAAACCAATGTGGGAGTCGCTAGCTGATTCTTCTAGATCCTCCCTGAAGAGATCAGTGCCATTTTCTTGCTCTAACTCGGGTTGGAAATAGGAAACATGCTCTGTTTTCAGATATGCAACTACTGAGTTTGTTGGAGGTGCTTCAAGGGCAGGGTTCCTCTGTGGGGGAGGAAGATGATTTTGTTGCCCTTGACTTCTAGAAGCATTGCCTTGATATGGCTGATTAGGGAATGTCCTCCTTGGTATATCTTTATATAGAGGAGCAAAAAACATACTTTGTGCCATTTGCCTTTTCAAGGCTAGCAATTCATTTGCCAGCTTTTGCACCATTGGATCAGTGGTGCTTGTAGATGAATATTCAGAAGATGATGATGTTGGGATAAATAACCGAAAGCAAACAATTGATTACCAAGCAACTTAATATGCGGAAATTAACCAGAATACACAAGTAACTAGAATTTAGAAATAACACATGATATGAGAGACAATACACAACTTGTATTAAAACTCTTACAGAAAAGAATACAATAAAGAAGATGCCACTTCTTCTATACCACCTCTTCAGAGGCTTTCCACACCTCAAGTGAACAGTACTTCTCTCCTCAAAGCTCTCTCTCTTAGGTCCCAACACCCAACTCAAACACTGAGTTGGAGTTCACCTTATACATGTGCTCCACGCACACCACAAGTGCTCCACGCACTCCACAAGTACACAAACGTACTCCAAGTAGATCTCCCCTGAACCTGCAACAACTTGCACCTCAATAGACCTTACTTATGGAAGGAACTCCCTTGCCTTCCTCTCTTGCTCTATCTGAGTACACACTTGTACTCCAAGTAGATCCTGCCTGATTCTGCTCTCTGTTGTGTTGCTGTCCTATCTGATCTTGCACACCTGTAAATCAACCTGGTTTTGCACACATGTGAACCTTGACCTTGCACACACATACACCTGCATATCAATGATCTTACTTACCATGTAGATCTCTTATATAAGCCATGCACAACAGCTAACTAAGATCATGCACCCATGAAGAATCCTGTTGACTCTCCAAAACTAGCACCCACCTTGGTACTGTGGCACTAGGAGGAACACACCATTGCTCACCTCACACACAGAAGGAGCTTATAAAATTTCTCTCTTACTCTCTAGCACTCATTTACAATACAACCATGAGTCTATTATATAGATCTCATCCAAACAATAATTAGACACCTAATTACAATAATTAAATCCGCAGCTCTCAGTCTAAAATTAGCTCTTATCATGCAAACACTTGGTTCATCAACTGACTGCCCGTAATATACTTGTAGTCAAACCACACAGGCGACCGACGTCGGTCCTTGTCTTCCTAGAGGTGGCCGACGTCGGCTGACTTCTGACCGTCGTCGGTTGCTTCCTGTCTCCTGCCTGCCGTCATCGGGTGGCCTGATCGACGCCGGTGTATGTGACACTCCGCAACTCCTCCAATGGCCTTCTCCATGTCTGCATCAGTGAAACTTTTAGCTCCACAACCTAACAATCTCCCACTTGGAGATAAACAGCTGCACTGTACCTGTACTTGTACCCCATCTAATCTATTTCCTGGCTTGTATCCCTCTTCAAGATGAATCCTGAAGACAACCCACCACACAACCTGTGATGTACCTCCTGTCATCCGAGTACCCTGCCGCATCCGCATCTACAAATCCATGTAGTGAAGTCTTGACCCTGAATAGCATGAATCTCTGCTGCTGGTCCCTCTCAAATACCTGAGAACCCACTTCTCAGAATTGGCTCCTAACTCTCTGACAACACCCAACGCTTGGGCAAACTCAGGCCTATACCAGACCTCATGTGATTTCAGACACTTAACTGTCCAGCCCTTAGTGTGCTCCGATTTTGCATCCTACGTAATGAACCTCGCCAACACCTGATTCACATCAGCTCTCACTGGAAATAAAATCAACCTGTGATCTCCATGTCTCCCATGCCAAAGAATTTTGCTGCTCCAAATTCTTCATAGCAAACCACTGAACTAATCTTACCCTTAGCTCAGCAAAACCCTGTATGTACAAATCCTGCTAGAAAACATACCATCCACATACAGTAACAAGAAAATGTCATGACTCATCATCCACCTGGTAAGGCAAACCATAGTAGTTACCTGACATTGACTAAAGCCATGCTTCGTCCTCCACCTGTCAAAACCTATACCACTGTCCTGCAGTTCCTCAAGACCATATGTCTTGGTCTTCTGTCTCACGTGTCCGTTCTCTCTATTCTTCAACTAAAGTATCCATTAGTCTCTGTGCTTTCTTCCCACTGGCAACCCTACCAAATCTCTGCTTGGTGTCTGCAATCTCTCCATGCCATGCTCCCACTGTTTCCTGGATCCTTTCTGCTCTACAATCAGCAACAAGTATAAAGAAGAAGAACAACAAATTTGAGGCTTACTTACCATCTTCAGTCCTCCATATGGGCGTTTGAGACTCCTTGACAGCTTGCTGTCCACCCAAAATCCGTTACAGTAACCGACCTCGGTCACCACACAGTCTACATCCAACTGACGTCGGTTCCTGCCCCTATCCTGAATACCAACACTGCCGACGTCGGTCCTCGTGACTGACGTCGGTCTTACCTACTGCCGACGTCAGTTTTTCTGCCGACGCTGGTACCTGTGTTTTCTGTGAGTGATGACTTTTTACCCGCAAGCTCCTTTGAATCAATCCCCATGTCCAAACTGCCCTACCCAGAAGTATCCAGCCCCATCCACTGGTCTCTGTCCACCATCTCCTCCAAGAACACCAAGGCTTTCCAGTTCTTAAGCCTATCAAATATATCAGTCTTCCTCTTAAGAACATGCATCTCCTTCCTGCTCATGTGACCAAGCCTACGAAGCCACGTCTTCGCAACAAAAGAAGAATCAGTATTATAAACAAGTAGATAAAGAGTACCTGTTTTTTTACCACCAGCTAATTCAAGTGCATCCACTGTGAGAGCTCTCGTGCATCTCTCATCACCCAACCTTTCTGAAGAAATTAGCTATATCTCCAAACCTGGGACCTGCATAACCTCCTTCAACACCCATGTGTTGGCCGCCTGCGATTTCAGCTTCACTTCCCCTTTGCCAATTCTTTGGCAAGGCTCACCAGCTCCTCTCCTTGGGGCTGCATGGAAAGAGGCAACCGAATCTGTTATCCAAGATTCAACTTTATCCAAGAAACCTCTCAAAGCATCTTGTGCAACAACACCTGCAACATCTGCATCTTCAGTTCCTTCATGCTGATCTGCATATTCTTTTACCTGCTCTTTCTTTCCATATGACCGTTGGTGACCATCTGTGCTTTTCAACTCCTCCATTCTTAGCTTACTTTGATATGCCATTGCTCTACTCCCACTTGATCAGAAACCCCTGAGAGTGACTTGTAACCAAACACAAAACTTGCTCCCTGCAACCTTAGCTTTGATACCACGTGTTGGGATAAATAACTAGAAGCACACAATTGATTACTAAGCAACTTAATATGCAGAAATTAACTAGAATACACAAGTAACTAGAATTCAGAAATAACACATGATATGAGAGACAATACACAACTTGTATTAAAACTCTTGCAGAAAAGAATAAAATAAAGAAGATGCCACTTCTTCTCCACCACCTCTTCAGAGGCTTCCCACACCTCAAGTGAATAGTAATTCTCTCCTCAAAGCTCTCTCTCTTAGGTCCCAACACCCAACTCAAACACTGAGTTGGTGTTCACCTTATACCTGTGCTCCACGCACACCACAAGTGCTCCACGCACTCCACAAGTACTCAAACGTACTTCAAGTAGATCTCCCATGAACCTAAAACAACCTGCACCTCAATAGACCTTACTTATGGAAGGAACTCCCTTGCCTTCCTCTCTTGCTTTATCTGAGTACACACCTGTACTCCAAGTAGATCCTACCTGATTCTGCTCCCTGTTGTGTTACTGTCCTATCTGATCTTGCACACCTACAAATCAACCTAGTTCTGGACACCTGTGAACCTTGACCTTGCACACACATACACCTACATATCAATGATCTTACTTACCATGTAGATCTCCTATAGAAGCCATGCACACCAACTGACTAAGATCATACACCCATGAAGAATCCTGCTGACTCTCCAAAACCAGCACCCACCTTGGTATTATGGCACTAGGAGAAACACACCATAGCTCACCTCACACACAGAAGGAGCTTATAAAATTGCTCTCTTACTCTCTATCACTCATTTACAATACAACCATGAGTCTATTATATAGATATCATCCAAACAATAATTAGATCTGCAGCTCTCAGTCTAAAATTAGCTCTCATCATGCAAACACTTAGTTCGTCAACTGACTGCCCGTAATATACTCGCAGTCGAACCACACAGGCGACCGACGTTGGTCCCTGTCCGCCTGGGGGTCGTCGACGCTGATCGACTTCTGACCATCGTCGGTTGCTTCCTGTCTCCTTCCTGCCGTCGTTGGTTGGCCTGACCGACGCCGGTGTATGTGACACTCTGCAACTCCTCCAATGGCCTTCTCCATGTCTGCATCAGTGAAGCTTTTAGCTCCACAACCTAATAGATGAAGCTCTATTTCTATTAGGATATCTCCTTATCTTTCTTGCCAAGATAAGTTCATCTTCTAGCTCAGTAGCCAAGTCTTGAGGAGCCTCAAGGTCTATGTGTCTAGCCCGTCTCAACAGAAAACTCACTACAGGTAGCTGTGAATAGATGAAGAAACACATGAGATTCTGAGGTGTCGGCTGGGTGATCATGGGAATCCTGTGCCTCAGCTTGTTGAACTTGGCAATGAAGTCCCTCATAGGTTCATGGGGATCCTTCTTCATCTGTGTGAGATGGGCCAGCAAGGCATGTGCATCTTCTACGGGCTTTAATCTTGCTTCGAACTTGGCTTTAAGTGTATCCTAGTCAGTCACTGATCCAGCTTGCAAATGGTAGAACCAATCTGTAGCAGCACCTTGTAAGGTCTCCACAAAAACCCTGACTACCACGTCTTCAAATTTCACCCCTATCACACCACAGGCTATGGTGAATGCTGCAATGTGTTCATCAGGATGGACTCTTCCATCACCAAAGAATTTGGAGAAATTATTCCTTGAACTGAGTGGTAGCTCATGCAGGGGTGGAGTTAGATTAAGTGGGCCAAATGAACAATAGGGATAACACATCTGAGTGGAGTTACCAGATTACAAAACAAAAATGGAAAAGGACTGGCTCAGCTTCAACTTAAAAATTGAGGCTTCAAACTGTGCTTTCTTTCCCAACAGCTCTGGTTTTGCAGACCAGATAATATAATGGAGATGGATAAAAATGGTAAGGCTATAAATGGATAATGGGTAATACTCATATGGGAGTCACCAAACTCTATAGTGGATAAGGGAAGGAACTACTTCAATCTGAAACTTGAGGCTTTAGACTGCACGTTCTTCCCCAGTGGAGTCACCAAAAGCTGTTGGTTGAATATTTTGTCTATCAACGTATTGGTAAACAAAATAGGTCTTATCAGCCAAAGCAAGAAGATTAGTCGTCCTAATGTGTAAGTTTATCACATCAGAAGGAGACTGCTCTCTCCTTTCATCAAGGGGAGGTTCTCTATGGATATGCTATGTATATGTATAAACAGAAAATAATAATACTCAAGGGTAGGACCAGACATCCATCTCTCTTTCTTCAGAGATGATGTATACAAAACAAAGGAAAAACTCAAGGGAATGGCAGACAACTCTCCTCTTCTTTCAAGAAAAACTATTCAGCGAGCCACAAGAATACTCTTGGAAATTAAAGTAGAGCGTAACTGGGAGTATGAGAACCAACAAATCAAGACACATGACAAAGTCTATACTTGAAATACTCAAGAGTGATATACGAAGGGTAATGAAAGCTCAAAGTCTTCTCAAAGTCCTTTACACAGCAATGAAAAAGCAAACACACTGAAGGCAGCTATGGGGGCACAAAGTCTCTCCATAGTTGATTCTTCAAGACACCTTTCTGACTAATTTACTAATCTTGCTTATTAAATTAATGAAACATAAAAGATATCACAGCACAAAGTCTAAAAAAGTCCCTTGTTTTCATCAACAGAATATGATTAACAGACTGAGCACAAAGTCTCAATGATGCCTCTCAATTTCAGCAGAGTTTCGCTCAGATTGTCAAAAAGAAGATGCTTTTACAATGAAAGAAAGTCCCTTATATAGCCATTTCAAGAAGGACTTGGGAACAGTAATACATCATTTTGCATTGGAATCTGTTAAGAAGACACACTGGAACTTAGGGGCGCTTTACCCATTTGATTTTATCAATGCAAGGAAATAAGTCGCGCTTATTGAAAGTTTGTAACTTTCAATGTTCCACCTGGCGATCTGATCTTATCTTCATCATTCCTCCTTGTCCGGCTAATTGAATCGAGTCCTGGATTTAATTTACTATTTTGTTCTTTCTTCACTTTCTGCTGGTTTTGGATTTGAGATCTGTGATTATATTTTGGTCTATATGTTTAAAAGATCAACGGCTAATTCACTGTGTTGAATTTGACGTTTTCGAGCGCGTCATTCCTTTGTCTTCTTTCGGATTTTCTATTTGGCACTTTTCCAGATTGGACTTGCCCTTTCGAGCCTTGAGAAATGACCCATTTTGAGTTAGAATAGCCTCTCGCAAGGATATCTGTCCTTCGGGCAGTATTTAAATGGCCTTTCAAGCTTCTTCGGGTGACCCTTCGGATATCCCTCGGGCTTTTCTTACGTTTCCTCCCGTGGACATTTTCCAGGGGAAAATTCTTGCGAACAAAAAGTCTGGGGAAACAATTTTAAATGCCTTGAACAAATCTGAAATAATTATCTTTCGGCTTCCTTGAAAACGACCCTTTCGAAGGGTGCTTTTATCGATTAAGTGTCCTCTGCAAGGGCACTTGTCCTTCGGGAAGCTTCCTTTTACATTGAACCGCCCCTTTGAACTTTGACGATGAACCATACCATTGAAACAAGACATTGAACCAACCGTCAAACCAAGGCTTTGAACCTTTTCATTGAACCAAGACGTTGAACCAAATTTTGGTTCAACGGTTCAAACAAAGCTTTGAACTGACTGACGAACCGTTTGATTGAACCAAAGAATGAATCAAAGCGCTGAAGCTGAGTGGATGAACCAAATGTTGAAACAAAGCATTGAACCGCTTGATTGAACCTGCAAAAGTCGTGAAGCCCGTTGAACTTGAAGAAATGAGCCTGTTTGCAGTCCGTAGATTTCTGAAAAGCTTGAAAAATGAGGAATTTGAATGCCCAAGACAAAATTTGGAAAGGGAAGAGATAATTTTGGTCTATAGGACCAAAATAATTCAAATGTTGTCCCAAAAATAGCTGACATTTTTGGGGGACAACAAGCACCATCAAAAATAGGATTGAGCCCCATCAGACTGTTCTATTAAAATCTTCCTTTTTTACAACACTCACTACCTTTCCTACAATGTACCACACAAAATTGTATTTTATATTATTCACCTTGATCTAGTGCGAAAAAAATATTTCCCTTGATATTGAGTTCCATTTGGCTACCATGGTTTGCCTCGTGTTGATCAAATGGAAAATGATGCACATAGCCTTGTCTTTAAGTATGTCAAAGCCAAAACTTTATCCTCCCATTGTAACCCCAAAGACTTTGGCTATCTTATCAACATCCTTGCTCTTCATTGACATGCACACATTCGTGCATTTATTTTTTAAGCATGTGATTTTGTTGATTTGTGTGCATGATACATGCATCCTTCATCCTGCAAAGTGCAATCTTCCTTCATATGTGTGTGAGTAGGAACTTTAAAAGCTTGTAAATTAGGGAAACTTCAATAATTGCATTATGCCATTATCAAAAAGTTGTGCTTGAACTACAACATTCGTGATTAAGTTTCCCTTACTATCCCTTTTAATCATCTCTTTAAAGCATTTTTTCCTTGAAAATTTGCTATACTTGCCTTTCGATAATTGAAGTCTTCAACCATGCGATAACCTAAACATGGTTTCAACTCTTTGTTTTGTACCAAAGCTTTGTATTACATCAATGGGGGGAAGGGGTGGGGGAATGGCGGGAATAACAATATTCTTCTTGGTATTCATTGTTCCCCCTGTTGAGCTACGTGTTGTTTTTAGGAAGATGTTTATTGAGAGATACCAATTTTCTTATATATATATATACCTTCAATTGTATAACAAACGTGTTTCCCGTTGTCTTTTGTCTTGCCATGCTTTTTGTTGTTTTTAAAAATCTAACACTCTGAATTTGGTTCATTTAGTTCCAACACTCACTTCGTATTTGCAAATTTACACTTCCCCTTCTTCCTAAAAACCTTCTCACTTTTGTTCCCTAATCGCTTCAAACCCTAGTTGTATTTCTAGTGATGCCCTAGTTCATTCTTCTTGCTTGGATGCCCCAATTTGCTTGAATGCCTTAGCTTTGTTATCCTTATCATGCCTGAATTTTGAGTTTTTGAAAAATGGTAAATGAGTATCTTACACCATATTTATTGAAATGTATAAATTGAATGCATTCACCTACCCTTTTCCATTGCTAGCCCACTTGCATACCTTTTTGTTTTGTCAAGGTGACATCACTCTTCTATGCTGCTTACATTGTGGCATGACCTATGAAATTTCCATTTTATTGCATTTAATGGTTGTGCATACAACCCTTCATTTGATGCAATACTTTGCTTCACAGTTCTCATGTATCTAGATACTTGGTCATCTTTCTTGTAACATGCATTCACCTTAATTCGATCTTGTGCACATTTTGCACATATTTGTCTATTAGCATGATACATATTTATTTTGTAAAATATGTCATCCTTCTCCCCATACTTATTACGAGAAAATTCCTCTTGTGCATGTTTACTACGTGTTTGCCTTTACTATGCATTTCTTATTTTATCTTGTGTGTAAAGTCCTCTTGCGCACTGTTTATAATTGGCTTAAGGGTATTTATCTTTCTGAACACAACTGTTAAAAGAACCACATTATTCTATGTTCTCATGTCCCAATTTTACTAACACTACTGAAATTTTGAGTTCAATACAAAGCTACACTTGGGGACACAACCTCCTTATTATGAAAATCATATAAATTAAAAAATATTTATAAGAAATGACTTAAATAAAAATTATTTATGTGTTACATCTTGCCCAGTGGTATCATTGGTGGTAGTTCTTGCTTTACTTGAAGTAGGGCTTGAGCCTACTTACAATGAAAGGTTTATGTGGCAATTCTTCATTCAAAGTTTGAAATTTGCATGCACTTGTTTTAGGAATTGTGTGGATGATGTACAACCCCTTCAATTGGATTGTGGAAATTTAACGTGAGATGAGTCATATGGTAGAACGTTTTCTCTTATGTGCAACATCTTTCCCTTGATATTCTTATCATGCCACACTTTCTGTCTACTCTTATGACTCCATTGGCCCTACCTAGCCATAAACCTCTTCTCATCAAGCTTTATATACTCATTGAGTGTTACTTGGACTACGATTCCTGATCATCAAGACATCAAGCGTATGCAATGCACAATGAAGGTACCAAGTGCTTGACTGATAGGACTACCTCTTCCTAACCACCAATTGAAATAGTGATTGACTATTGAAAATTTATATGCCCATAAAACTATTGAGACCCTTTCATCCTAGTCTTTACATCACACATCAAAAATATTTGTGAGCGTAGTGCCAAAAATATTGTCCATGTAGAAGACAAATGGTGTCACCAAAAGATATTGAAGAAGTTTATACAATACATACACTATTGTAGTGGTATAGTCATGCTTCACTCGAGACATTTTTATACTTGCAAAATAAATGGATCATGCTTAATACACATTGACATGAACATGGAAATGAGTTTTCCAGTTTAGTTTTGAAACTCAAATATTGGTATACTACCAGGGATTTTATTTCATTAGAGTCATGAAGTTATCTTGCTGCGTTTCAGTCCACACAAACAAACCATCATTCTTAAGAAGTTACTCCATAGGTCCCACAATTTGTGCACGGTTCCTGATGAACATGGTAAAACCAACATGTCCCAAAATGTGTACACATTTTTTTGTGGACCGAGACTATAATGTCAGAATAATAACTAATATATTAATAGGATACGCTAGTATTCCCTAACATTGTGGAAAATATACACTTCTTCAAGTGTAGAGAAATCTACACTTTACTTTATTTTCAAACATTAAGCACAAGTTCAGTTCTAATGATCTTTCACAACCCATATAATAATTAATCATCCAAGTAAATATGTAGTTATTTGTGTATAGATTATTTGAATGCTTTGACTACTATGTGCAAAAACACTATTGGCACATTATTTAAACTAAAGGGAATTGACATTGTATGCCAATGATCCATAAAAAAATGATATTTTATATGTATCCCTCAATCTAGACTTGGAAATCTCCAATAATTTATTAGTGAATGTGCATATTTCAAAACCCCCCACCCATTCCAAAATATCCTTGGTAAATGTGGGAAAAGGGTCAGTAACACATGCCTCATTCAATGCACATAAATACATGAAAATTCTGATCCACCCATATTTTTATATACTGATAACCATCAGGGTGATCTAGTCAAATTATTCCACTTCATAGATTACTCCTATAGTAAGAATTTTATATATCTCTTCATTTACTCTTGTGCATAGTTTGGATTTATTTGATAGGCTATTTTATTCACCAACATTGCACCTTCACACAAATTTATATTCATTTTTATGGGAGATTGATCGAACCCTTTCATTTGATTATAGTTTTTAGGGAATAAGATGTAGAATTACCTTTAAAACTCAATAATGTGTGCCATATCTTTATCATACCAATAGTCTATGATCTTAGTAGTTTTGAGCATGACATTAGTCCAATGTTCACCTCTTGTGTGCACAATGGTTTATTGTAGTATTTCAAATTATCAATCTACGTATCCTCTATACATCTCTCTTTTACTATATTATCAATATTCAGGTAGTAAAGGTCACACCCAAGATATTTTATCTCCCTCTATCTTATATATCCTTTAAGTTTCCAAACCTCTCTTCCTATGCGTACTCTTATACTGGCATGTAACTTGACATATCTAATTCATTTTCTTCTCGATCAACTAACTTGAACCTAGAGCCAGTTTCATGGAATAACTATGGGAGTGAGAATTATTATTCCTTATACACAATGCATACTATATATTTAACTCACACATCATCATGGAATATGGTCCTATTTATTTTTTTAGGGTTCAAAAAACTTATGCTTCATAGAGTGGAGTATGAAGGTTTTCCTGAAATCCTCCTTTAGGAATCCCCACTTTGTTGTATCTTGCTAGGTATCACTTATAATATAGCATGTGCATGCCCATGTACAAAGGGTGATGTAAAAAGTATGTATCCAAAGCCACATAGGTAAGAATGTGGTATCTCACTTCCAGACTTATTAAAAAATGTTCAAATGCTCTGGCAATTTTGTATACCCAAAATTAAAGCCATAACATTTTTGTCATTGATTTTTTCAAAGTGCATGCACATGGATTCCTTTACACCTTTCCAAGCAGGAAATTTAGGTTTGTGAGTATTCCACTAATGGGTTGTGATGCTACACAATGTATGCACACACGAAGTAATGTGCTCTTCTTCATTTGGTGAGGCAAGCCTCGATATATATAACACATGTTTGTGCGTATGTAGAACCAACATATCACAAAAAATTATCCAGGAATCCCTTAATTAGTCTCAAAACCCCATTAGTTATATGTATAGTGCATGGTACCCATTTGTGCACATTTTTTTCCCTAAATAACACTCATTGAAGGTACCCCATAATATGAATACATTTATTTAGCCACTAGAGATCTTGTTGCCTTATTTTGACTCTTGTACACGTTCTTCTTGTGACCTCATAAGCTTCCTAAAATTATTTGTCAGATGCATGAATTGTTCTAGCGAAGGATGATAATCCGATATTCCATCTCAATAGACCATCACCCATTGAATTCATGTTTAAAAAAAAAAAATCTTGTGTGGTAAATTTTTATATCCTCTTCCATATTTATACTTTCCACATAGGTAGGTTTGTGATTTCTATAAAATTTAATTACCACTTGAAATTATCCATACTCAAAACACATATATAGCTTCTTGAAGCATATATCTACATTGTTCTCATAATACCATGGTATTCCAAACAAGCCTACTAGTTATATGATTCAAAGATCTCAATAAATTCAAAATCAGTAGTGAATCATGCACCCAATATGCGTACCTTAGCATTGCATAGACTCCCTTGTGGTTGATCCCATGGTTTACTGACCATGAACATAACTGGAAGCTGAGGCTGTAGAGTAGGGTTCATAATTTTTCTCCATCCATCCTTTGTGAGGATTTTCAACTCTACCCATGTGTTGATCAAGATGTCACATATGTACCACCCATTAATGGTAGTGTCAATAATAAATTATCGATCATAAATCATATTCCTTGCCATTTTGAATTTTGTAGGTTTCTATTGGCTCTATGTGCATACACTTCCAACATTATGCATGAGCTAATTTTATTAAAAAAGTAGGCTTCCTTCCAATTTCAAGAGCTCAAATATTTCTTAGAGATCCTCTACCTCTTTTTTAATAGGTCCCCTATGGTGACCCTCTTTAATATGAAATTCAATATCCTATTATTTATTGTAATTATGGTTTTATACAAAATAAGGAATAAATGATTACAATGATTAGATCTAACAATATAGCTATGGAATTACATAATTAAGATCTACCCAATGGATAATAACAACAACAAGACAAAGAAATAAATGACCTAGGCTACACAAAGTAAGTACAAAGGATAAGAAACGATTCCACCTTGTTGCTATAATAAAAATATGAGAATATAGATTTGGAATATGAATGTGCTGGCTGTCTATGTACTAATTTTAAACTCTAATTTAAGCTTTGGATTCTCATAGAAAGAATTGTGAGATTCACATTGGGTAAATTTATGCCACCGGATTTGTCTTTGTTCCACAAATGTTTTCTTGTTCAGGGTTATGAAACATTATTTTTATGTGACTGGTTTGCCTCTTATTTTCTAACCTTTATGTACTTTTACTTTCCTAAATTTACATGAAGAATGTGTTCAATTGACGATTCTTCCTCTTTAACCTAGATTGACACTCAAAACAAACAATGGGTTATGGATTTGGGAAATCACCAAAGAGATATTGTAAAAATATGTATCCCACATCTTGTAATTAGACCTACACATAGTTCTAAGTGTGTGTATATGGAATAACTTAAGCAAGGTTTTTAAACTTCCTCTTCCTTAGAAGTGATTATGTAGTTACATGCAAACTAAAAAATTCATTTGGTACAAGAGAGTGATAAAAGACCAAGACAAACAACCCCGTCACAAGTGTGTAAGATATGAATCAATGAATCTCAACTTGAAGTATGAAGAATGATGATATTTGATGTTTGGCTATACTCTAGGTCTTGACCTTGATAATCATATTATATATTCATTTCAATGATCCCTCCTTGACACTTTTAAATGGTTAAGGATGACTTGTATTAATGGGGTACTCTTAGGTCAAATAGGGCACACTATCCAACATTTTAAATGAAAAGAAGAGAGGTTAAAGGTGAAAGATTTGTGGCAATAGGAAAAGGACCACAAAATCAAATGGTATAGAGTCGCGTATGGCACAACATGATAGACTCATATCAGGCATGAGTCTAACCTAAAACTAATAGAGGCTCAGATCTTGATAAGAAGCATGATAACATATGATTTTTAGTCAAAAGATGCTAAAAAATATATTTTGATAAGTATTAGATTTTATTTTAATGTTCAAGGGATAAATGGACACCAATGTGGGGTCAAAGAAGTCATATAAATACATAAATATACAAAATTATTTAAAATATGATAAATTAGGGATAAGACACTATGGAAAGGGTCTTATACCAAATTTAGGTGTCTATATAATGCCCCCAATTTGACATGGGTATGTGAGTGTGAGTGAATTCAAGCATATGTTGAATTATAAGTATGAATAATTTGAAACATGTACCTTCACTTACGTAGGGAAGAGTGGAATTTGTAAATGCACACTCGAGCTAAGATTCCATTTAACGAATTTTGATGTACTTAAAACAGGTGCTAATTTATACAGGTATTTAATGATCATGATATATATTTTGAATTTTTAAAATTTGAATTTAAAAATATAGCTTAGGAATGAATACACCTGGCTAGTATTTACCAAAAATGATACAACAAACTACCTATAAAACTATACTTTTGATAGGTGTTAAAACATAGCCAACGCTTCTCTGGTAGTCACTATAGCCCAATCCATTTCTTAATCAAGAAATTAGATAAATTTTATTCAAGTTCAATTAGGTTCACTCAATTGTAACTAAAAAAAAAAATGCCTTTGATATATGCCCCCATTTTGAGGTGAGGGATGGAGACCCATGTTGCAATCACTCATCTCAAAAGATAATGTTAATTTACTCATAAGTTAGGAAATTAATATCATTGAAGTGTTAATATCCTGAAACATATGTAGTGAATCTGAAAATAGCCATTACCAATGTATTGTATTTAGAATAAATGAATTGGCATTTGGTCATGCCCTCTAGTATCATGTGAAAGTGTTGTCTAGCATAATATATATAGTATCATATGAAACATAACTTAAAAGGATACTATATATAGTAAAATATGGTATTAAGTACTTGACAATGATAAGCTTGACATACATTTACCATGCATGAATTATGTGCATAAATATGGTCCTAACTTGCCATCTCACTATATCTTAGTGATTTCTATAGGTCCAACTCTTATGTTATGCTGTTACACACCTAAATAAACCTCATTGTCTATTTCAAAAATCCATACTATTGTATAAAAACATGCCCAAATGCTTAGTTTAGTCTTCATTTGAATGGGTCACTAACATCGGATTTGGTTAATATCGCTAGTTGATGTTGACTCGAGCTTTACGGTACTGACCCTTTCCCAAAAATGGCCACTTTTCAAATTTAAGACATTATTATGGGTTGGATCATACATTTTGGATAGTATAACATGAGAAATCACTTGATTGGACTGATATATATACAAATCAAGGACTCACTTGATAGGGGACTTGGCACTTATTTGATACACATCTTTACATTAGTACACACTAAGAAAAACTACCATATTAATTATAAAGTCAAAACCAATCACTAAGAGTAGTCATAAGCCAATTCTAAAGCATACCAAATCCAAGTCAAAGTAAGCATTGTCATATATAAAATCCAAATCATTAATTACATTCATATAGTGAAGGAGCATAATTTATCAATCACACTACGAGGGAGAACCATCTGTGGCTTGATTAGCCTCCTTAGAGTATCAGATATGTATGTAGCGGTCAATCATCAGTAGAGGTGATTAGGGTTAGTTTAACCTATTACATTTTCTTAGTTATTATAGTTTTCTAGACCTCAAAAGCACTCCTAGGGTTCCAAGGTAAATGATTATGAAATTTGGGGTTACATGCATCATCAAGGTCCAACATGACACATACATATTTTTTAGAGACAAGCAAAGGTGACCATATAGTCAAATATTATTTTATAACACCTCATTATCGACCACTATAGGTCAATATAAACCATCAATATAGACCCATACCTAATGAAACTAACCCTACACTGCCATAAACATAGTTCCAAAACTTGACGAATCACAAACCTACTTCAATTTATTTTCCACTATCTGAAGTCAGACAATAATTCATAAAAGATAAGTACTTATCCCTTTGTGTCCTTACTATATTTAGCATATTCCACTTGTCAAATTATTGTAATCAGTTTCACGATTTTAATCTAGATTTATGCATGACATTTATTAATTTGAATTCACATACTAGTTTCTATATTAATTGGATTAATCTTAATCAAAAGTAGATTAAAACATATTGGTGAACTTGAATACTGATAAAACCATGCCAAATAATTTGTTTCCATTTAGGATTTCATCCTTCTAGGGTTTAACATTTCAACCTTAGGGTTCTATTTTTGGATATAATTTCTAATTATTCCATAATAATAAACATTACCCATGACTATAATGAACAAAAATTATCTTTACTTTTTAATGCAAGTCATGAAGGCAATATTTTCATATTGTTCCACTTGACTATGTTACATTTTTATTAATCATATAATAAAATGAATCAAATATAAGAACAATAATAAAGCTAAAATAAAAAATGAGTAGTTCCAAGCCTTCTTCAAATTATATTGTTTCAACATTCAACACAAGTTGATTTTTGTTACCACTATATGCCAAAGAGTATGCATGACTCCTTTTGTTCCTCTTCCCCCTTAACCTCAAGGTTGTATTAGCTACCACCTCACTCCCATTATTCTCCCACATGTAAAAATTCGAAGCACATCATGTAGAAAATAATTGATAGTGGTGGTTTTGCATTAGAGACATCCATTCAAACATCACCAGATTTAGATACACCTTCTATAAGTATGAAACCTAATGTATATTTAAGGATACATCTTTAAAGGAATCAATTGAACAAGAGAAACTACACCGGAAAAAAATGGAACAATATAAGCTAGAAAAGGAACAAATGAAATAAGAGAGATTACAAACATAAAAAATGGAACAAGAAATGTTACAAAAGGCAAAATTAAAAAAATAACAAGAATAGTTATATAAGGAACAATTAGAAAAATTAAAAAAAGAACAATTACAAAAATAAGTCTCTGATAAACAAAAGAGTGTACTTATGATTAAAAAAATCAAGAATTCAACTTTTTCTAAGAAAGAAAATCAAAAGAAAGATGTACCTAACAAGATTAATAGGGAAACTACACAACATTCCACATATCTAAATCCTTTGATTCAAGATAATTATTATAAGGGACATATTGAAGAACAAGATAAACCCAATAAATTAGTTCTCTCCCAAGGTGATTATGAATATGATTATGGTAATCCCAATAATTGGTATAATAGAGAGGAATGCAATGAATACAAAGTTGATCAAATTAATGATATTATGTAGGATGATACAATATAATATTAAAGAGATGATGGACACAAGTGGTGTTATAACTCTACATGCTCATGATAAGGGACATTCCTTATTTGATACATGACCTATATGGGAGCATTCCATTGATGAGAATATTGGTTAGTAGAAATAGAAACCATTGTACATAGCTTTTTGATGTTTTCTTGATTGATTATCCATTATATTATTGTATTTTGACATACATGTGTTCATATTCCCTTGCATATACCATTATTATAGCCCTTGGATTTGTTTTATTTTAACCCTTGCCTTTTGATTATTATCCTGATTAGGACACCCATGACATATATCCTAAAATAAGTCTAGTGCACATCCTTGTGACTTTATACTTGCACATTCTTACATATTGAGTACTCATATATGCTTTGGTTTCCATTGAGATTACGTGATCACACACTTATATCTACATATTGCATGAGCACAAATTAATTCTTTACCACTAAGGGCACGATGATCCTTACCTCCATGATAACAACAATCCTTGGTTTTATTCATCATGACATGTTAAAATTGTAGTTTTGTAGGTTGAAATGAAACTCATAATATGTTGATAATTCAAATTAGCACATACTTAGACAAATTGCACAAAAATATTTGAACTAAAACAAGGTTAGATACAAATGGAACACCATATATACAACATAATTCCATTAGGTTCACTCCCACACTAGATTAATCCTTATAAGTGGACAAGCATAACTTATACAACATAAAATATGAAGATACACTAGTTCATATATAAGTCCAACATAGAACACACACAAAGTTTTAATATTCAAAATACCCAGATTTATATTGAATTAGAAACTAATTAGGAGAGATCACTAACATATTTTACTACCCTTGTTGGGTATATATAAATTTTGAAAGGAAATTGACTCTTTGTTTATTTGAAATTTATTTTATTCTTATTATAAATTTGAGGTAGATGTTCCATATTCCAATAGTTATATTGACTTATATGACCAATTATTCAAAATAAACAAACTTGTGCATCTATTGCATGTTTAAATTTATATAAATTGTGTGCAAAGTACACTTCACACTCTTCTACCAACATATTAATAAAATTAAATGGTTGTTTTATCTCAAGAAAAAATATATTGTTAGAGTGCATGCACTAAGCATATGATTTCTATCAACCATGGATTTGTTGAGAGCTATGTCTTACTTCAATGCGAAGACACTTTGGTCATAATTTGACTTGAAGTAATTTTTTGACCATTTTTGGCATCCTTAGACCAAAGGTCAACACAAATAACTTCAAAATTTGACTCTTAAGGCATATAAACTCCTAAAACATCAGAATGAGATCATCAAGTTGGAGTTAGGGTGTAAGAACACTCATTGGCAAGCCTAGAGGCCAATAAGACTAAGGTGCAAGTCAAACATAAGTATATATGGTTAGTGTATGAGTTTTAAAAGGAAATAAAGGGATATTATCATGTCATTAGTGACTCATTAGTGTCCCCTATTGCCTAGTTTCTCAGTCACTTTCTAGCCATGATAGGATGATGTAGAGTACTAGCAGTTCAGGTGTCTTGGTGTGAGGCCTAAAAGAGTGTTTTGGGCCATAAGTGGTGAATCAAGATGGTTTTAAAGGGAATTTGGACTAAAAATACATGAAAAGTATGGATTAGAACCACATCATACAATGAGAGGTTTTGAAGGATCATAAGACTCAAATACCATTCCTTAATGTCTAAAACAAGTTTTTTTTGCTCTCTCTAGGCTTGAGAAGCTTAGCAAAACATTTGTGTCAGGTAAAATGGAAAAAAATGGATAGATAAATGGTTATGTGGATGTTTAATAATTATTAATATAATTATAGATGACATTACAGACTCCACTGATCCCTCAAGGAATAAATTTTGTGTTTTGACCCCCTAAACAATGCATTTTCTCAAGCTTAGCGCCATAACTACTTCAAGTTTTGTATATGATCATAAAGTTTAAAGGTATAAAATTTGGAATGGAAAATAATATTATATTAAACAAGGTGAATAAAATGTTTCCCAATATTTTTAATACATGTAAAGGACAAAAAGCCATTTTTTAGTTTTCTAGGCCTAGAGAGCAAGTGAGGCCTAGAGTGCCATAAGAGAAGGGGGATGACAACAGTAATTTAATAAATATTTAGGAAATAAAAATTTAAATATATTTTTGGTCATGGGTTATATCCATAAACCTATCTCAGTTTCCGTATTTCAACCCTGTAACTTAAGAACCATCATCAAAGCCAAAATCAATTTTAAACCCTTCTTAAACCCTCAAAGCTTGGTTTTGAGATAACTTTCACTTTTTTTGAGATTTTTGATTAAAAAAAATGTTGTGTCAGATATTATGGGGTATATTTAACCTTTATACAACTTCATCCATCAAATTTTATAGGTAAAAAGTTGAAACGTGCAAGTTGGCCGAATTCAGGGTTTTGGCATGCAAATGTAGATAGTTGGAAAAGGCATTTTTGAGGCACTTAAAGGGTTTAATGGTAAAATATAATGATTTTATAAGTTATATTGGTACTTAAATGTTATAAAAAAAATTTATTAGGTATTTATGCCTTATAAATCTCAAGATACACCTTTTTATTTCTCCCTATGTCTAGCAGTTCATAATTTTTGAGTGTGCTCAAGAGTGGAAAAATGAGTTTTAGGACATCTAAAAGTACAATAAAGTTATGAAATTTGGTAAATTTAGTTATAATTAATGGTTTTATATATATATATAATATTATTTAAAAAAAAAATGAGTGTAAGTATCTGTTGTTCTTACACATTCCTATGCTTGTCCGTTGAGGAGAACATGAAGCTAGGGTGTGCAATAGGACTTAATTGGTGTTTTTGGAGGTTTTATTTGATTTAATGATTAAAAATTATTGGAAAAGTTTTATGAGTTAATAAATTTACAAATTAAAAAATAATTAGGTCCTGAGACCCCATATATCTCAAGATATGGCCTTTTCTTGCTTCTTAGTTTTTTTGTTTCTCGTAGGCATGAGAGAGCTAGGATGGAGATCAAGAAGAAAATGGATGTTTTGAGTGAATGATGCATTTTTAAACATTTTTATATGACTTAAAATAGTTAATATACCTCACAATGTCCATGGGATGGTCCAATATTGACAAAGAGAGATTGAGAGAGAGGAAAATCAAGTTGTCATATTTCCATTAATGGAATCCATGTTCAAAACCAGGTCTAAAAGCAAAGGTTGTAGGGGTAAAATGGGAAATTTATGGGATGAAAAGTGATCAGGAGTATCCATAAGATAAATTATCATGATGTCAGCACATTGATCAGGCCAAGAGAGGCTCAGTTTAGCTTAATTTAGCATAAAGACACACTAGACCTACTAAGCCTAGAAGGTGGTAGACCTTCTCAAGCTATTTCAAGGAGATCCTAAGGGTATCAGAGGATGAGATTAGTATTTATGGAAGGGTATGACCCACATAAATATTCTTGAGTAGTTAGAGGGAGTTTTCAAGCCCTAAGGCATACGAAGGAGGTCTAAAACCATTACAAGATAAAGAGGGCTAGTGGGCATCTAAGGGGTGATCAGAGGTTTTTAACTTAAAGGAAAGGTAAATGAAATGGATATGAACTTATAAATAATGTATAAAGTATTATAAGGTTTCAAAAAAATTTTAGGACTTAGCTTTACCTCCTTGAATCATTTTTGCACTAAAACTAGCCTTCTCAACCAGGCCCTCTCAAGGAGCTTGAGGGGTACCTTCAGATGCTCATCATGTGATCCAAGGTTTGAATATGGGTATAAAATAATAGGAATATGTGGACATGTTAATTTAATACCAATTTAATTCATTAAGAGAGAGAAAGTGGTCCTATTATTTATGAATAATCATTAAGACCGAAAAGTGCTCAAAACCCTTCCAAATCCTCTCTAATAGATCGATTGGATCCAAGCTTATTAAAATGAATTATTATGACATAATTTCACATTTAATACATATTAAAGCATGAAATATATCCTCTAATAATATTTTGGGTCTATTTGGAGAGAGAATTTGGTATGCATTGGCTATTTGAAGCTCTTTTTGGCTATTTTTGCAAGCTTCTCAAAGGTGTTCCAAAGGAGACGTTTAAATGGTTTGAAGAGGTTATCCTACCCATGAATTGTCATAAAATTTTATTATATGAGATCCTTCAATCCATCATGGACTGTTAGCACTCAAAAAATTGAGTTTTGGGCCTCTAAAGAAAAAATTATAGGTTTGGCCTCCATTAATGGAGCCTTGAGAAAAGTTACAAGTGTATTAGTGTCCATGGAATGATAAAAAAAGATAATAATACCTCATAAAATTAAATATTAAAGTCTTTGGAGACCCCAAAATTATTATAGCTCATAGGCAAGCTTCAGGGTGAAGGATCTCATGGTGGTATAGGCTCCTAAGAGGTCTCCATTAGTGAAAGTGTAGGTTAAAAGAAATTTTTGCAGGTCTAATGGTGTCCAAAGGAGGAAAAGGGATCCATGTAGACTCATTTAACTTTATGGTTTCACAATCAAATGATGCTATCTTCATTAACCACTAGTGGTCAAGGGTGGCTTCTAGAAGATGCTAATTGTCAAGTATGGTGTGGGATGCAAGTGGGGAGAGTTGAGAGGAGTTGGAGAAGTCTTATAGGAAAAATGGAACATTAGATTGAAATTATAGAGGATTGAATACCTTTTTTATAATGGAGTGGAGAATGAAATCACTAATTCAAGTTGAAATTAGAACATAAAGTGCTATAATGTGCAAAATTAAGCCTTTTCAAGCCTTTTTGAAGCAAAAAAAGTGTAAGTGAAAGCCAAATTGAGGAACTAAAGCATGGAAAGAGGATCCCCACCTCTCATCCTACATTGGGATGAGTAGTGTGAACACTTTCAAGTGGATTAAAGTATTTTTGGAACCCTTATACCCCTCTCCTTCTCTCTTTTCCTATTTAAGACCTCTTATTTTCTTGTTGAAAGGCATGCTTCATGCTTTAGCAAGGGGAAAATATACAAAATTTTATAATGAGACAACCTATTGAAGTGAATAAGATTGATTAAATTATAATATGCTTTCATATTTTTGTGTATTATGGTTTGTTTGATGAGGATCATGTGGTGGGATTTATGCCTTTGATTTTTGTCCTCTCCTTTCACCTTTGTATAAGATAGCTTTGATTTTATAGGTCTTTAGTCATGTTTATTAGTCATAGGTCTGATGTATGATGTGAATGAGTCAATTCTTTCATATTCTAGCCCATTTATACAATATTTTTGAAGAATTACTTATGCAAACTCAACTAGTGTTAGAGTTGTGTGAGTGGTAGGTCTTTTGGTTCTAGTTGTGTGTGTTTTAGTGTAGTTGGAGTATCATGATATGGTGTATCACCTTTATTTATGTTTTTAGTCCTTAATTTCCACCTTATAAACCCTTTACTAAGTCATATAATTATATTACTAAGAAATTAATTGGTACACCTACAGAGCTGGCCCATAACCCAAAGGTTCAACCCCACAATAGGACACCCACAACCTAGGGTTGTTCCCATTTTGTAGCCTAGTTGGAGAGAGCCTAAAGAACACTCTCCAAGGGTGAAAATTAATGATAAAATAGTTTTTGACATGCCCAATGGGACTACTATTATGTTTTGCATCTCACTCAAAGGTTCTTGGTGTTGCCTTTTAGTATAATTAACCTTTGGAGGCACATTTGCAAACACCAATGGTGACTCCACTATGAACATCAACTGGTTAGGCAGCCTAAGTGACTAATTTTAGAATTTTTTACATATAATAAAATATATTTTGATCATTATAGTCATTCTCTACCTCAACATCACACTTATCAAGCTAATAATGTTTATGTGTTCCCCCCAAGTGGCCCTCAAGCAACCTATCAGCCCTACCATGGCTATTACTTCCATCCCACCCCTAAACACGATCAAAATTAGTTAATTTAGAAACCAAATTAGTCATATAATCCCCCTTGTCAATACCATGTTTATCTTATAACATCCTTGTCAGGATTAAATCAAGTACAAATAAATTAATTTCCTATGCCCTCTCCTATTCAAGAGCCTAAAACCCAGCCTCTAAGAGCCTCAAATCATCCCTCTAGTCAACCTTGTCAAAGCTCATATTTGTCAAGAGTCAAGAAAATCATTCTAGACCTTGGGATATTGATCATGAAGGTGAATGAAAAGGTAGCCCTTGGGAAAGAGTTCCCCATCCATGCCATGAATAAGATAAGGGACTTCTTGCGAGAGTTTTGGTGTGTGTGGGAAGTCATTGATGAGGGAGATTATCTGGTCTTTAAGAAGAACCAATTAAATAAATGGATAATCTCGATAGAGGAGATGTTGAATCATTGGGAGGATGAGTATGTCAAACCCAAACCAACCATTTTCCCCTCTTCTACCCCTACACCCATTCCCACTCAAAATTTCAAACCATTTCAACTTGAACACCCCCTATACCTTGGATCCTAACTATGTAATTCCATCTCTTGTGAAACCACCCTATCCTATACCCATTAAATAAGAAGAGAATGTGGCTATACCATACACATTTACATCATGGAAATTAGTTAAGAAAGGCATATAAAAGAAGGAAGAGGTGTTAGTTATGGTGGTCCAAGAACCAATTCAAGAGAAAGAGGAGTTAGTGGTTGAAGAGAATAACAAAGAGGTGTTATATTATCTCAATGAGATTTCCCTACAATATTTACAAGAATATTTCTCCCTCCCTCAAGATCCACCAAATAGATCACTCAAAGTACCTAGTTGGAAGGACACTGTCTTAAGCTATAAGCAAGGTGAAAATTTTCACCCTCCCACCATCTCCCTCTTGGAGAAAGAATCTATTTTAAAAAGGATAGATAAATATCTTGTAGTCTCAAGTGAGTCTCAAGAAGATGAGGTAAGTGTGTATGAGGAATAAATCTTGATAGGCATCCCACTTCATTAAAGCAAGCAAAAATCAGGTTTGAAGCTAGATAGGCAAGATGAGCTAGTTTTCATTTGGTCAAGTGAATTCTCATTATCTATGAAAGTTAAATTTGATCAGTTTGAAAGTAGTGGCCATGAAGAATACCATCAAGATATTGTATCCTTAGTTGAAGAGCAAGATGACCTCCTAAGCTAGGTGGGTGAAGAAGACAAGTCAAATTACCAACCTTTAGAGCTTGAAATCAGACATGATGCTAGTGTTGATCAAGAGGATTATAATGAGGTATGAAAAAAACTATACCATGATTTATTGGAATAGTTAGAGTTTCTAAACCAGATTATAAATCCTCTAGAGCATGAAAATGAACTTGAAAATTAGGTTATAGAGGCTGACTAGTCTCAAAATGAATTTTCCATTGAAGGCAGTACTGATGTCTTCAAGAATGAAGGAGAGTGGTAAGATATAGAACCACAATAATATGAAATTTTTAACCTTAGATGGGTTGGTTAACTTCCATGTGGATTCTTCCAAGGTGAGTAGAGAAAGAATGGTGTTAAGGTTGGCATTGTACTAGGTGACCAAGAGGAAGCTACTTTTTGGGATGATCTAGAGTCCTTTTGTGCAAACTTGGACACCCAACCTTCACTCCCAAGATAATAAATTGATAAAATAGATGCCAAGACAAAGTATGAGCCTAATGAGCTCTTGCAAGCCAAGGTTTTAGTCATAAATACATTGGAATGATATCTTAGCATAGAAGAGACACCAAGTGGAGAGATATCAATCACTCTCCCGAATCAGATTGAGACCTTCTCCTAAGACATTTTTCACATTGAAGATCATCATGGGATCAATTTTGAGTCATCTCAAGATTACTTATACATTGGGGACATGTTTGTTCCAGTTGAGCCTCATGAGAGGCATGATTCAACAAGCATAGTGTTTAACAAGCAAAGTGTATTTTATCATGTTTCTCTTCATGAAGGGAGTGATCTAAGAACATTTACTTTTAATCCAATAGGAGGGTAAGTCTTTAGGTTTGTTGTATATAATAGCTGGCATGTTTGCTTTCTTTAAGTGCCTTTAGCATAATTTGTTTCTATAGTTGGTTTCCTTTATTGTGTGATTTGGAGGTATCAAGTTGTTATAAAATTTTAGAGGTGTTACAAAGGATGGAATAGATGTAAATTAGAGACAAATTAGTTGGTTGGATAGGTTGAGAAACTCCCTTTCCCAATGGATATATGATGCTCAAGTCTTTTGGCTAGTAGGCTAGCCAACCCTATAGAGTCACTAAGATTGTTGACCATTTTTGGCCTCCTTAGAACAAAGGTCAACACCCCTAACATAAAAATTTTAATCTTAAGGCATATATCATCCTAAACCATCAAAATGAGATCATCAAGTTGGAGTTAGGGTGCAATAACACTTATTGGCAATCCTAGAGGCTAAAAAGACTAAGATGCATGTCAAACACAAGAATATATGGTTAGTATGTGAGTTTTACAAGGAAATAAAGAGATATTATCATGTCATCATTAACTCATAAGTGTCCCCTATTTCTTGGTTTCTTAGTCACTTTCTAGAAATGACAGGATGATGCAAAGTACTAGCAGTTTAGGTGTCTTAGTGTGAGGCCTAAAATAGTGTCTTGGGACATAAGTGGTGAATCAAGATGGTTTTCAAGGGAGTTTGGAATCCAAATAAATTCATGGGATGGAATATAACCACATCAGAAAATGAGAGGTTTTTAAGGATAAAAAGACTCAAAGACCATTCCTTAAGGTCTAAAACAATTTTTTTTTGCTCTCTCTAGGTTTGAGAAGCTTAGCAAAACATCTGTGTCAGGTCAAATGGAAACCAATGGATAGATGAATAGTTATGTAGACAGTGAATAATTATTAATATCATGAGATAATGACATTATATACTCCACTAAACCTTCAAGGAATAAATTTTGTGTTTTGACCCCCTAAACCATGCATTTTCTCAAGCTTAGCGCCATAACTACTTCAAGGGTTGCATATGATCACAAGGTTTAAAGGTCTCAAAATTATCATGTAACATAATATTATCTTACCCAAGGTTAATAAAACATGTCTTAAGATTTTTCATGCATATAAAGGACAAACAAATCCATTTTTTAGTTTTTTAGGCCTAGAAAGCTAAGAGAGGCCTATAGTGCCAGAAGATAAGGGGGTGACAAAAGTAATTTAATTGAGTATTTAAGAACTTGAATTTTGAGGATATTTATGGGAATGGATTATAATATCTATAAAACTCTCTTATTTTCCCTACTTCACCCCTAGAACTCAAGAACCATCATCAAAGCCAAAATCAGTTTTAAACCCTTCTTAAACCCTCAAAAACTTGGTTTTGAGAGAACTTTCACATTTTTTGAGTTTTTTGATACCAAAAAAAGGTTGTGTGAGATATTATTTGGTATATTTTATATTTACACACATTCCTCTATCAAATTTTAGAGGTAAAAAGTGGAAAAGTGCAAGTTGGTCGAATTCAGGGTTTTGGCATACAAATGTAAACAGTCGAAAAAGGCATTTTTGAGGCACCTAAAGGGTTGAATGGTAAAATATAATTCTTGGAGAATATATAGGGGTAATTAAAGGTTAAAAAAAAATTAATGAGTTATTTATACCTAATAAATCTTAAGATACACCTTTTTATTTCTCCCTATGTCTCATAGTTCATAATTTCTAAGTGTAGTCAAGAGCAGAAAAATGAGTTTTGGGGAATCTAGAGGTACAATAAAGTTATTAAATTTGGAAAAATTTGTGATAATTAGTGTTTTTATCTATATATAATATTATTTTGGTAAAAAAAAATGAGTGTAAGTATCCATTTTTTTACACAGTACTATGTTTATCCATTGAGGAGAACATGGAGCTAGGGTGTGCAGTAGGCCTAAATTTGTATTTTCAGAGGTCATATTTGATTGAATGATGAAAAAAATATTTTAAAAGTTTTATTAGTTATTAAATTTCCAAATTAAAATATAATGAGGTCTTGATACCCCATATATCTCAAGATATGGCCTTTTCTCACTTCCTAGTTTTCTTGTTTCTTGCAAGCATGAGAGAGCTAGTATGGAGCTCAAGAAGAAAATGAATGTTTTGAGTGCATGATAAATTTGGAAATATATTGGGATGAATTAAAATATGTAATATACCTAAAAATTTCCATGGGATGGTCCAATATTGATAGAGAGAGATCGGGAGAGAGGAAAACCAAGTTCTCATATCTCCATTAATAGAGTTCATGCTCAAAACTAGGTCTAAAAGTGAAGGTTGTTTGGGTAAAATGGGAAATTTATGGGATTAAAGTTGAATATAAGTATCCATAATATCAATTATCATTATGTAATCATGTTTATTAGACCAGGAGAGGCTCAGTTTAGCTCAATTTAGCATAAAGACACACCTAGACCTACTAGGCTTAGAAGGTGGCAAACCTTCTCAAGCTATTTTAGGGAGATATTAAGGTTCTTAGAGGATGATATTAGTATTTATGGAAATTTATGACCAAAATAAATATTCATAAGTATTTATATGGATTTTTCAATCCCTAAGGCACATAAAGGAGATCTAAAACCATTGTAAGATAAACAGGGCTAGTGGGCAGCTAAGGGGTGATAAGAGGTTTTTCACTTCAAGGAAAGGTAAAGGACATGGATATGAAATTATAAATTATTTATAAATAATTAAAAGGTTTCAAAAAAGTTTTAGGACTCAAATTTACCTCCTTGACTCATTTTTGCACTAAAATTAGCCTTCTCGACTACGCCTTCTCAGGGAGCTTGAGGGGTACATTCAGATGCTCATCACATACTCTAAGGTTTTCATAGGGGTATAATATCATAATAAGAGGTGGATATGGTCATTTAATACAAATTAAATGTGTTAGGAGAGAGAAATAGGTCCTATTATTTATGAACAATTGTTAAGATTGAAAAGTGCTCAAAACCCTTCCAAACCCTCTCTAATGGATCGATTGGCTCCAAGCTTCTTAAAATGAATTATTATGCCATAATTTAACCTTTAAGACATAAAATCATGAAATTTATCCTATAAGCATATATTAGGTCTATTTGGAGAGAGAATTTGGTATGTATTAGCTATTTTGAAGCTCTTTTTGGCTATTTTTACAAGCTTCTCAAAGGTGTTCCAAAGGAGAAGATGTTTAAATGGTTTTAAGAGGTTATAATACCCATGAAGTGTCATATAATGGTATTAAATGATATCCTTAAATCCATCATGGATTTTTAGCACTCAAAAAATTGAGTTTTGGGCCTCTAAAGAAAAAATAATAGGTTTGGCCTCTATTAATGGAGCCTTGAGAAAAATGATAGGATACGAAACACCGGAAGCATACAGTTGATTACCAAACCAAGCAAATTAATATGCAAAAATTAACCAGAATCACAAGTAACTAGAATTCAGAATAACACATGATATGAGAGACAATACACAACTTGTATTAATACTTATACAGAAAAGAATACAATAAAGAAGATGCCACTTCTTCTCCACCACCTCTTCAGAGGCTTGCCACACCTCAAGTGAATAGTAATTCTCTCCTCAAAGCTCTCTCTCTCAGGTCCCAACACACAACTCAAACACAGAGTTGGTGTTCACCTCCTGTGCTCCACACACACCACAAGTGCTCCACACACTCCACAAGTACTCAAAGTACTTCAAGTAGATCTCCCATGAACCTGCAATAACCTGCACCTCAACAGACCATACTTATGGAAGGAACTCCCTTGCCTTCTTCTTTGCTCTATCTGAGTACACGCCTGTACTCCAAGTAGATCCTGCCTGATTCTGCTCCCTGTTGTGTTGCTGTCCTATCTGATCTTGCACACCTGCAAATCAACCTAGTTTTGCACACCTGTGAACCTTGACCTTGCATACACATACACCTGCAGATCAACGATCTTACTTACCATGTAGATCTCCTATAAAGGCCATGCACCTGTGACCAAGATCCTACACACCTGAAGAATCTTGCTGACTCTCCAAAACCAGCACCCACCTTGGTACTGCTATGGAACTAGGAGGAACACCCTTGCTCACCTCACACACAGAAGGAGCTAACTTTGCTCAACTCAAACTAGAACACCTTTCCAATACAACCATGAGTCTATTATATAGATCTCATCCAAACAATGATTAGACATCTAATTACAATAATTAGATCCATAGCTCTCAGTCTAAAAATAGATCTAATCATGCAAACACTTGGTTCGTTAGCTAAATACCCGTAATAAGCTCGCAGTCGAACCACACAGGGGACCGACATCGGTCCCTGTCTGCCTGGGGGTCACTGACGCCGGCCGATCCATGTCCGATGTCAGTTGCATTCTTATCTTATCCTATCGACGTCGGTTGGCCAGACCAACGCCAGTCTTCGTGACACTCTGCAACTCTCCTGCAACCTCCTCCATGTCTGCATCAGTGAAGCTTTTAGCTCCACAACCTAACAATCTCCCACTTGGAGATAAATAGCTGCACTGTACCTGTACTCCATCTAATCTATTTCCTGGTTTGTATCCCTCTTCAAGCTCAATCTTGAAGACAACCCACCACACAACCTGTGATGTACCTCCTGTCATCCGAGTACCCTGCCACATCCGAACCTACAAACACATGTAGTGAAGTCCTGACCCTGCATAGCATGAATCCCTGCTGCTGGTCCCTCTCAAATACCTGAGAACCCACTTCCCCGAATTGGATCCTAACTCTTTGATAGCTCCCACTGCATGGGAATACTCAGGTCTATACCGGACCTCATGTGATTTTGGACACTGTACCTGTCCAGCCCTTAGTGTGCTCTGGCTCAGCATCCTGAACCTCGCCAACACCTAATTCACATCAGCTCCCACTGGGGACAAAATCAACCTGTGATCTCCATGTCTCCCATGTCAAAGAATTTTGCTGCTCCAAACTCCTCATGACATGCCACTGAACTAATCTTACCCTTAGCTCAGCAAAACCCTGTATGTACAATCTTGCTAGCAAAACATACCATCCACATACAACAACAAAATGATGTCATGACTCATCATCCACCTGGTAAGACAAACCATAGTAGTTACCTGACATTGACTGAAGCCATGCTTCATCCTCCACCTGTCAAAACCTATACCACTGTCCTGCAGCTCCTCAAGACCATATACCTGGTCTTCTGTCTCACGTGTCCTATTCACTCTATTCTTCAACTAAGGAATCCATTCATCTCTGTGCTTTCTTCCTGTTGGCAACACTACCAAATCTCCGCTTGGTTCTGCAATATATCCATGCCATGCTTCCACCTATTTCCTGGATCCTTCCTGCTCTACAATCAGCAATGAGTATAAAGAAGAGGAACAATGAATTTGAGGGCCTACTTACGTCTTCAGTCCTCCGTATGGGTGTTTGAGACTCCTTGACAGCTCGCTGTCCACCCAAAATCCGTTACAGTGACCGACCTCGGTCACTCCACAGTCTGCATCCGATCGACGTCAGTTCCCATGCGTCTGTCCCTGACTACCGACCCTACCGACATCGGTGTCCCTGCTGCCGACGTCGATCTTCCTGACCGACATCGGTCTTACCTACTATCGATGTTGGTCCTCTTGACCGACGTCGGTCTTACCCTGCCCGACATCACTGACTTTGGTCTACACATGACCGACATCGGCACCTGTCTGTTCGATGCCGGTTCCTCCTGACTGACATCGGTATCTGTGTTCGCCTGTGAGTGATGACTTTTTACCCACGAGCTCCTTTGAATCAAAACCCATGTCCAAACTACCCTGCTCAGAAGTATCCAACACCATCCACTGGTTTCTGTTTGCCATCTCCTCTAAGTACACCAAGGCTTTCCAGTTCTTAAGCCTGTCAAATATATCTGTCTTTCGCTTAAGAACATGCATCTCCTTCCTGCTCATGTGACCAAGCCTACGAAGCCACGTCTCCGCAACAAAAGAAGAATCAATAATATAAACAAGTAGATAAAGAGTACCTATTTTCTTACAATCAGCTAATTCAAGTGCATCTGCTATGAGAGTTCTTGTGCATCTCTCATCACCCAATTTTTCTGAAGAAATTAGCCATATCTCTAAACCTGGGACCTGCATGACCTTCATCAACACCTGTGTGTTGGCTGCCTACAATTTTAGCTTCACTTCCCCTTTGCCAATTCTTTGGCAAGGCTCACCAGCTCCTCTACCTGGGGCTGCATGGAAAGAGGCAACCGAATCTTTTACCCAAGATTCAACTTTATCCAAGAAACCTCCCAGAGCATCCTGTGCAACAACACCTACTACATCTGCTTCTTTAGTTCCTTCATGCTGATCTGCTACCAACCAACAATAATCTTTTACCTGCTCTTTCTTTCCATAGGACCGTAAGTGACCATCTGTGCTTTTCAACTCCTCCATTCTTAGCTTCTTTCATCTGCCATTGCTTTACTCCCACTCAATCAGAAACCCCTGAGAGTGACCTGTAACCAAACACAAAACCTACTTCCTGCAACCTTAGCTCTGATACCACTTGATAGGATATGAAACACCGGAAGCATACAGTTGATTACCAAACCAAGCAACTTAATATGCAGAAATTAACCAGAATCACAAGTAACTAGAATTCAGAATAACACATGATATGAGAGACAATACACAACTTGTATTAATACTTATATAGAAAAGAATACAATAAAGAAGATGCCACTTCTTCTCCACCACCTCTTCAGAGGCTTGCCACACCTCAAGTGAACAGTAATTCTCTCCTCAAAGCTCTGTCTCTCAGGTCCCAACACACAACTCAAACACAGAGTTGGTGTTCACCTCCTATGCTCCACGCACACCACAAGTGCTCCACGCACTCCACAAGTACTCAAAGTAATTCAAGTAGATCTCCCATGAACCTGCAATAACCTTCACCTCAACAGGCCATACTTATGGAAGGAACTCCCTTGCCTTCCTCTTTGCTCTATCCGAGTACACACCTGTACTCCAAGTAGATCCTGCCTGATTCTGCTCCCTATTGTGTTGCTATCCTATCTGATCTTGCACACCTGCAAATCAACCTAGTTCTGCACACCTGTGAACCTTGACCTTGCATACACATACACCTGTAGATCAACAATCTTACTTACCATGTAGATCTCCTATAAAGGCCATGCACCTGTGACCAAGATCCTACACACCTGAAGAATCTTGCTGACTCTCCAAAACCAGCACCCACCTTGGTACTGCTGTGGAACTAGGAGGAACACCCTTGCTCACCTCACACACAGAAGGAGCTAACTTTGCTCAACTCAAACTAGAACACCTTTCCAATACAACCATGAGTCTATTATATAGATCTCATCCAAACAATGATTAGACATCTAATTACAATAATTAGATCCGCAGCTCTCAGTCTAAAAATAGATCTAATCATGCAAACACTTGGTTCGTTAGCTAACTGCCCGTAATAAGCTCGCAGTCGAACCACACAGGTGACCGACATCGGTCCCTGTCTGCCTGGGGGTCACCGACGCCGGCCGATCCATGTCCGACATCGGTTGCATTCCTGTTTTATCCTGCCGACGTCGGTTGGCCAGACCAACGCCAGTCTCCGTGACACTCTACAACTCTCCTGCAACCTCCTCCATGTCTGCATCAGTGAAGCTTTTAGCTCCACAACCTAACAAAAAATTGCAGGTGTATTAGTGGCCATGGAATGAACCAAAGAGATAATAATGCCTACTCAAAATCCATATTCAAGTCTTTGGAGACTTTAACAAGCTTATAGATCATAGTCAAGCTTCACAGTGAAGGATTTCATGGTGGTACAAGCTCTTAGGAGGTCTCCAATGGTGAAAGTGTAGGTTAAAGGAAATGTTTGTAGGTCTGATGGTGTCCAAAGGAGAAAAAGGGATCCATGTCAACATGAAATTAGACTCATTTCATTTTATGGTCTCCCAAGCAAAATATGTTATCTTCACTAACCACTAGTGGTCAAGGGTGGCTTCTAGAAGATGTTAATGGTCAAGTATGGCATGGGATGCAAGTGGGGAGAGTTGAGAGGAGTTAGAGAAGTCTTATAAAGGGAGTTTTTAGAGGATTTAAGACCTTTTTTATAGGTTAGTGGAGAATGACATCATTAATTCAAGTTGAAATTAGAACATAAAGTGCTCTAATGTGGAAACTTAAGCCTTTTCAAGCCTTTTTAAAGCAAAAAGGTGCAAATAAAAGCCAAGTTAAGGAACTAAAACATGGAAAGAGGATCCACACATCTCTTCCTATGTTGGAATGAGTAGTGTAAACACTTTCAATTGGATTCATGTACTTTTAGAACGCTTCTACCCCTCTCCTTCTCTCTTTTCCCATTTAAAACCTCTCATTTTATTGTTAAGAAGCATGCTTCATGCTTTAACAAGGTGAAACTCTATCAAATTTTGTAATGAGATAGCCTATTTAAGTTAATAAGATTTATTACCTTGCACTATGATTGTATCTTTGTATGTATTATGGTTTATATGATCAAGATCATGTTGTGGGAGTTCTCCCTTTGATTTTTGTCCTCTCCCTTCACCTTTGTGTATGATATCTTTGATTTTGTAGGTATTGAGTCATGTTTATCAGTTATAGGTATAATTTATGATGTGAATGAGTCCATTAATTAATATTCTAGTCCATTTACACAATCTTTTTGAAGAATTACTTATGCAAACTCAGCTAGTGTTAGGGTTGTGTGAGTGGTAGGTCTTTTGGTTTCAGTTGTGTGTGTTTTAGTGTAGTTAGAGTATCATTATATGGTGTATCACCTTTTTTTTTTTTTAATGTTTTTAGTTCTTATTTTCCCCCTTATAAACCCTTTACCAAGTCATAGAATCAACTTACTAAGAGATTAACTAGTAAACCTAGGGAGCTGGCTCATAACCCAGAGTTTCAACCCCACAACCTGGGGTTGTTCCCATTTTGTAGCTTAGTTGGAGAGAGCCTTAAGAACCCTATAAAAGGGTGAAAATTAATGATAAAACAATAATGTTTATGAGTTTTAACTTTTTACATACTATTTAGCCTCTATTTCTGGTTTTCAACTAAGTAGCATACCACCCTACCACCTTTTATAGGTTTTCAGTAGGGTAACATGACTAAGAGGCCACCCTTTATGGGTTTCAACCTTCTTCGCCATATTCACAAATATTTATTCCCATAAAATTATTTTTGAGCAAAAAATGATAAAACTTGTGAAAAACATACTACCCTCCTATAGTGGATGTGGCACTAGTTGTATGGATATAAAAGGTACAGAATATGAAGACTATGTAACCACTAATGATGTTATAGATAAATCTATGAAAGTCACTACTATGCTAGGATCCTAATATTAATAAGGTTATGGTGGAAGAATATGTTGTAGATACGGTCCTTTAATTAACATCTTCACAAGCAAGAGCTTGATGAGCTCTATAGGTGGGGTGTATTTTGGTTTGTACTAAGTGTCCTAGATTAAACTTACAAGGTTTCCAAAATCATGTTTGTAATTGGTCCAATTTTATAGTGCATCCCTAACCATGATGAAAAGTGTGAGAAGATACACTTGAATTTACATGATTGTTTGAATTCCATCATCTCTCATAACTTCAATGAGTGGTTGGTGCATCACAAATATATTATCTATGTGCTATATAATTTATTCCATTCACTCCAAATACTACTATGTCTACACCTATGCAGATTTACTTCGTAACATCTATAACTCCCATGTTCACATTTTGTTCATAACATTGTCACTTGACAATAGTAATTCCTACAAAACATTATCCATTTCAATTGCTAATGCATGAATTTACATGATTGCCTTTCATTGATCCACATGTCAAGTTAGGGGTGATATTTATCGATGCATTTTAGAGATGATTTAGTATAGTAACTTCTATGAAGGTTGGGTCGATTAGTGCATAGCTGTATCCATAACTTTCCCATACTCCTCCAACAACTTGAATATTGCCTTAACTTCATTAAAAAGCTTTCATACTTGGGCCTTATTTTTTAAATTCATTGTGTTAATACCTAGTCCTATGTGAGTTTAATGATGAGAGTGGTGAAACAATTTGAGCTAGACATTTCCTAATCATCTAGGACTTGCTATACCAAGGTAAGGAAAATATATTTAATTATATTTAAGCCTTTAAAAAGCTCTCATGTAGCTCAACATTTTCCTACCAAAATTGGTCAATATGGTACTATATTTCAACTACATTTTGCATGATATAAGTATGAAAGGCAATGATACATTCTATTTTATTTTATAATAAAATTTGTACAAAATCCAAGGTGACTTATCAAGCTACTAAAATTAATATTATTTGAGTTGAGGAAGTTGGAGATGCCACTGTTGGTTGTCATATGTGTGCTAAACTCATGGTGAAATTTTTGTGTTGGATAGTTATATCATGAATATCCATCCACCAAGATTTATCAGTGTATTCTTGGATTTTATATCATTCATCTTGTGACCCCCTTGTGTTGAACTAGATCCTATGGAGGTTCTTAATGGTTGTGCTATTTTTATCCTTATTGTTGTGGGTCCTACATTGTTCTATGTTGGCCTGATGTTACTTATAGTTGGTCCAAGGTTTCTTATGAATTTTATGTTTGTTTTGTAGCCTGATCATTATTATTATCACTTATTAGTCCTTTTCCTTCTACTCATGTTTTTAATTTTAATGCTTTTCTGGTTCTTGTTTGTCCTTTGATACTTTTTAAGTTGTGGATTTTATTTATTATACCTCTACATCCTTTTTATTGACTTATTCCTACATTTTAAGGTCCTCAAGTTATTTATCCTTGACTCCTTTGGCTACTTTATTTTCATTAGTATTATTTTTTGCTTCATCTTATTATAATGTTTATCCTTTATAACTTGTTTGACAACATTTATTTATTGTTCAAGGAAGTCGTACTTCTATTTTTGAGCCTTATCTTCAATTGATTTATCTTCTTCCATCATAGCCTTCATAGTTGTTATACCCCAAATTTTGACTAAGTATTTTGTAATTTTGGTGCAAAACCAAAATGATGCAAAAGGAGCATAATGCAAAAAGATTATGACATGAAACTAGACTAGCAAAGAAGGATTGTGGTGAAGAACCAATGAGGCACAAAAGGATAAGGGCATGGAATCACTAGCATAAGAAGACCCAGTCAAAGATGATATATAACTATGAGGAACTTGAGAGAATAGGACTCATAATAGTAACATAAGACTTGGGGAGTGCATGGGAAGTAGGAGATAGTTGAGGAGCTAATCTTGAGGGCCATCTAGACCTTATCCATCATGAGTTTTGTACCAGCCCACAAAGAGGTAGACACATGGTAGTAAGGATCTAGCATAGAACAAGAATATAAATGGTGCAAAGGCCCAGGTCCTTAGGAAAAAATAGTTGATAGATTGACATGAATCTTAGTCCATAAAGAGTTCATTGGCCATTCACTCATGTAATTTATTATTTAACTACTTGGTTAGGAAAAAATAAGTATAAATACCCATGTATGAAATCATTGTGTGTGAGGGATATTGGATATCATTTTGCTGAAATATAATATAGAGTTACAGATATTACAATCAGTTCTAATGTTCACGTTCTAATTAATTGATAGTTATGCATCTATTGGTAGGTTTTCATTGAGTACTTGTAGTTGTAACTTATTATGAGATCTATACAAATTTTAATTTTAGAATTTGAGTACCAATATCTGAACTCCATGGCATTTATCTATGTAATTATGGTTATTGAGCTTAATGAGACAAGGACCAAAGTAGTGTATTTTTTTTTTGTGTAAATTATAATTAGACATAAGTTCAAACTCAAGTATATTACTATTATGTTACTACACAACATAACCCATAGGAACCGATCTCTTACTGTGCACTTCAGGTGAGCACACAAGACCATAATCTTGCGTGAAGGGATAGCATGCTAGTTCATTAGGGATAAATTTCAGCACTTGAAAAATGTTATTAAAGATTAAAAATCCAACATTTTAGATCCATTTATAGGACCCATATCACTTGATACATAGTAATGGAAGATTATTGAACTGATCACCCTTAAAGGTATTGAACTATGGATCACTGGGGTCGAGGATAATTTTGTGATTCCTTATATTGAACTAGAAGTTTTTACACATTAGTGGGTGGAAAAAAATCTCTACAGTGCATTATATGAAACTTTATTTGTTGAAATACCTACTCATTTGCATACTTGGCTATGCGTTTATGCTCAAGGTTGATCACATAACTTTGGGAGAAGATAACATTTGATTTTAGAATGATAATGGACTTTATAATGACTAAGAACATTGTAGACATGAGTTATTAATATCTGGTGGAAGGGAGTGTTGAATAGATACATTCTAGAGTATGTTGTAACCACTTATTCTTGTCCTAAAGAAGCCAAGTTCTAGTTCCTCAGAGAATTATGTGGTTGGTATATTAGACATTTTCCACTAGAAGTCAAGAAGTTATTTATTGAATATGGACTTGAAAATTTGCTAATGGAGAGCTAAATCCATCCTTGCATGAGCTGTATAATTGGAAGGGGAATAAAGAAGTGTTGGTAAAATATTTTAGGTTTAGAATGGTAGCCAATCAGTGGGAATTGTAAAAGCAAAAATATGATGAAGCTCAACAGAGGATCATAGGAGTGAGCAATATGGGAAGGTATTGGGAGAACTCAGGAAGTGTTGTTAGGATCCATAGGGAAGTAGAAGAATATAAAGAGGAATCCATAACTTCTAAACCACTTCCCATGCCACTTTTATCATATGAAGGAGAAACTAGCCAAATAATAGAAATTGAAGAACCAAGTTTGAACCAACCAAGTTCCCCAACTATAGTGCACACTCATGCTTTTGAATTAGATGAATTACATATACATAATTGGGATACATATAGTGTGGAATTAGAAACTGATCCTATAAGGGAAATTAGTTTTGAGCCAATTATAACTCATATGTAATTAACACATTATTTTCCTCTTCAAGGGAATTTCATGGCTCAACTTGGGATGCCTAGTGGACCTAGAATTCATAGTGGATAAAGTACATGACCAAGTCTTATTAATCAACCTACCATGCCAAAAATCATGGACATTACTTCTAGAGGCACTTGAGGCAGACTAAGAGGTGGCATGAGAGGAAGTGGTGGAATTCTCCCTCAAGGGATAGGCTCTGGGGGTTCTCAACAACCACCCATGTAATAACCTCAACTGCCAATAGTATATTATGAAATTATGCTTCACCTAATTAGATATTGAGGCATGGAGAATGCTATAGAACATGTCCATAAGTACAAACTTATTTAGAGGGCATGAGGCATCAATTCTTCTCAGCAAAAGGCCACATAATTTGTGACTAAAATTTTGGAGAGAGCACACAAATGGTATAAGAAGTTTGACCATAAAAAAGTGATAATGGACTATGATCAGTTCAAAATATTATTCCTTTAAGAATTTAACATTCCCAAATTTGAGCAATAAAGTATTGTTGTGTTGAAAGATATAAAGTAGGATCTTACTGAAAGTGTATGAGAATATGATGCATGATTCAAAACACTTCTATCAAAAATATCATTTGAAATCAATGATGCTCAACATACATACTAGTTCATGGGAGGTTTTTTACTTCCTTTTTGATGAACATTATCCTAGAAAACCTTCACTAGCTCATGCAAAGCTTTGAAAACTACCATCCACACTGAAGCTATTGGTAGTATTGACACTAGGATTAGTAATTTCATGGAAGCCCAAATAACTTAAATGACATTTTAACTCAAAAAACTAACTACAAATAATGCATATGATACTTGTAATGGTCTTTGGTGCATTGATTGTGAATTTGAAGGACATAACTGAAGTAACTAGCCATGTAAAAATGTTTGCACTATGCTAAAGTCATCATGTGAAATCTGCTATGAAGAACACAATGTACACTCTTATCCTCTATTGTAATGAGCCTAATGAACACAATGTACACTCTTATCTAGTGTACCTAACATGTTATTTTTATAAAAAAGACCATCAGTTGGAAGAATTTTTTGACTTATACAGAGCCATCACTAAGGAGAGAAATAAAAAAGGTGCATGTATGATTCACATTGAGAAACCGCACTAGCACCCGCACTCAAATACCCCAAAAGATTCATAGGTGAATACCACTATGCATAGTAGTGGACAATCTCAATCTCAATCTACTCCTATTGAGAAAGTATAACATGAAGAGACTTAGGCAAGGAAGTATCCTGATGCCCATTAACAAAAGGATGTCTCCAGGATGCTATGACACTAGTATGAGAACTATAAGGATAAATTTAGTTCCTTAAGGACCAAGAAGCCACGTAATGTCTTGATATACAAAAAACAATAGATCTTTAAAATGTGGCATGAGATGATTTTCAAGAGCTTTGCAAACGTATGTTGGACAAAGATATTGTCCTAAAACTAAGTACTTGGCTTAAAAATTAGGTACAAATACTAATTGAAACTGAACCTCAAATGACTTCACAAACTAGGGATTTTCATTTGAATCATGCTCAGTGGTAAGATACCCCTATTTCTCCTAGCCCTCTAAAAGACAAAGAAATATTGGTAAATGCTGCCATTGATGGTTGGGTAATTTAGGACATCTTAGTTGACACTAGCACTAAGTTAACTTTCTCACCAAGGATGTATGGCATAAAATGGCTAGTCTAACACTGTAACCATCTCCACATGTATTATTTATGGCCAATAAAACTCTACTCTACCAATTGGCATCCTTAAGAATTTAAAGGTGGATATCTTTGGAGTACCTTTCAAAGATGACTTTGAAGTTCTTAAGTTAGTATAGGCCAATGAATTCCCATCTCTATTGGGGTGACCTTAGTGTTATGAAAATAATATAGACTAAAGTTTCAAAAAGTGCTACATCAGTTTTGAGAATATTGATCAACATGTTGTTATTCCATTGGATCAAACACATGGGCCTCCATATGTAGAACTTGTTAATGCAAAAGAAGATATTAACAAAATATATAATGTCATAACTATATAAGGTGAACAACATGATCCTACCATTAATGGCATCCTTTCATGGATGAACACTTAGTTCCTTTCTAATACTATAATTAATGCTTATAACTATTGAGCCCATGATGACTATGACCTCATTAGAAGAGCGTGTAGTGCCATTAGTAGTCTAGAGAACATTCCACACTAGTATCATAAATGCCATAGGTTTATTCACCTTCTTATTGGCCAAGTCATGAGAGGACCAATTATGGATACACAATTGGAAAGACTTGATGAAGCTCTTCAATTTCATAGATAAATGAAAGTCTGCAACTTTGTCCAGTGCCTTAAAGAATTTTATAACTCTAACAATGATTGTATAAGATCCTTAGTTCACCTCTTTAATGGTACAACTGCAAGGTGGTGGTGAACCCATAATGAATGAATTATTTAGTGGGATCAAGTACACTCTACTTTACATCACTAGTTTTATCATGAAAACCAAATTAGGGAAAAAATCAACTATAATAGAGTATGAACACCTAAACCCCATATAGAGGCCTATGAATCAACGTGGAGAGCTAAAGAATCTTACTTACCAGAGTACTTGTGGGTACATGCTTTCTATGGAACTTTATGAACTTGGGTGAGAGTATGGTATGTTCATGAAGAGTGACATATGGCTACCCATTTTTGGCATCTATTGAAAGAAAACATGAACTCAACATTATCTTATTCCTCTCTAAGAATGGAGTTTCACCTCACTCTCTATGTCATGCATGAAGTAGTGGTTGGTGACCCTAGTCTCATTGAATATCATCTACGATAGATCTATAATGTCTTAAAATAAGGTCTAGTTCTCTTCAATGATCCATCTATAGAACCTGTTCCCTTACTAGAACCAATTTTTGATCAAGACCAATGTGAAGAGATATGCCTAGGGAAATAAAAAATAATGTTTTAGATAGATGAAGGAGAAGGGTTTGACCCACCTTACCCATTGGTAAATCATTTGGAGGTCACTACAGATTATGACATATGAACTATTCATGATACTAGTCCTGATGTAGACAATCCTTACTTTGAGCCAATTCAAACTATCCAGCATAACATCAGTACAAAATAAGAACAAAAAATAACTACTATAGGTAACTACTAGATTGACATAAAAGTCTCAAATATATTTGAGTTAATTAATAGAATACCAAGATGTCTTCCCAAGAAACTATAGTGAGATGAAAGGTGTTCATCCATCTCTAGGCAAAATGCATATTAAACTGGTTAATGGTGCTTGACCAGTCAGGAAAAGGCCATATAGGATGAATCTGAATCTATGAGCATGTATAAAGGAAGAAATTGATAGTATGATGTGCACTGGAGTAATTACCCCCTTTGATGAATCTGAGTGGGTCATTCCTATGGTGATTAATATAAAGAAATATGGATACATTAGAATTTGCATTAATTATCAGATACTTAATGAATTTTTCATTACTAATCCCTTATTAACACCATTTACAAAGGAAATACTTGAAGGCATCACTGGGTGTGAAATTTATACTTTCATAGATGGATTTTTAGGGTACCATCAAGTCAAAATAGCTAAGGAGGATCAACTAAAGACTATATTTGCCACTGAATGAGGATCCTTCACTTATACTATCATGCCTTTTGGGTTGAATAACACACTAAGTATGTTTTCATGTATAACCATTAAGGCCTTTAAATATTTCATCCATAAATTTATTTAAGTCTAATCGTATGACTAGACAGTCTATGGCTTGGTTAAGGACCATTGCTCTAATCTACGACTTATGTTTGAGCATTACCAAGTCCTACAAATATCACTAAATCTAAAAAAGTGTCCTTTTGCTATACCTTTTAGTGCTCTTCTAGGACATATTATTTTCAAGGATGGACTGGTAGACCTAAAAAAGGTATTTTTCATACTTCACCTCCCAATGTTGAAGTCTCAGTATGAAGTTCACACCTTTCTAGGACATACAAGTTATTGTATAAAATTCATTTGTGGATATGCAAAGATTGCTATGCCTCTAGAAGAAATTTTAAAACATAACTAGAAATTCATATGGACTTGCTCCTATCAAGAAGCCTTTGAGGCCTTAAAGGATAAGCTAGTTACCACTCCAATCATATAGTTCCTTGATTATAAAAAACCATTTCATGTCCATGTTGATGCTTATATAATGGTAGTCAATGCAATCATTGCACAACTAGGTGAAGGTCACCTTGATCACCTGATCTATTTTGCTAGTAGAAAGCTTCCTCTAACCGAGTGAAATTACACCACCATAAAATGTGAAGCCTTATCAATAGTTTATGCTCTACAATTTTTGACAATACTTATTAGTAACTCTTTTTGTATTCTAGATAGATCATGAAGATTTAAAGTATCTAATAAACAAGCCTGTGCTACATAGATGTATCTAATGTTGGATAGTGTTATTTTAAGAATTTCAATTCTCTATCATAGTCAAACTAAAAAAATAATTGTGGCCCTAGTCACCTCTCTCAAATTGATTTTAGAGAACCACCACATGCTATCAAAGATGAATTACTTGATGCTTAACTATTTTTGTGTTTCTCATATACCTGAGAAGTTGGAAGATATTGCATATTTTCTAACTACTAGATCAATGATCGAATATCTGACTCCTTAGGCCAAAAAACAACTCATAATACACAATACACCCTTTCACCTCATAGGAAGGGACCTCTAAAAACTTGGTCCAGACAAAATTATTTGATGCTGTGTTATGAAACATGAGCATTTTGAGGTAATCCAAGAAGTTCATGAAGGCATTACAGGTGGACATTATAATGGAAAGGCTACCATGTGCAAGGTTTTACTAGTTGGATTATGGTGGCCTACCATTTTTAAAGATGTTAAGATATATGTTAGGAAGTGTGACATTTTTCACCACACAAGAAAACTAAATCATCGAGATGCCCTACCTCTATATCCAATTTTATCTCAAGAATCATTTGAAAAGTGGGCCATTGATTTTGTTAGCCCCATCAATCTAACTAGATGATGAATAGGTTTTTAGTATATTACTATAATAACTAATTATCTCATGTGTTGGGCTAGAGCTGCACCAACAAGGGATTATACTACTGATACTACTATGTGCTTCATTTGGGAACATATCATAACCCAGTTTGGATTCCCACTAAGTTTCACTAGTGATTGCAGTACCCACTTTCTCAATGAAACTATTCACATATTACTTGCTGAGTTCAAGATTGATCATCATAAAATAATACCATATCACCCCCAAGCCAATATAACTACTTAGGTATTCATTAAAATGTTAGGTACAACACTTAATTTTTTTGTAATATTGGCTGAGCTGATTGGGATGATAAAGTATCTATAATACTTTGGGATTATCAAATAACCTATAAGTGCTTGAACAAAAACACACCATTCAATTTGGTCTATGGCAAAGAAGTAGTTATACCAATTGAATTCTTGGTACCATATATTCATATTGCATGAATTGGATAATTAGATGATGAATCATCCTTGAAAGCATGATTGGATACTTTATTATAGCTAGATGAAGCACGTTTCCTTGCTCATTGGAGTTAAGATGTGGAAAAATGGAAACAAAAAGCATGGCATGATTGACACATCACACACAAAAAAATGACCCCTAGGGTGAAAGTCTTGCTCTACGACTCCAAGTTCATGCATTATTATGGAAAACTTCAAATTCACTAGGATGGTCATTTTATAATTCATAGTATTCAACCTACCGATGCTTGTCAATTACAAAGGTTGGATGGCCAATTTCTTCTTGGACATTATAATAGAAGCTGGCTATGGCCGTATTTCACTTCTGAATAGTTTAAATTTTGTAACAATAAGGCTTATGCATTAGTCTAGGATTTCTTATTTTCAATAAAAGTGATACCTTTGTTATGTACCACATTTATTTAATATTGAGTAGCTTAAGTGTTGTATTTGTATTTTCATGGAGGACCATGACATAGTTTTAGTGTGGGGTAAAAGGTATATGTATTCATGTTTTAGAGTGTGCGAGTTATTTAAGGCATGCAAATTACGTAAGGTATGCAAGATAAATATCTCTAAGATAAGATATTCTCACCAAATATTTTGAAAATTTGAAATAAATAAAATAAATATCTTCCACTCCAAATAAAAGCACATGACACAACTATCTTCCACTTCAAAGGAAAGTGTAGGATGGATCATTTATTTAATGTGAAATAATTAATGGTTGTGATAATTGTGCCAATATCATGACAAGACAATACTATTAAATGCATTTATGATGAGAAGTGATGGTTAAATAATGGTGGCCATTAAAAATTAATTAATAATGATAAGTGATGGATGAATGGAAAAGGGGTAGTAATAAGAGTTACCCCCCTCGAGCCTATAAAAGGACAAGGAAGCTCATTTTTAATTTTTACCTTTGCTTCCATTTATGTTTATACATTCAAAGAATGATTTAAGCCAGAGTGATTCCAAAACAAGTGAATAACATCAAGATTTTATAAATAGCTATTGTAACAAGAATCAAGCTAGGTAATCAAACATAGGGTTAACTCCAAAATATGACCACAATAAAAAGAACTAGTAGTTGCAAGTTTCAAAGTAGAAATATACCATTAGAGGGCATCAAATCAAGGAAAGCTAAAGTCAACTACACAATAATCACATATTCTTTTGGGAATGTTGGATGACCATGCCTCAACCTTCAGGCTCCTTAGAGGGTGATGCAGCCTAAGAAGAAGGCTTTAAGAACCTATCCATTACCAATTATACCAGAGGAAGAGGAAGTACTTGGGGGGAAGTAGTATTAATTAGATAAGATACACCTAAAGAACAAGCATAATGTATGAAGGAGAATAGGTTAGGATGGTGCACCAAGTGAAGAAAGCACAATCATCTCCACCCCCATCATTGATGATAGAGGAAATGCAATACCTAAAGATGGTGTTAAACATGAAAAACTAGGTATTAAAAGTACCCTCTTAGACAATTTTTGATTATAATCACCATTAACCTTGGAATGAGGTTGAGTTGTAAAATGATTATCGAGTTGAGTGCCAAAAAACCAAAAACCAATTGGTGTATGACCTCAATATTTTTAATGATTTGGATGTTGTGGGTTTATTCCAATTGTTCAAACTTTCATAATTTGGAAAACCCATAGAAGTAATTAAGTGTCTACTCTCGTACATTTATGAAGACTACCTTTACTTCGTTGAGCACAACATGAAAATTATACCTAAGAAGATAAGTAAGGTATTAGGTCTGTAGTGTTCTAGAATGGATGTAGCATTTGAAATAGAGGACTCTGATGAGATTGGAAAATTAGTGACAATGCTAATGTACCAAAAGTAGGGCCACAACATGCATATCAATAGCTTGCAAGATCCTACCCTATGGGTGGTAGTGGGCATCATAATGACCAAGACCAATAGCATTGATCATTAGAAAGAGGTATATATTTCCCACCTATACATCACCCACTAAGTAAATGAGGGCTTAAATTATAATTGGGCTATTTACTTTTCCCAAAAAATCATTGAGGGTATGGAGAAGACCCATTAGATACCCAGTTATAAGTTCTCATGGGGGTCTTTTTGTTATTGATGGTGTTTGATGAGATTGATGTACCTAAATAAACCATAAAAGAGATAAAATGGGCATACCCACATGAGCATAAGTCCCTACTAAGTTCTATATGGAATTCACATACCCTAGGCACATCACCCCCACCTACAAAAATAATATGAAGTCTTGGTTTGATGGAATAAAGGAAGCATTTGGGAATGAATGGTGTATCCCAATAGACTTGCCCACCTAGGTTGGAAAACAAGCTCAGTTCACTATGAAGCAACATTTCTCTTTAATGTGCATCAAAATGGTCCCTTCTAGATAACTCTCTATGTGGTTGAAGCTATCTTATGCCTTTTTGATGCAGTACTTCATCGACTTAGTGAATTTAATTTTTGATGAAAAACCTATCACCTTAGAGGAAAATAGAATAAACTTGGAGATTCAAATGATATAGAAGATATACATCTATCCAAGCAAGAAGGCCTAAAAGGAGAAGTAGGAAATTGATCAAACTGATATAAAAGTAAAATAAATAATAGTGGGAGAACAGGTGCATAATCTATTCTACATGTTATGACCCAAGAAGAAGACTTAAAAGGGAAAATATCATACATGAGATAAAATCCCACTAATACCTCAATTGGAAAATAATAAATAGGCTTAACATGATATGAACACAAGTTCAAAACAAGATCCTCCAAAATAGTAGAGGACTACCCAAGTGTTGTAACCTAGAACTTCTCCTCCTAGACCTTTTCTTCCCAGACCTTTTCCACATAGACCATCTCCTCCTATACCTTCTCCATTGAGACCTTCACCTTCATAGGTTCCCCCACCCATGAATTCACTTCCTAAGATAACTTCATAGGCATCACCCCCATGGGTTTTACCATTAGGGGCTATTTCATAAAGTATGCCATAGAAAGAACTAGTGAAGGAAGAACCTACAAGTCAAAAGAAAGAGGTTGAGGAATATGATTCTAAGAAGACACCCTCCCCAGCATGAGAGGAGGAGGCCACATTTTAAAACTCACCATTGGACATTGGGGGTCCATTTGGTAAAGAGGGGGATGGTGATGATACTAAACAAATAAGCGAAATGGCTATAAGTAGCACTTCTTTAGTTATCAATACAAAGATCAAGATTTTAGATGTGATCCAAATAAAAGAAATGATCCTATTGGGTCTACTAGAGAACTAACTTCAATTGATGTATCTAACAATCTATAAGCTCAATATAGAATGGGTATCCCTAATAGGATACTTTACTTATGGCCAAACTTCCTCCCCTAAGATGAAACCATTGATACAAGGTGGAAAATGTCTTTCCTATTGGACATGTAAATGAGGAACACCTCCTATTAGGTCCTCAATCTCTAGTATTTCCAACCCCACTATGGGTTAATCCTTAGAAGATCACCCCTTTGTAATCCAACACTGTATTTTTGAAGATCACTTTTAAGGTCATGCTAAAACATATTATTAGACTTTGATGCAAATGATGTAGAGAAGAAATATGGTAAGGTAGTGGCTATGTATGAAAAAAAGGTTGTCTCCCAAAAGGTAGTCATAGAGGAAGTGGATGTATTGAAACATAAAATAAAAGAGACCACAAAGGCCAAGGTAAAAACTTTAAATTTGTGTAAATCAATTTTGGGCTAAGAGCCAACATTAGTGGATGGAGTGCCTCTAGATGAGGATGCTATGAATAATTTAGAGACCCTACTGAATCTCTTACTAAAGCACTTCAAGGAACAACCTGCACTAAATAACTAAGCAATATTGGTGGAGATCAATTTACTAAGGGTTTAGAGGTTTGTAAGCCCACTCTCAAAATAGTTAGGGAAGTCATCCCCATTTTGGATAGGATTTTGAAATATTGATGTGACCAAATAAAATATTTGAGGATCGACTCCATGTAAAAGAATCATAGAAATAATAGATGGCAGATGTTGCCCTATTAATAAAGGATCACACTGAGTGCACGAAGGCATTCAAGGATGTCAAAACTATGAAAGAAAAATAAATGTGCATTGATAGCAACTAAATGCTAATTTTTTATCTCTCTGAAGACATATTATCGGTGAGGTCTTGACATTAGAATAAATTTAGGAGGATACCAACATATCCCTAGATTAATTGGTCAAGAAGGCCAATGAGAATTTTAACCAACCTAAGGAGAAGAAGAAATCAAAGGTTGCCATTTAAGAAATAATGGCAAAGCTACTCAACACATTGTCATATTGGGATAATATCAAGAAGTAGATTGAACAAACTAGGCCTAAATTTTTGGTAGAGGCTACATCTAAGACTTAGTCTAAGATGGACTAAGAGCATAGTATGGGGTAATGTTTGACCCCAAATTTTGACTACGTATTTTGTAATTTTGGTGTAGAACTAGTACGATGTGAAAGGAGCATAGCGCAAAAATACTATGGCATAAAACTAGACTGACATAGAAGGACTGTGGCATAAAACCAATGAGGCATGAAATGATAAAGGTGCAGATGCACCAGTGTAAGATGATCTAGTCAAAGATGGCATAAAACTATGAGGAACCCAAGACCATAAGACTCAGAATAGTAGTGGAAGACTTGGGGAGTACATGGGAAGTGAGAGATAGTTAAGGAATGATTCTGAAGGGCCATCCAAACCTTATCCATCATGAGTTTTGCACTGGCCTGTAAAGAGGTAGACACATGATACCAAGGATCTAACATAAAATAATAATATAGGGGATACAAAGGCCCAGGTCTTTAGGAGAAAATAGTTTATAGACTACTATGACTCTCAGTACATAAAGAGTTCATTGGCCATTCACTCATGCCATTTATTATGTAACTACTTGGTCAAGGAAAAACAAGTATAAATACTCCTATATGAAATCATTGTGTGTGAGGGATATTAGATATCATTTTACTAAAATATGATATAGATTATGGATATTACAATCAGTTTTGATGTTCATGTTCTAATTAATTGATAGTTATGCATTTGTTGGTAGGTTTGCATTGAGTACTTGTAGTTGTAACTTATTATCAAATCTATGCAACTTTTAATTTTAAAATTTGAGTAACAATCTTTGAACTCCATGGCATTTATCTACATAGTTATGGTTGTTAAGATTAATGAGACAAGGACCAAATTAGTTTATTTATTTTTCTATGTAACTTCTAATTAGACATAAGTTCAAACTCAAGTATATGACTATTATATTATAGTGCAACATAACCCATAGGAACTGGTCTCTTACTGTGTGCTTTGAGTGAGTGTGTAAGACCATAATATTGCATGAAAGGCCAAAATGCTAGCTCATTCGGGCTATGATTTAATACTTGAAAAATGTTATTAAAGATTAAAAACCTAAAAATAGTGTTTGAAGTTGAGTACTTATTTGCTTAGCCCTAGAAATGTAGTTGATCAGGATGATGAGGAGTTTGTGCATGATAAGAGGAATAATGTGAAATAGGTGGGTAAAGATGGATTAGTTATTTTTGAAGAGGATCGAGGTATGGTAGAAGGAATATAATATTAAGATGTAATAGTTTGGTACTTTAAGATAATGGTATTAGGTATCATAGCTAGTGGGACTATAATTTTATTATATCGAGTAATTATATGAGTCTCTTGTATTGAAATTCCTACTAAGCTCTCTCAATTGTGATTTATGGAATTTTGAATGTTTCCATTTTTTAATTAAAAATGTGGTGCAGTCATGTAGCTCCTAGTGTGAAATATTTTATTACTAAAGTTACATAAGGGGATAGCTTCAACCTCAATTTATTTTAAACTTATTTCAACAAATATAGATGCCGATGGGTCTTTCATTTTTGAATTAACCCCTTTTGCTATTTCTTATGCTATGCTTGAATATTGTGTAGTGGTGGCCACTTGTGTGTGTAACCCAAAACCTAATGACATCAAATCTAATACCTCTTATTAAAATAAATATTGTACTCTATAGTTCACCTATTCCTCTTATGTAACTATGTCAACTACAATTGATACTAGTGGTGGGGGAATTCAAACCAACAGAACAAAGGGGACTTTATTCCAAACTTGGCATGTTTGAATGACCTTACAAATAAAAATTATTTTTCCTCCTCTTTTTCATGTCAACACTTTATACACTTCTTATATAATGACTCAAAAAGGCTCCAAATCATACTTGATTGTGATGGTAGGTATACATGGTTCACTCAGCCAGGGTACTCTTTTGTGGGTAATCTTAATTAGTGATGGAGTTGAATATGAAACATGTGACTTATGCTTAGCCATTGATTATTTTATTTTTTTTCTAATGATTATGGTGGTGTGTATGGTTTAGCTTGAAATTGGGCTTATAGTCAAGCTTTTATTTAATCAACTTTAGGTTGTATAGACTATAATGGTTGAACACTCCATGCAACTAAGTGATTTTGAAAAATAACTTATTTTTTCACCATATGAATGTCAATGAATAATAGAAGGGGTACCACTAAAAACGTATCCAAATCATGAATTATAATTTGTACTCCATTTTGGAGCTTAGTAATGACTGAAATAGGCTTGAGTTATTTTAGGACATCTTTGGGCACTTGTGGATTAGCAAATATCATGACCTGAATATGCCACCACCATTTTATGAGATTTTTGACTTGTAGGTAATTTTGTCCATATCATATCCATATCAAATTAGGGAATGAATTGTCTGATAATTAATCTATATCAAGACCTATTTATCCCATATGGGACATCCATTGTTTAAAGTAAAACAAGAGTACTAGAAATCAATACTAAAATTATTGGGTTATGCTGACTAATATATTTTTTGCATTCATTTTGAGTTTAGATATGATAAAATTTATCTATTTGAATTTTTATCCCAACATTATCATTCAATGCTTAATATCAATTATAACCTTTGTTATGTTCTTAGGGATTTTTTTGGCCTGCCAATATCAACACATAATGCATCATTCAAGGACCTTAACTAATGCATCAATGACTTGTGCATGGGGATTCATTTGGTTTTTCTATCATATCAATCCAAATTTTATGAATTTATGGGAGTATTCCTTATATTTTAGGCATGAAGTGTGTTTCCTCTCACTCACAGTCTTGTTGCCTATGCAATACTAGTCTTTTTGATGTGAATTATCACCTCTGATAGAAAATTAATAGATATTTATTTATAGGTAATTAACAAGGTAATCATTAGCTCATTATGTTTACCAAAAATATGAAATCACACCAATCATTTAACATATGATCCTCATAGTGCATTGGTAAAAAAAAGTAATCCTTATGCAAATATTGCTTCTTGTAGCTGAGAAAACCACTATGTGTTTTCCACATCAATGAAATAATAGGGGTCAATGTCTCTCCATCTAGATATTATTCATGCCAAATAAATTCCCATCTCCTCATTTTGAGCCTTAGTCAATGGGACAAGGATTTGGTGTATGGTCATTTTGTATTTTGTATGATAGATGGTGTAGTCTCTCCTTAATAGTGCATGTCATTTGGGAAATATAAGAAATCTTTATCTTTGATTCACAAATTCATTTTTGGGTATAAGGAGTGAATTTTAAATTTATCATATATGTGAAATGTGAGTTGTATGGGTATCCTTTATCTCTATAAAAATATCTCGCCCCTTACTTGTATAATCTCGTTGATCTATCTCACTTGCCCCATATGTGTGTATTAAATCTATTAGATGTGTAATATTTGACACATGACTATTTTCATGGATTTATTTTATCTTGAAAAAATTTCCATGCCATCATTCCATGTTCAAATACTTTTCTTTTTTGAACACTAACTACTTATTATGAAAATCTACCCTTTTTCTATTTTTATGATATTATTTTTGTCTTATCATTAATTTTATTCTCAAGCTAGTTTCCATTAATATGTGGTCACTTCTCATATATAAAAATCTGTCATAGATCCCTCTCATAAACCTGATCTAGCTTTGTTATTGATAGTCATACTGGAATATTTAATGTGTTGTATCATTTTATCTCCTATGATTTTGATTGTGTTATGATTTCCTCGTTCTATTTTATATTAATACCAACATGTTATAATAAAACAAAATTAAAATCTTACTTTACATTAGGTTATTTAACACTTATTTTTAAAATTCCCACTTAATTGCGATCATCAATGATAGGGCTTGAGATTACTACCATTTAATATTCTAGGTAAAATATTTCCTTCAAAATATCTTAGTAATATAGTGTCTCTCTCATATAAATGATGAATTATATACAAACCTTTCCACTTGATCCTCAATTTTCCTAAATGTGTCCTGAACCTAATTTTATATAATAAGATAATTTATTTTGGTTTAAACTCTTTGGTTCTAGGTTATGATCATGCCATTATTTTTGACTATGGTTATGTAATTCCTAATTCTAATTTGATAATTGGCTTATTTATTCCATGCAACTTAGTTCCAACAAGCATTTTTATAAGGAATATTTATCACCCAACCATGTTATCATTGTAATTCACAAGTTGGGTATAAGGTATTCCATTAAAATCATACTTTCCATTCCATAGACTAGTTAGAATGGAGTATCTCTAGTCACACACTTATCATTTTCTATATAGGTCTATAAGATTTATAGGATGATATATTCCCAATCACATCTCTATACATTACAAATCTTAGTAAGCATATTTTCTAAAACTTGATTATAATATTCTACTTGACCATTTGTTTGAGGATGATACATTGTACTCTTTTGGTGTGAAGTCATGAATATTCTATCACTGTTTTGATAATATTATTCAAAAAATGTGTGCCTTTGTCACCTATCAATTTTTTTGGACATATAAAACCTTGTTATAATATTTTTATACTAAAATTTCATAACATTCTTTGTGCTATAACTTGAAGTCATAATTACCTCAACCCATTTAGTGAAATAATATATCATAGTTATAATATACATAAAATTAGATTGATTAGATGCAAGGTTTATAGGTCCCAAAAAATAAATACCCCATTGCTCAAATGGTTGCATAACCATAACTAGATTCAAAGGCATCTTAACCCTTTTATTTTGTTTTCCTATGCATTGGAAGACATCATAGTGTTCCACAACCTTTTGTGCATCCTAAAATAATGTTGGCCACCACAAATCATTCTATGATATCTTCATTATAGTTAATTTTCTTGTGAAGTGTCCTATCAAAACTCCTTGATGTGCTTATTCCAACACCTGTGATCTTACATGTTCCAAGGAAAATCTTTGAAGGACATCATCTTTACCTAACTCACAGAGGAATCCATTAATTATGTTGAAAGGTAAAGCACATGCAACAAGCTATTTCTTATTGGGTTCTGCATATTGTTTAAGAAATGTACCATTCTATAGAAAGGTTATGATTTATTCAAGTTTTTCAAGGATCACATTTACTTTGAATAGGTGTGCATTTGGAGATTCATCTGTCAAGTCTTATAGCTTTTCCTCTATTTGAATGCAACTAAGATGGCCTAGTTTAAAAATTCCCTTCCTCACTTTATATTGATTTAAACTAGAATTCATAAAATAAAATTATCCACCTTGAAAATATTCATCCCAAGATTGGTTTATTAACCAAGTATCACAACTTTTGCTGATATGTGTAAAAATTAAAGGGATTAACTAATAAGTAATGCTGTAAATTTTATAGTGTGAAGACCATTTCCAGATCTTCTCCTCCTATTGTGGTGGATTTTTTATTAGCCATAAACAAATTTTGATTTGTGAAATTAATTGGGTGATCTAAGATTGCTTCTCTTAACTGTGCCATTATTAATCCACCTATTGAACCAAATGCATCAACACAAACATGAAACATTTGTTTCAAATCTAGGAAAATAAAAAATGGTGCTATGACTAACTTTTGCTTCAATTATGAGCATTATTTATAACATTCAAGAGTACATTCAAAATTATTTTCCTCACATAATAACTATTATAGTGGTACTGAAATGGATGTGGATCAATGGAAGCACTTATAATAATACCCAATATGACCTAGAAATGATCACATTTTGGATGGATTGGTTGGTAGTTTGAGCCACATTATCATTATGATTTTTGATTGATTGAAAAAAATATCATTATTATAGACTACATGTCTAAGTAGTACAAAAAATAATGTAAAAAATAAACATTTATTTAAATTCAAAGTAATTTGTAGTGCATGACATCTATCCAACATTAATCACAACTTGGATAAGTGTTACTTGAATAAAGAGAAAACTACCTAATCAACTAGGTAATTTTATAGAAAATCATGAATGAAGTCCTTAAATGCATTAATAATTACTATAGATAAAATTAATGGTACTTTTTTAGCTCAAATGACATCACCTTATAAGTGAACAACTCTAATTTTGTTATCAAAGTCATTTTTATCTAATATTTATCTACAATTGGGATTTTTTGATATCCACTAAAACTATCTATGAGTAAGTAGAATTCATGACCTATGATGGATTTAAGTACTTAATTTAAATATGGAATATGGAAGGGATCATTGGCATAAACATCATTTAATGTGTGATAAAATCCACATACTCATATCTCCCCTATCTTCTTGGGATATAATAATATGACACTAACCCAATCTAACTTTTCAACCATATAAATGATTCCACCTTCCATCATCTAATAAATTTATCCTTTTATATTCATTTTCATATTAGGATTCATCCTACATTATCACTTGTTTATTGGTTGTGGACACTATTTTGGTTTGATATGCATCTCTCCCAAGGAAGGTTCTAAGCCCTTAACTTCAGTGAACTTGGTGGGGAAAATATATTCATACTCTTGCAAAAATTGAACTTGTGAAACCTCTTACTATGTCCAATAATTCCAAATGGTTGAAATATTTGGGGTTGTCTCTATGCCAATGTTCCCCAATATTTTTTACATCAGTTATTCATAAATTTTACTTACTTCAAATTTTGTAAAATCCACCACTTCCATTTTGACTACTCACTCTATGATATTAATATTATGTAAGTTATCCTTTTTAGCCTTATCTATATTCCCCTTCTTAGGTATATTTGTCTTCATTTCATGTTCAAATAATTATTTTATATCTCAGTCCTCCTTGCTTCCTAGATGAGTATATCTACTTTCACTATTCCATACCTTATTGCAAGACTTCAAAACAAATCCTGTCATTTCTCCTTATTATGAAATTTTGTAAATCCATCTAAGTATTTCAATTGGTTATATCTTATGATTTATGTTCACTCATAAAGGCTATATCCTACACTCTCCCATGACATAATAATTTTTTTAGTATCTACAAATCTTTGTGCACTATTAGGTTTTCACCCTAAAAAACAAAAGTCTAAATGAACTCTTGTAAGATTTTGGGCCATGTCCTAGTATTTCATATATTTTCCTAGTGCATATACCAAGATTTAAATATAGATGTTAAGGTTTGTTAAAAAATATTAACCCATTATTTGATTCAATTTCTTGTAATTTTCATTCATCGATACATGTGTGGACATGTATTTCTAGACATTATCCTTTATAAAAGAAGGGCCATTTTTATGAAATAGAAGGTGTGATGGAAATCCCATCTCTCAACATTTTAAACACTTCCTCCGAACTAAGTTTAATTAATCTATGAAAAACTTAACAACTAGATAAAACTCCCTTAAGCATATAATAAAGTACACTAACTTGTGTCTTTGTAATTGGAAGATGATTCTCCAACCTATAAATAAACTCTATCAAATATTATGTAAAAAAATATTGAGATATTTGTCTCTTTGTGGAAAAAACCATTCACATGGAGCTTCCTTCATGAACTCTCATACCCAATTAAGTATTTTGACATATGAATCAACACTAATATATGAATTTGACTCCTAAGGCATATTAGCTTTTGTAGTTGTTTCAATATAATATCTATAAATAGTGGCTAGCTAATAAATATTGTCAATCTTTGATTGTGCCATAAATCACATAGAAGGAGATATGTACATTATTTTTTAGAATTAGAAGTGACCATGGGTTATAAAATAATTTATCCCCTTGATATTTTACCCTATCCATTTTTGATATCTCTTATGTAGACTACAAAAAATAAGGAATGTTCCTACTTCACATTACTTTTGACGTAGGCTATATATTAAATTTAAACTAACTATATACATGTTATGCATATGGTGAGGAAGGGTATTATAGTATTATATATGACTTACACTCATACTTGTTCAAAGGTATTACAATAATAACATAATTTTGATGTGATTCTAACTAATTTTCCAATGTATTGATGGTCGTATGACCATCATATGTTCATTCATTACTAATTAGAGTAGGGTAGTGAGTCTCATATATCTTGATGTCAATCATCATGAAGTCTACACATAAACTTAGGTCAACTAATTATATCTCTACATCCTCGAGCCTTATAATATGCTTGATTCGGCCATAGTCTACCAAAATTGGAGTAACATGACTATAGCTGAAAGCTAGCCTATTGATACCTTCCGAAGTAGATTTGAAAATAATATTTATAGTTATCACAAAGCCAAAAACAACATTAGGAAATTTTTACCCTACAATATCAATATCCATTCTTGCATCAATATCCCAAGGTTTCTTAGTTTTAACATACCAAACCATTCATTTTATTCTTGGCTTTAATATTTGTGTACAATCTAACAAATTATATAATAAATTTATAACATTTTAGAAAATATCTTCATTTCATAGGGAAATTACAAGTTTTAGCAAATTTGTCAAGGATGTGGCTACTCCCTCTTATAAAAATATTCACACAATATGTCCATAAAATTAGGCATAGGATGTTATGCAATTTCATTCACTGGTATCTTTATTTTGAATTGATTGTAATAGTTGGGTTGCTTCATTCATTAGAACCTTTTATCTTGCTATATCTAGATATTTATCTTCCCTTACCTTTTATATTAGATTTTTTGTAGGCATCCCCAAAGGCAAAAGAAATTATTCCCTATTTTGATTCTTGGTAATAACTTGGGAAAAAGCCTATTCCTTCAAATGTGAGCATACCATGTTCACATTTTGCACTGTCTTTTATTTATTCTATTTTTACAAAATTAAGAAATACTTAATATTATGTTATCCTGTGACTATGCAATATGTGCAATAAATTTACCTTTGGGGATTTCATAGAAAATTTCATGTGGTATGGCTCATTTCACCACATAGATAATAAGTAATCAATTTTCAAGATTGTATGTTCCCTTGCCTTTGATTTTAGTTGTTGCCCTGATAACCTCCTTATCTTTGAGTTGATCCCCATCCCTAGTGTTTATTATAATATCCTCCACATTTCTTATAAGAGGATAGAGGTGCCTAATTATATTGACATTATAGCATGGGAGGAACCCAATTGAGTTGCTATTATGGGGTTGCTATAACCCATCCCTATTGATATTGAATTAAAGGAGATGCCCATATAGGTTGATACTAAGGTGAATCAAGTGTCCATCTAATTTAATACTAAGGTAAAGGATACACCATTGGGGGACCCAATACACCTTGTGATATCATATTGGTTTCTTGAGTGGATGCATTTGGTTTCTGTGTAGGGGTCTATTGCATAATGACTGCAAATACATTTATAGTGATGTAATATTTTCTCTTTTGAAGCAATTCAAAATTATTTTCATCATGGTTATGGGATTTAAATAAATTATAGTATATGATTTGTGGTTGTTATACATAATGTTTTAGTATGTTCAAATTAGTGGTTACATGGCTCACAAAGCAACATAACTTGCATAATTCTATTTTTAATCTTATACATTCATTTTTACAATGTCATTATTTCTCAAATGTAATGTATCATACAGCTATCCTGGTTATTTTTATAATTTATATTTAACATTTCCTATAATGTCTCTTGATTCTCCTTTCTCTTTTACTTCTGGGTCAATCTCTATTTCCTAGTCAGTCCCTTCATTCCCCTCAATTTATAAATTTCCTTCTTTCTCTTCTTTCTACTAAGCATAAAAATAATTATATTCTTTAGGAGTTATATCTATTCCCATTTCCTCCATATTATCTTTACTTATCCTACTTGCATCTACAGTCAGCTCTTCATCTCTTACTAGGATTTGATTGTTCCACTATTTTTATTATTGTAGCTATCTTTGAAGCCCCAAATTATTTTTATAATATCCTATCTTCTCCATATACATTATTATAGATTTATTTAATTGGTATAGATTCTTAGGGCACTCTTTACTTCATTCATTATCTTTGATTTTGCATTCCTATGTCACCTCTACTTGACTACTCCATGTCTTCTAGAATTTGTACCATGGCCTTTTCCACAACTAACATCTTTAAAAATAAAGAAAGTCAATTAATTTTATTACCTCTGATTCCCATTACAAAAAATCATATGTATCTTTAAATTTAATGTAATCTTTCACAAAATATTCATAATGTATCCATAAATGGTAGTATTCACCCAATGATCAATTACATGGGTTCATTTAATGTCTAGGTTTGATAATCAGTCCAAATTTTCTTTGCTCCAAAAAATATTTTATTCTACATGGCCTAACGAAATAATATTCAATATTAGAAACCCATGATGCTAATAACTCAAGAAACTCACACCAAAAATAATCATATATTTATGTGTAAATATGCATAGAGATGATATCTTGATCATGCAGTCCGAGCCTTATAATTTCTTTTACTGTAAATGCACATATCCTCAAGCATAACCAATTATTGAGGTCCCTCTAAATAGGAAACCATATTAAAATTTTGAGTTACTAAAAATAGAACCATTATTAGTTGTATTCCCTATTTAAGACATGATAATTATTGTATTATTGTAGGTTATGATAGAACTCACAAGATGTTAAGAAGATAAAAGATAATCATAAATTAAACTATGATAAATTCATGAAAGATTTAAAAAGTGAATATTATCCTAAATATGTCTATGATTATTTATATTTAATGGTCATAAATATATAAATGACATTATTAATATATCCAATCCTACATTGACACTTTCCATATAAACTATGCAAAACTAGGCTCTTTTGAGTCAGTGTAGCATCAAGTCCTCAAATATTACAATAGCCTATGACCATCCATTCAAGATAGACTAAATATGGTTAAAGTTAAGATGATAGGTGAATCTTATCACTAAGAAACAACCATTGAGTAAGAGTTCAGGCTAAAGGGAAAGAAGGAAATAACCTCTATGCCAAAACATACACATATTTTAGATAAGTCTAAAATATCTAAGGTAGGTAAATGTTGTGATAGACACAAAATCACCAATCACTCCAACATAGAGTATAATGCTAAAAATAATTTTCTCATGAGAATATAATTATAAGATGATGGAGTCATAACCTTATAAGTAATCATTAACATAGATCCCAATGTCTTAGTCATCACCACATAAACAACCCCCATAGTTCTAGAAGTAGAGTGACTATATCAGTCACAAATGTAGGTGCAAGATAAGCCAATATACTTTTTTATCTATGGTAGTAGCATAAATAACCTCATTTTTTCAACAACCATTAATAAATTTAACTTTTAAACCATGCCTCATCCACAATATTAAAAATTGGGATGGTTCAATTCTTGCAATACCCAACGTATCCACATCACTCTCTACTGTCATTTTTCATATTCTATTCACCATATAAATGAAAATTTATTTTATGATGTAGTGTCTATTGTTGTCTATGATATAATATTTTTACATCCTTACATACATAGTCATAAGTGTATATACAACATTTATCCTCACAATGTAGTTGTATTAGTCAGTAATAAGAGATATCAAACTACTGAAGTGATTCTATGTTCAACACATGCTATGTAAACTCAAAATAAGATTATGCCATGAAAATATGTATACTAAACCTTATGAATTCAACTACCAATTAATGCATCTCCTTAAGTGGAAAATAAAGATCAGATTATTGAAACCATGTTTACATAAAAATATTCTATTTCTATGTAAAGAGTTAAAAGAGCAAGTCAGCTCCCACGACAAGCTAAGTGGTTCACTAAAAAACATATAGAGGCACTATTGATTTACAGGGGGTGATGGATCTAGGTGCATCTACCAATAGTGTTTCTAATGTTAATGCTTAAAACATTCTCATAGCCTAAGGTAACTATGTATACACTTCTATGGCTTGTGCTACACTAAGAGGATTTGGGTCAATAAATATTAACATATTTTAATATTATTTATCATCTATACCACCCTAATTACAATAGTATATTTATTGGTTTCATCATCTACGTGCCAACCTTCAAGATTTGATTTCACTTCTATGTTATCATATAGTCCTTATAATGTCTAGACTTTACACCACAACACATTGATAATGGTAGTTGGTGATGTTATGAAATAACCATCATTATATGATGAATCACACATGGAAATGGTTCAAATTCCATAATATATATCATCATCATGGTATGTATTCTAATTATATATATACATAACATTTATTTAGCAGATAGATAGATAGATAGACATAAATTAGTCTAGAATATTCTAATCATACATATTTTTCAAGAGTATTTCATGTAAAAAATGAAAATATAAATAGAATACATTTACTATTTCAATTATACATCTCTCTCTTTGCATTATCTTTCTCACAAAGCTTCTGTACATGCACATACCTTCATCTAGATCCTCATCTAAAGAGTTATTGAATGCATCACCTCCTAGCCCTTGAATAACTGAGCATGATGTGAACGCTAGATTAAAATATTTACATATGTTATTTATTACATGTTTGGAATATGGAATATTATTTCATACATGCATAAATTCTAAAGTATATGAGTGTGATCCAAGGCATACAAATTACACATGGACATATAGATGCTGGTATTTCTTCTACCTAGTGGCTATTAACAATGGTCCTTAGGTTTCCTCATTAGTAAATGCTAATTATTATAGTATTGTAGATTATGATGGAGATCCAAAATGTTAAGAATTTAGATTAGCACATACTTAGACAAAGTGCATATAACTATTTAAACTGACATAAGGTTGGATACATATGGAACAAATTTCCATTAAGTTTATTTACGCACCAAATTCATCCTTTTAAGTAGATAGACACAACTTATAAAAAATAAAAATATGAAGATACACTAGTTTAGAGAGAATTTTGACATAGAACACACACTAAGTTTTAATATTCAGAATACCCAAGATTTATATTGAATAAAAATTGAATAGGAGAGAAAACCAACATATTATACTACCCCTGATAGTTATATGTAAAATTAGAATGGACATGATTTTTTTTCATAAAACTTTTGTTTCTTATTATTATCAATTCAAGGTAGACATTCCATATTATAATAATTACATTTAGTTATATGACCAATTATACAATATAGACAAACTTGTACATTTATCACACATTCAAATTTATACAAAATATGTGTGAAGTACACTTCACACTTTTTTACCAACACTATACATACACTATTGAGCTACATTATTGGGGTTCACACATATGGTGGGGGCATATTTTTTTCTTTCACTTTCTCCACATAGCCATGCTATCACATCTAATGCACACTAAGCCTTTACACATGTTGTGGATTTGCCATGATATCACATTTATTGCACACTATGGATTTACACATTTTGTGGATTATTTGGATCCCTCCCATTTTTATATTTTTGAAACCATTACCACTTGGCCTTACTTGGATATATAAAATAAATTGAAAAACACAAAAAAATTAGATAATTATAAATTCAAAAACACTCAAAATATTCAAAAAATAAAAATAAGGACCTAAATGATTTAGGTGGATCTAATAATAGTGGTTTTTGTGTTAATTCTTAGACCAATCTCATGGTCTTTAGTAACTGTGGAGACACTTATCTAGCCTACACTACACTAGAGGACCTGGGTCATTATATCTTACCATAATTTACCACTATTGCTTGTATGGATCTATGCTAATGACAACATTATATTAGTTTATTTTAGCACCTATTTACCAACCATCAAGATATAATTTCACTTATACATTACTGCACAATTCCTATAGTGTCAAAACTATAGACCACAACTCATCAATAATAGTAGTTTGTGGTGTCATAACATAAATATAGGGAGATGATGAGTCACACATAGAAATGGTTCAACTTCCATAATGAATATCAAACTAGAAATGTAATATTTTTATACATATCTATAACATGAACTTAGTAAATAGATATATAGGTAAACATAATTTAGACTAGAAGATAAAAGTCATATATATTTATCAAAATTATATCATGTACATGATGAATAAATAAATAAAATATGTTTATTACTTAATTTCTACATCTCTCTTTATTTTCACTATCTTTCTCACAAAGCTTCCACACATGTACATAACTTCATCTAGAACCTCACATGGAGGGTTTTCCAATGGGTCTCCTCTTAGGTCCAACATCAATGGTAACATATAGTTTCATCTCATTCTTGTATGAGATATCATAAAAATTATAGTATTTGAGCCTCAACATCAAACCTCGATATCCATTAGACTATTTACCAAGTTGTTTAAAAAAATGGCCAAACCATTGCAAGAGGAGATTCATGTGATGATAATAAATGAAAAAAAAAAAAACTAAAAAATTAGTGTGTTTTTGTTCAAATAGTTTTTATAAGTTCTTGAAAGGGAGGTTCCATAAAATTCATCATCATATATTTTGGTGGTTGAGTCCCCATATTTTTTAATTAAACTTAGACATTCATGTGTTTGAGGGAAATATTAACACAAATGAAATAAATAATTAGTTAGACCAGTTACAATCCTATTTCTCCATGATTGAATTTTATGATTAATATTATATTAAGATAACACTTTTATAAGTATCTTCACCTAAAAATAAATGGTGGCACACATAGTCTTTATTAGATAAAGACCTAGAATACTAGCCTGAATCAACATGGGATAAATTCTTGGAAGCCTTAAAGCCTTAGCATTATCCTAAATATGTATAATATGATCATTATAAGTAGTGTTCATAACTATGATAGGGACATGATCAGCTAGTCCAAGCCTACACTGATGCTTTTCATATTTTGTATGAAAAAATGGGCTCTTTCGAGTCAGGGAAACATCAAATCCTCAAGTAATACAATGAACTAAGACCATCCATTAAGTCTAGAATGAAATAACCTCTGTACACAAACACACATATGGAAAAAATTAAATATGATGGGATAAGCCTATAGTTATGTGACAACCATTAAGGAGGAGTTCAATCAAAAGGGAGAGAAGGAAATAACCTCTGCACTAAAGCATACACATGCTTATGATAATTACTAAACATCTATGCCAGTTAAATAGTACAAAAGACACAAAATAAATAGTCACTCTAACACAAAGTACCATGCTCAATAATTTCATTACATGAATATAAATAGAGGATGATGGAGTCAAGACCTCAAATAGAATCATTGACATAAATCCCAATGTTCTTTTTAACACTACATAATTAACCACCATAGAATCATATGCTAAAGTGGAATGACTATTCCATTCACAAATGTGGGTGGAAGGGAAACTAGTAGAATTTATGATTGATTGTGGTAGCATGAAGAATCTCATTTCTATGTTGATTGTTAAGAGATTGAATTTTCTTACCATGCCTTATCCATAGCCTTACAAATTGAGATCATTCATTTCCTGAAACACCTAAGGTATCCACATCACTTTCCAATGTCACTATTATTATGCTATTAATCCTTTCAAAGAGGAGTTAATTTATGATGTAACATCCATTAATGCTAGTGGTTTACTCCTTAGACATCCATACATTCATAGTCACAAGTGTGTATATAACACCAATCCTCAAAACATAGTTATAACAAAAGGTAGTAAGATATTCCAAATTTTTGAAGTGATTCCTTGTTCAATATATGTTGTGTCAACTCCAAAGAGGATTGTGAAATATAAATATGTATATTTAGCTGTATGCATTTCATTTCCAACAAAGACATGACCACAAGTGGAAAATAAAAATTATACTCTTAAAACCATGTTTACAAAAAACTATTCTATGCCTATGTAAATATTCATCATAATAGATCAACTCCAAAATCATGCCAAGTGGTTCACTAAGAAACAATTAGAGGCCAAAGTTCCTCACCAAATTCTCAAACTTAACAAAATTGGGGCTATTGCTTTATAAGTAGGAGTGATTAATTTAGGTATAACTAACAAAGTGGTTCATGATTAATGCTTAGACCATTCTCATAGCCTACAATAAATATGGAGAAAATTCTATGGCTTATGATAAACTAGGAGGATTTGGTAAAATATATCATACCATAGTTTATAATTTGTTTCTCATATAGATCCATGCTAATGTAAATAGTCTATTCATTGGTTTCAACACCTACGTGCCAACCCTTCATACCCAATTTCACTTATAAGTTATTGCACAATCCTTGCAGTGTCAACATTGTATAACATAGCTTGTTAGTAATGGTAGTTGGTGATGCCATGACATAACTATTAGGAGATGATGAGTAACACATAGAAATGGTTCAACTTCCATAATGGCTCTCAGCTTCACAATATCTAATCTATTTATATATATCTGTAACATTAGCTTAGTAGATTAGTAGATAGGTATACATCAATTAGACTAGAAGATAATGGTAATATATATTTTTCAAGAGTATGTCAAGTAGAATATAAATAGATAAATAAAATACATTTATTATTTAGTTATAGATCTCTCTCTCTCTCTCTCTCTCTCTCTCTCTCTCTCTCTCTCTCTCTTTGCACTATATTTCTCACAAAGCTTTTATATATACACTAACTTCATCTTGATCCTCATCTATAGAGTTTTCCATTGGGTCAACTCTTGGGCCCCAGATTAGTGATATCAAAGTAGTTCATCTCATTCTTGTATGACATATTAGACATGAAAGGAGTATTTTAACCTCAACATTAAATGTCAATATCCATCAAACTATCTACAAAGTCATTTTGACCTAATGGCCAAACCAATGCAAGAGGAGATTCATGCAATGATAAAATTAAATTGTAGAAACCCTCATGGATAAGTGGGAACTTTGTTTAACTAGTTTGTAGGAGTCATTAAATGGGTGGTTATATTGAATTCATCATCAGGTAAATTTTTTTATGATCGAGTCCCCCTAGCTTTTAAGTAAAACTAGACATTCATGTGTTTAAGGAAAGAATAAAAAAATGCATTACATAATTGGTTAGATTAGTTAGAATCATATTTATACATGAATGATTTTTCTAATGAGAAAAATATCAATATTTAATTTCTAAAAGTCTCTTCCCCCATCAAAAAGTGGTGGAGATCACTTTATTTATGGGAGAAAGACTATAGAGAGGATGAGCCTGAATCAGATTGAGATAAATTATTAGAAGCCTTTAAGAGTGAATATTATCTTGAATATGTCTATGATGATTGCTATATGTAGTGTCACAACTTTGAAAATTAAATGATCGGTTACTTAAATCCTACATCAATGCTTTCCATATTCTCTATGTAAAATTGGCTCTTTTGAATCAAAACAACATTGAGCCCTCAAGTACTATAGTAGCGTAAGACCATCCACTTCAGTATAAAATGAAGTTGGTTAGTGTAAAGATGATGGAAAAATCCTATAGATATGTGAAAAACATTAAGGAGTTCACATATAACGGAAAGAAGGAAAAAACATCTATACCAAGATATACATATTATTCAAACAATATCTAAGTTGGGTAAATGGTGCGATAGACATAAAAGTAACAATCACTCCAACATAAAGTGCCATGCTCAAAATAATTTGCTTGAAATAAATAAATAAATGAAGATGGATTCAAGATATCAAACATAATAATTAACACAAATCATAATGTTTTAGTCACATCACACAAATAACCCCTAATGTGATAAATGCTAAGGTAAAGTGACTATTTGATTCATAAATGTGGATGTAAGGGTAGCTACTAGAATTTATGATCGATACTAGTAGCATGAAGAAACTCATTTCCATAAAAACCATTAAGTGATTAATTTTTATAACAATGCCTCATCTATAACCTTATAAATTAGAATGTTTTAGTTCCTGGAACACTCAAGGTATCCACATCATTCTCTAATGTCATTTTTTATATGCTAATCATCCTTTCAAGGAGGAATTAGTTTTTGGTGTTATGTTCATTAATTTTTGTGTTTTACTCCTTGAAAATACATAATTACATATCCATAAGTGTGTATCTAAGGACAATATTTGCAACATAGATGTATAATTAGGTTATAAGAGATACCAAATTTGTTAAGTGATTTTGTGCTCAACACATGCCATGTCAACTCTAAAGAATATTATATCATAATTATGCATACTCAACCTTTCACATTTGACTACCAACTAACACATGACCTCAAGTAGAAAATAAATATCATATTATCAAAACCATGTTTACATAGAATAGTTCTATGCCTATGTACAAATTCATCAAAGCGAGTTACATCTTACAACAAGCCAAGTGGTTCACTGATAAAAAGATATATGCCAAGGTTTTGCATATACTTCCCAAACTTAACATAATCATGACTATTTTTTACAAGGAGGGGTGACTAATTGAATAAGATATACCAAAAAAGGATACTAGATTTATTCTCAAACCATTCATCTACCCTGGTGTGTCTATGAAGACTTTTATAACCCATGCTATATTAATAGGATTTGGGTCACGAGATCCTACTATAGTTTACTAATTTTTATCATATAACTTTTTGATAATGAAAAAAATCTATTCATTGGTTTTAGTATCTACTCTCCAACACTAAAGATCTAATTTCACTTATGTGTTAATATATAGTCCCTACAATATTATCATTATAAACCACAAAACATCAGTAATGATAGTTGGTGACATCATGACATAAACATAAGAAGATGATGAGTCACACATGGAAATAAGTCAACTTACATAATGAATCTCAACCTCAAGGTATGTAATATATTAATACATGTCTATAACATAAGCTTAGTAGATAGATAAATAGGTAGACAAAAATTAGACTAGAAGATAATAGTCGTACATCTTTTTCAAGAGTAGATCATGTACATCATGAACATATAAATAAAATAAATTTATTATTTCAATTCTAAATCTCTCTCTCTGTAATATGTTTCTCAAAAATATTATACACACATATATTCATCTAGATACTCATTTGGAGAGTTTTCCATTAGATTAGCTCTTAGGCCACAAATTAATGATAATGACATGATTACTAGACTACTGTATTTACGTATGTTATTTATCACATGTTTGGTAGATGGAATATTATTTTCATACACACAAATTTTATGGTATATGAGTATGATACAAGACATACAAGTTATATAGGGACATATGAATGATTAAATTTCCTCTATCCATTGGTTGCTAGCATCGGTCCCTAGTTTCCCTCATTGGGACATGCTAAATTTTGTAGTGATGTAGGTTCTGACATAACTCATAGATGAGAAGAATTCATATTAGGAAGTACACAAAGTCTATAGAACTTTCTATACTGATGTAATGTGAGATAAATATGGAGCATCATATATACAATAGATTTATATTAAGTTCATTCACACACTAGATTCTTCTTTGTAAGTGGATAGACACAACTTATAGGATAAAAAAAAATGAAGATATATTTTCACATAGAATTTAGAAATAGAACACACACCAAGTTTTAATATTTAGACTACCTAAGATTTATATAAAATAAAAACTAATTAGGAGAGATAATCAACATATTCTACTACCCCTACTGGGTATATATACACTTTGAATGAAACATGAATTTTTGTTTATTTGATCTTTCATTTCCTCTTGTTCTCAATTCAAGGTAGATGTTCCATATTACAATAGTTACATTGAATTATATGACTAATTATAAAAAATAAAAAAATTTGTGCATCTTTAGAATGTTCACATTTATATAAAATATGTGCAAAGTGTATACAAGGGAAAATGCAACTGAATTACAAATAAATCCTAGCTCAGAGAAGATAAATCACACTTACACTTCTACGTGTTGATATATTTAGACATTTAGAGTCATGACCAAGATGGATCCACTAGACCTAACTAAGGGATCCCTTATCATAATAACATCACTAGAGAGGGTTCTAAAGCTTCTATTCAAACAACACCATGTGATAACCATAGCTAGGTCATATGTTTTAATATTCACAAAGTACATGCAAAGTAAAGTAAAATCTAATCTAGTGATCACTAAAGCTTGTGGCACAAAGTGGGGGTAATAAACATAAAAAGTAAACATGCATAGAATATCTATACTTATGCCAATGTATATGAAATCCTAATATATGGGAGAGAAGTAAAAATACAAATCTATCTAATTTAACAAAAGGAGGAAAAAATTTAGGAATACTTACCTTTGAAGATAAACCCACCTAGCCTCAATCTCTCCATTAGCCAAGGTGCTTTGCAAGAGGTTGTTGTGTATGTTGAAGAAGCTAATGATGGATAATAAACTATGGTTTAGCCAAAAACCTCCTAAGGAATCCTAATTTTTCACAAGATAATATTTATATCTCTAAGTATAGTATTGAAACCCTAAGCAATGCTCCTCAAGTATAATGGTAGATAAGCATATGCACAATATAATATTCTTCTTCTTCTCTTACTTATAAATGGAAAATATATGTGTATATATAGATGCACCATCTTTTTTCAAGTTTAGCCAATGGGGTCATCCCAATTCAAACTTGTATTGTTAATTGATAAAAGTAAGTTAGGTCCCAATTTGGGTCGACCAAGGTTGACCTAGACCCATAACGTGCTAATATTAATTTTGAATACAGGGTCACCCCAAGCTAACATTGTTTGGTAAATGTCAAAAAGGGGTTTTAGCTTAGGAAGGGATAAATAATCTAATGAATTACTTGGAGAATTTTTTAAGGAAGGAGACACAACTTAGGGAAGTATATAAGAGATGGTTGTGTAAATAAAAAGTGGTTGTATAGGTGACAAGAATATTGTGAAGCACCAAAGGTATGCCCATCCCTTTCTCAGTGTACCCTTTAAGGCATTCACTTAGAGAGATTGAGACTTGATGGGTTTCTAAAAGAGAAAAAGAATCAATAATTGATAAAGTTTTAAAATATTATGTGTATACAAATACCCCACTCAAATCTCATCATGTGTCATGTAGGTGTAACAGGGGATGTTTCTTGGGGAGAAGAACATAACAACACACAATGCTAAAGATAAATAAATTATAGTAAGAATCGAATAAGATAAATGAAAGAATAAAATTAAAAAATATGTACCTTTACTTACCTTTGTGTTGTAGATAAGGAATGAAGTGAAAGAAATTTGAAGGTGTCTAATGTAGGGAACATTAGGTGAACCTGTAAAAATTAGTGAAAACTAATTTTTTTTCCAAAATATACATGTAATATGTGAAAATATTCTCTATAATGTCAGGTTTCAAGACATCTTGCAGTATGACAAAAAAGCTAGTAGAAACAAAGATATGGTTGAAAAGAATAATACGATGGTAGATATTTAATAGCTAAATAATTTTGAATAGTAAATATAAATATGGTAAAAATCAATTCATTTTTTTCGGTTTGAGACTAAAGAGTGACCATGGTGAGGAGATGATAACTATGATGTGGACGATGCATAGCAGCCACAACAGGTGAAACATAGGTAATAAAGCATTTATTTCAATTTTTTGAGAAATTTTAATTAAAATTAAGATAAATATATACAATTGGATGGTAGCCAAAATATAGACACCAAAACTGATCCTAGGAAATTTTTAGGTAGACTAAGGGTAAAATGGGGTACTAGGTAAGAAAAGATCAGACCAATAAATGCCTAAGGCATTTATGGTAAATGGTAAAAAAGTCATCATAAACTAATAACAAATTCAACCTTCTCGAGTCAATTTCAAGATGAGAGAAAACTAGGGGTTGGATATGTAGAAGTGGGTTGATATAGTATTATTGGAGATGGTTGACTACATAGAAGTGGGCTAATATAGTTGGAAATAGGGAGATGGCTGACATAGTACCCTCTAGCTGATGTAATTCATACTATGTGGCTGATATAGTTTTCTAAATGAGGCCAAATATGTACCAGAGGGTTAATATAGTATGTTAAATATGGAAAAGAGCTGATTTAGTATCAAATGGGTCGATAACATTAGAAAAAAGGCTGACTACATAGTAGTGGGCTAATGTAGTATGACAAAACTATGATGGGAATAATTTAGTATTAAATAGGATGATTATGTAGAAAAATAAAAAAAAAGAAAACTAGATCATACCAGATGATGAAAAAGTTATTTTTTAATAATTTTTTGAAAATATTTAAGAATGTATTTTATTATTATGACATAAAGATCTAATACATCTTATGTTGTTTGATATTGTGTAGAGATGCCAAATATTTTGGCACCTGGTGGATGAGTCCTAGCTACCAGATCTATTGGAATGGTTATTAGACATGAATAGATATCAAATAATCACCTTGGGCTTTGGAGGCATTATGGAGATGAGATAGATCCCACTAAGTGTTAATTTTATTGTCATGTTCTTAAGAATATGGGAATGATTGACCAACACTTTCTAATTAGAGGTAGAGGGGGATACTATAGATGTGTAAATCATCTTAGAGGATGTCCATGCATTACTTGGAATTCCTATAGATGGGACACTAGTGATTTGTGATACACTAGAGTTAGAGGATGAGAGATGAGCCTTTCCCCAGTAGGTGACAAGCTTAGATAATAACTATACTAGATTACACATTAGTTTTTTTAGATGTTTATCTTATGACCATTTTGGATATCTAGAAGGCCATGACAAGGCTTGTGATAGCTATTGTCACTTGGATTTGCACCCCTTGAGGATATGTTTAGCTCTCCTCATCCAAGTGGTAGAATGAAAACATCTCTTGCCATGGGTAATAAATTGATGAGATGAGTCTCTACAAGGGCTAGTTCCCTTGATGCACTCTTTGAATTACTCTCTTGCCTATCAACTTTGGGTGAAAAGGGATAAGAAAATAACTAAGAAAGCTAAAAAAATTGATGAAACAATATTATATTTCCTCTTATTGACTAAAATTATACTAATTAGAGAAAAACAAAGCTTTTTTTACACAAAACTCGCAACATAAGATATATTGTTTTATCAATGTTTCATAAGCTAGGTTCAAGAAGGTATTTTGATACTTAGGAGAGAAATGAATGATTCCTTGAGAGAATATAGTCAAATACAACTTCTAAGACACTTATACACTTGAAATAGAGCACTAAAAAAGATCTGTAATAATTAATCTTATGTACACTTGGTGAACAATCAAGGATAACATGCTAGAAAAGATCATCTTCTACTAGACAAGACCAACAAGATTTCAATAACACTCAATTACACAACATGTAAGTAGGTAAAATCACTTGTTTATTTATTCAAGAGTCATTAAATGGATTTAAAATGACACTCCCAGAGCAAACCAAATGTAGAAATGAGTGTTAGAAAGATGAATAACCTCTCCAAGATCATCTCCCATGTGGCACACTTCCCCCTGATTTGTACAAGTGCCATTTTCTCCCTTTTTTAGTTGGTTTCTACAATTTTAGTTAGACAACCTAAAATATTATAATGTAACTAACATAATTGATAGTTAAACTAACCTCTTGGATTTTAGCAAGGAAAATAAGACACCTGAGCACCTTGGGAATATGCCACTTGCATTAATGACCCTTGAAAGCACATTAAATGACCCAAATTGACAAATAAGCTAATGAAACTATGACTAAAGATAAAAGTGCATTAAATAACATGTAATACACCCCAAAAATATAAATTAAAACCCCTTAAAACATCTTATAAGTTAAGTTTTTACCTAGGGGTGCCCCAATTTGACCTAAAAATCAAATTTGATCAACAAAATGGTGATTTATAGGGGTAGTATTCCTGCCATACTAACTAGACCAGTAGTTTTATCCTATCATGGGCCAAGGGATTCAATGATTTCTTGATGAAAATTAACAAGGAATTTCCTAAAACACACACAAAATAAGCACAACACACCAAGCAAACACAAGACAAAGCAAGACATCAACAAGACTCACATATGTGCATAAGCACTTAGGGAAAACAAGGAAAACTAAAAACTATGTACAAGGAGAGAAGAAGACCTTAGTAACAATGTTTGAGAAATATCCTATTGAATAGGATATGAAGCTCCTATCCATCCCACTTTGAGAGTTAGAAATCATTATGTTGTTTGCATTGGGTGATAACATAAGGGCCACTCCACAAAGCATCAAAATTTGTGTCTTTAAGGTTTATCCCTAACTTTATCCCACTTTAGCATAATGTCTCCTTATTGGAAGCTTCTTGGTATGGATTTATTGTTAAAATATCTTTTTGTTTTATCTTGGTGAGTCCTCATAGTTTGCATAACTTGATCTCTTATCTCTTCAAGCTCCATCAACTCACACAACCTGACTTCCATACTTTCATTCTCCTTCAACTATAGCTAATAAGTGAGATCTAAGGTTGGTAGTTGAATTGAAATAGGTATTATAGATTATTTCCCATAAAAAAGTGTATATGGTGAGTTTCTAATGGCTTTTTTTGGGGTGATCTTATCATCCCAAAGAGCTATTTTCAACTTGGAATGCTAAGTCCTTTGGTTTTTCTCCATTGTCCTCTTTATGATTTTGATTAGATTATTATTGGTGGACTCATCTAGTCCATTCCCTTATGGATATTATCTGGAATAAGTACGAAGATAGATTCCATGTTTCAAATCCCATTGACTTGTCTTCATTCTAATAAAATCCAATGCATTATCTAAAATTATTGTTGAAGGAGCCCTACACCTTGTCACTATGCCTTCATATAAGCTTAGAAATAAAATTTCATTTGCCTCCTTGAGAGTAATAACCTCCACCCATCTTGTAAAGTAATCTATAGCAGTCAACACCCACTTGTGTTTAACACTAGAAGATGGGTTGATTAGGACTATGAAATCTAGACACCATTGGATAAAGGGTTGGTCAATTTGAACTAAATGATGAGACAAAGCAATAAACTTTTATTTACCATAAAAGAGAGCACATTTTTGACACTTCCTTGCCCAAGCATGGGTGTCTTTGAATAAACTTGTCCAAATGTATCCATCTCTCATGATCTTAGTAGCTATGGTTCTTGGAGCAAAGTAACCACCAACTGGTCTATCATGAAACTCAAGCAATATAAAAAAGACCTATAATAATTAATCTTCTACACATTTGGTGAATAGTCAAGGATAACATGGTAGAAAAGATCATCTTCTACTAGACAAGACCAACTAGATCGTAATAACACACAATTTCACAACATGTAAGTAGGCAAAATCACTTGTTTATTTCTTTAAGAGTCATTAAAATACAAATTTGGCCAATGTTTCACCATTAACCAATGAAGACTGCTAAAAAGAGCCAAAAGAGTCAATATTTATAGCCTTTGAGAGAAGAGAAAGACAAGGGAAGTCCAAAGGTCACTTGGACACTTGTAAATCTAATAAAAAGGGGTTACCATTTCATGAGAGATAGGTATGGAATAAACCATGAAATGTTAGGAGGAACAAGTGTCCATACAAGTCATGAAACTTATGAAAAGTGGCATAAAACTCCTAGTCTTGGCTCAAAAAATTACCTTCATAATTTAAATCTATTTGAACATCTCACAACTAACTAGGGATAGGTCTGATGATTATAATGAGAGGTAATGCCTTCAGGCATGTCTTTCCATGCATTAGTTGCATTCCTACTCATCTAGATACTGTTAGAAGGAAGCCATCATTATATGCAGTCTAAAAACTCCTTTTTTAGTCACCCCTCCCACTTGGCCTCAAAATTGGCTTTATTTTTCCATGAAAATACATGGGAGGAAGTGAATGACACCTATCAAGACCATACATGGCCTTAGAAGCATTAGGTATGCTTTAAAAAGTCTCACACTTAAAATTTTCACCCTTCTCACCCTTGTGTCCACTATGCTAGTTTTGACTTCCTAAAAGGAGAGATATTATTTAAAAAATTATAAGTTTTTTATTAGAAATAAATGAACACAGGGAGTTATAACAATTTTCAATCTTTCTCCCAAACTTTATTTCATCCTTTAGAACTTCTTGTACCCTACATAATACATAAAATAGTTATAACCATGTTTTGTACCTCATCCATACAATTTCATATAGCTCATGTTGGTTGGAGATATCCTGAGGGATTCCTCTAAATTTTAAAATAACTTCCATCTTTAAACTTTGTCATTTGGATAATTTTCCAAGCTTGTTTTCTCCATTGGTTCTTAGCTAAGGGTTTAGTAGGGTTTTAGGTAGTTTTTGGTCTTAAGATTTTTTCATAAAGATTTTGAATTGAAAATACCACTAATTTATACAAACTTTACTCCAAGGGACCCTTCTAACACCTCCAAATTCCTTTGGTTCCCATAACAATCTTTAGAAAGGATATGAGTACTTGAAGACACCCCATCAAGCTAGTTTCCACCTTTGTTGTATGTTTAAAATCTCTCTGAGCTAGAAGTAGATTTACCATAGGTTTAATTGCATTATAAAAAATTACACAAGTATAATTTAATCCCCTTAAAATGTTCAAATAATTTTTATATCCCATATAGAGTTAGAAATAAATATGGACCCCAAATTAGTTCTAAGTCCCTTGAAGGCCTAATAGTCCTAATCTGCACCTAGTTGCCTTTAGATACTTGGAATGATATTTAATGATTATGATGGTGTATAATACATGTTAAAATCACATTTGAGCTTAAAAATCCACCAAATAACCCTCCAATCACTCTACTTCATATTTTTCTGTCGTTCACCAATTAGGCCTAATGAAAGTTTGCCTAATTGGACTATGTGCATGGGTAATTTTGGTCATATAGAGAGTTATGAGCTTGGTATAGTGTTTATAATAATAAATTAACATTTCATACACCTCAATTTTTTTATCTAACTTACCAAAGCTTTATATCAATCCCTTTACCCATTTTGCACTCACTAGCTCACTTTGCCAAACCTTGATTTTCATAGACTAGCTGACCTCGAAGACAAAATAGTGAGGTATATCCATCATTTATAAGGTAAAATAAGTAATGTTTGAGTTTTTTTCAAGTATTTTTTTATGATTTATACTATATTTTTTGGTTGGATTATTTTATATAGGTGCCTAACCATCTCCAAATGTCCAAAAAAGGCCTAAAAAAGCCTATTTTCCTGCATTTTCCTTAAATCCACCTAAGAGTTGCCATTCCATGATTAAAAAATGCACCTAAGTTGCTTATAAATGTTTTTAATTTTCAATTAATTCTTATAAATCTTTTTATTCACCAAAAAACTCTTCTCTTTAATGGATTTTTCATATTCACTTATTGAGCAAAGAGGTTTCCTAGCTCATTGTATAGACTGTTGCCCTTTGGCCAAGTAGGGAAGGCATATGATCACTTTATCAAGGTATTGGGATTTTAATAAAATCTCTTGGCCTATCATGGACCACTTTACATTTATTTTAACCTTCTTCTCTTTCGTATACAAGTCCATGTTTCACCTTACCCTCTCTAGCTAACACCCTACTGTAAGTGCATTCAGGGGTCTTGGGGACCTATGTAAGATTATTTTTCCCTTATAAGAGTATTATTTAACTAAAAACATCCCAATTAAGGTTTTAAAATATTTTTATTATCACCCAAACTCTTTTTAGATTTCATATGCACCTTTTGGCCATAGCTAAGTCCTCCACTGTCCTCTGATTGAGACACCTTGCTCCTTTAACGCTATAGGTGCATGTTGTCTCATTTGGACCATGATTATGATGATTAGATGTATAATTATACTATTAAAAACATTATTAAAGTAATCAAAACTCAATTATCACTCTAATTCTATCAAACACCTCATACAAGCCTTGCTTTTTCCTAATTGATGGGTTGTTGACTGTGTTTCCTATTTGGATGAGGCACTTGTAGGTGGACTTGTATAGTTTAGGTTTGGGAAAACCACATTCAAGACCTTATTTTATATTTATGTCACTTTAATATCATATATGGGGTCACATGTTATGATTATCCTCTTCATATGTATTTGAGCCTCAAGACTGAATCTCTTCCTGCCTACTAACTGAGACACATGTTTGTTGGACCTACCTGTAAGTGTCTTGCTTCTATTTATAACTATGATGTTAAAACTCTCCTTGAAAATAATATAAACCCATTTAATTTATAATTTAGATACATTATCTATCATTCATCTATTAGAGTCTTAAATGACCAATTAGGCATCAAATTAAGGTCACTATCTGTTGACTGAGACATCTCCCTTTTGACCTACCTGTAGGTGTTCTTGTCTTGAATGGGGCTGACCAAGATGATTGAGAACATAAATTTCACCATTTTTGATCACAAAATACATGATTTATCTTTAATTCAAATTTTTATAATCTTAAATCATCAAATAGTCATCAATACTTGGGTCATTATTCTAACCCTATTGTAGGTGCCTATCTTCACAATGTACGAACTATAGGTATGAAAAAGGAACCAAAACCATATATCATCTCCTCTTGATGATTATTTATTCCAAATATGCCAATTTTATCCTTTTTATTCACTTCACCTTATTATGATGGTCTAATACTGGTTTTGAAAACAAAAGTTTCTCAAATTCCAAAATTTTATATATATCATTGACTATTTTCAAACCAAGAATGGGCAAGTTTAATCCCTTCAATAACTAGTCTCCATTGCTCCTCTTGACCTCATTATTTTAAAGGTACTTATAAATGTTGGATAATATCAATAAACATCATTATAAATCATCAAAACCTCATGTAGCCATGTCATATACTTTTCATAAAATGCTTAAGGGCCTTTATTTTCAACTTTTGGGGACAAAGGGCCTGAACATAACTATTTGGTCTTAAAAAGTGATCCATGACCCATTTTTATAATTTTATACTTAAAATAGGTATACCAAGGCTTTATTATCATGCAAAAACCTTAAGCATATGTCAAACTATTTCATACACTCCATAAAAGAATTTTAGTACCCTACTCAGCCACCTGTAGGTGGATGTTTTGGTACACAAATTGTGAGTTAGATATGAGAAATATGAGACTATCCATGCATATGAAACTTGTTTTATTTTATAAAATATCCTAAATCACCTATAGAAATACTAATAGTATAGAACACACATTCATCTTCCCACACCTTAGTATGATGCTAGCAAGGGCCCTGTAGGTATGCATTAGGCATGTTATACAAACAAGTCATAGAATTGGGTAAAAACATGTTAGTGAATAGATTTAAAAAAAATAAAATTCATTTTTAAAACTTAAATTACATGATATCCATTAATTTACACCTTAAAACCAGTTCCAACCTATCTTTTCCAAAATGAAAATCACCTGTATATACATGGAGAAGAGCAATTAGGGGCATCTTAGGACTGTTTATCATGGTGGATGAGCTTATGACTACACTTGCACATTTTATAATCATATAAATTAAATTATTAAAACTCTTTATGGATTTTAAAAATAATTCATTCTGATTAAAATTCCATGGACAAGTTGAACAAGCTTATATAGGTGACTGTAAGTGAAGCTAAGCATGGAGTTGACTATAGAGAAAGATAAGGTTGCAAGGTACCCAAAATCATGACATGGTGAAACCAAAACATGCAAGGATTTATTAATATGACCTTGAGACATATGTAAAACTATTTTATAACTACATGAGACCATTATAGGAGAACAACACTCAACAAACAAGAATAACTTTAGCTGAGACTGCATATGGTAACACCCTCCTACAACATGGACTAATTTGATCATACAAACATTATGAAACATGAAAATAAGAATGGATATAATATTATAAGGAATAAAAAATCCTCTATATCCAACATCACCAATTGGTTCATATTTATTTGACCAAAATGGAGCAAAACCTATAGGGTGAATGAAATGACTACTAGAAAAGTATAGTCAAATTAATGAGGATGGTTCATGAATAAAGTAACACAATTATTAAAAATATTTACATGGAAATTAAGGTATATAAGTTTAATATAACCTATCAAAATCATTTGACTTGAAACATCTTTATCTATCTGTACCGAGCAAAAACTTGAAGGTCACTTCTGTGTGTCTAGAAGGCTAAGAAAGGAGAAGAATGGTTTTGGATTTAAAATTAAAATTATAGAGTAAAAAAAAAGTATAAATTAGTGTTATTAAGATTAATATATTCTTAAAAATAATTTCCCATGTGACACTTTTCCCCATGGGTCATACAAGTGCCATTTTCTCCCTTTTTTCAGTTGGTTTCTATAATTTCAATTAGACAACCTACAATATTCTGATGTAACTAACATACCTGATAGTTAAAATGAAATTTTAGACATTTTAAGGGTAAATAATACACTTAGGAACCTTTTTAAATGTGCTACTTGTATTAATGACCCTTAAAATCACATTAAATGACCCAAATTGATAAATAAGCTAATTAAACTATGACTAAGGATAAAAGTGCATTAGATAACATGAAAAAACATGTAATAAACCAAATTAAAATAAATTATACCCCCTTAAAACAAATTATAGGTAATTTTTTTACCTAGGGGTACCCTAATTTGACCTAAAAGTCAAATTTGGTCAACAAGAGCACTGGTGTTGTGTCACAAGTCAAATGGCAAGGTACCACTATACATGATAGCCTTATGCCAGTTGATTTTAGATCAATGATATTTATATTATTTTAGTTCTATCATTTGGACCTAGATCATGCATGACACATATGGGATGCTGGCCTAAGGATAAAAGATGATGGGATCTATTATTCTATTGAGTGCATAGATATATGAGAGATTCCTTATGTATCAAATGATTAGGTTACCACATGTGATCGATGATAGGTTAACTTAGGTAATTTTATGGAGGTAAGACCATGTATTTCAAGTCATACCCCATGTTTTATAATTGCATACTATCACAGAGGGAAGATAGTGTGGTAACCATACACTCATATAACTACCATATGGTCGAGTTGGGCCATTGTTACAATAGGTTTGGAATGCATGTGGATCATGGGCCACTACACTTTGTGTGTGGATCCTCATCTAGTGGTTCATGTAACTAGATAACTGAGACTTCCACATCTAGTATCCCCTACAGTAGTGCCTACTTATTAGGTATAAATTCTAGAGAAATGAGAGGGATAATAGGTGGAGGGGTGCCTATTAAGATACTAGTGATTATGCTTCAATAAGATAGACCATGGGATAGTCAGGCATGACAATAGGTGGTAACAAGGCTTGGAGGATATGACATGATGGATATATATGCAAGGGATGTGGGAGCATAACAAAGACTACAATAGAGGTGACATTGACCATTGTGAGCTCACTAGAGATGGAAACACCATTGACATGAGGAGACATAGGTGCTTGCTATTACATAGGGGGATATTACAATGGTGGTAGGACAAATTTGGTATATAGAGAGGCCATTAAGGAGATTACCATGGTAGGCTTGAGTGGTGACTCTTGATTTTACATTGTTGCAAAGTTAGCTAATAGAGGAGGTGCTTGGTAGGTGAGTAGATGGTAAGACTATGGTTAGTGAGATTGACACTAGTGAGAAATGTTTTAATTTAATTTAATTTTTTAATATAGAACACTAGTTTCATCATTGATAAATAGATGATTTTATATTCACACACATACAATATGATATATATTTGGTTTTTGGTTTTGAAAATATTGATATAGAGGAGGTTAGATGGGGAGCCCTAATTATGGCTACACATCATGATATCTTAGGTAGGGTGCCATCAACATATAACTTTATCACTTTAGATGATCCTTTGGTTCCATTTGACCTAGATCATGTGAGCTAGTTTAGACTGGTGGGAGAGGTTGCATGATAGCTATAGGCATGTAGTGATAGGTTATAACCATTGATAGGGGTAGGAGCTAGAGAGGCTTAAGCCTCGTAGGCCTTTCCATAAGAGTGAGCCACACACATTTCAAATATGATCCAACTTAGATAGGTATAATCCCAGGTGGCCAACCTATAGGAATAGGTTATTAGCTTGAGATCTTGGACTACCTCTTTAAAATTCACCATTTAGAGGGGTTGATCACATGCATCAATGGGTAGCGTGGTTAGGCCATAAGATAGATAAGATGAAGCATAAACTTAGAGTTATATCTATTCATATTTTTTTTACTTTTATTATATAAAAAAAATGATACACACACATATGTTTATAGTTTATTGATATTATGAGTTGTACTTTGATTTGGATGTGGATGTATGGATATATCTCCATTCTAGCACATGTATTTATCTTTTTTGGTATATGTTATGGGAAATATGTGATGTATGTATTCTTTTTTTAAATTATGTGATGCAAATGAATGATTAAAAATAAAAAGGCAAAAATGAATTGAAAAAGTATAATTAATCAAAACAAATGTAATACACACTATATCATGATGGAAAATGTGTAAAAAAATATGAATAAATATCATAAACCAAAGTGGTAAAGAGGGTAACAAATGTTTTCAAACAATGTAAAAGATTTGCACAAAATTAAAACAAAATAAAAATAATTCTATATCACATTGGGGAGTATGAAAATTTGAAATAAAATGGAAGACACATGAAAACCAATGGTATAAAAACATACAAAAAATAAAGTTAGTCAATCATACTAAATCAAGTTGGGAAGTATGAAAAGAAAAACAAAATGTAAGTGGAAATCAAATTAATCATATTAATTTAAGATGTGAATTATGAGAAATTTAATAAAATGGCTGTAAACATACACGCAATCAAAAAATAAGAAGATAAAAGTGAAGGACTTATAAATTAAGTATAAAAAATATTAAATCAAGATTGGAAGTATGTTAATGTTGTGTAACTCATAATTGAATGCAACTTATCTCAAATTTGAAGCATGTAATTATATTGTGACTTAGTTGTAGTATGAACTTGGTATTGGAATATTTTGTGAGGAGGGCTTGGTCTTATCCATGGTCTTACATTAAAACTCCAAAGGGAACACTAATGAGGTGGAAGAAAATATGGGAATGATTTAAAATATCTTTAAAATGTGGTAATTTATATTGAGGGATTGGTCTTATCCATGGTTTTACATTGCAAATCCAAAAGGAACACCAATGAGGTGGAAACAACTATGTGAATGATTTAAAAGATGTTTAAAATGTGATAATTTGTGAGGAGGGCTTGGTATTATCCATGGTATTACACTACAACTCACAAGGGAAAATACCAATGAGGTTAATAACAAGAAGGAGATGTTCTATTATTGTGATTTGTGATGATATCTTGGTCCTATCCATGGCATTACACTACAACTCATAAAGGGAAACCCTAGGGGGAATGGTTAGTTAACAAAGCAATTTTTCTCAAGGGTAAATATTAATAATGTTGTAATGAAAGAGGAAATTTAAAAATCATCACATAAGCATCTATGAGAAGACCTTAGAAAATGTGAGGCATAATAGGTACAAAAAAGAGACACTACGAGTCTAGTGACCATCAAAATACAAAGGATGTCTGCTCATAATAAGCACAAAGCTATATAGGCAAATAGGTGAGACACTAATATTAACTCATGTTGGGTATATGAATAAAAAAATTAAAATGGACCTACCTTCTCAAAACATGTTCCCTATTCCTTATGACGTATTACAAAGTCATCAGTCTACTATGAAGATTGAGTACTTGGACCATATGTATGCTTCATATGTGAAAGGAATATGAAAGAATAAAGGGAGATCAAAGTAGATTTGTGAATAGTAGTATAATGATAAGTCTTATTTTCTAACTAATCATATGGTAGAGATAGATTACTAAGGGAATCAAGGTTTGTATAACCAAGTCATAAAATAATTATCTAATTTTTGAGTGAGATAAAATAACAAATAATCATTGTAAAAGAAAAAGACTCCATGAAATAAGTGAACTCAAAAACATAAGTGTGCAATCATGAAAATAATGATAAGAATCCATAATAAATGTGAAAATAAATGAAACCACATAAAACACATAAAACATAATATAATGATCCATGTAAAATAGATAAGTGAAACCAAATTGGACATATAATCAAATGTATAAGATTTATAAAAATGAATCACAAATCCAATCCAAAACATATAAAAATGTGAAATAACACTATTCCATGTTAAAAAATACTAATAAATTTAACCACAAATATGATCCATGACATCTGAAACATCTCTATGAAGCTAAACTCTGAGGCATCTAGAGTCTCATCAATCTTTACAAAAAGTTGTGCAAGGACTTCTTTCTGAATCTCCTCAACTAAAAATGTAGTTGTAGCTGATGAAGAATAATACTCATGAGGGATCCATGAATAGGATACTCAAGGAGAGGAATAGATGCCTGGATGGGAATAGGATCTATGGGGTGAGAGAGAGGTGCCACTGATGGAGGAGGAGCCTTCTTGCATGGGTGACCTATGGAAGGAGGAATGACTAATGCAGGTGTTGACTATGGGTGGTCATAAAGGTACTACTAGAGACTATGGTAGTGATCAATATGATGTGAAAAAAATTAATGCTAAAGATAATATACCTCTCCATATTTAGGGATATACTCTAATAATATATTAGGAGAAGGTATAGCCTTATCTTTGGGATGAGCAGTGATTGGATGTAATGTGTCAATATACTACCAAAGTTTTTGGAAATGAGTGGAAGAGTGGTTATCTATCCCATGGAAATAAAAAATATATTTGTTAGTAGGCTTTGGGAGCCTACTAACTAAAGAGGTAGAAGGAGAAGCCAATGATGACTGATATAACTATAAATATTTGGTTTAATGACCAAAAAATTTATTGATATCATAATAAGTCTGATCATCTCATTGGGCAGGCATGGGATCAAGCCATGACAAAGGAAGAAGGCCATCACCAAGGGAAGGAAGGGATATAATAGAAACTAGACTAGGCTCATCTAAAGCTAAAGTGGGAATAGAAACATGACTAGGCTCTTTTGAGGGTGAGGCTGGCTATGCAAAAGGTTTAAAAACAATAGTTAGCGTATGTAGAGGAATCAAACTATAAAGATCATGGTATATAGAAATGTGATAAGGGCCTATCATGAAATGATCCATGATCATACTCTTGAGGGGTTCTTATATAATAGGAGGTGTACCATATGATTACTCTATCTCTACCCTATGAAAAATAGTAATAAGACTAGTATTAGGTACTATAAAGGAATTAATTCTAAAAGATGAATGAAAAGATTGGAATAAAGAAGAGAGATATCAAATAATTTCAAGATTTATAGCTTTGAGGAGTCTAGATAAAAATTTTCATCTAAAGCATAGCCATCATCATAGTTAGGTGTATTTAAGTCAATGGTACATGTAGGTATAACTTTGATGTCAGAGGATGCGTGATGGATAGAATGTCTAGTCTTGGTTAAGACAATAGGTATATCATTGATAGGTGGTTGATGAGATAAAGTTTTCAAAGAGTGAGGAATTTGGGTGATAATATGAGGGAATAGATTAGAGGTTTTGAGCTTGAAACTAATCTCATCTGGTTCATCATAATCAGAATGTAGTAGGTTAGGTGAAATGTTACCAATTAATTTAGGGTGACCATTATAACCTCAAGTAGAATTGATGGGATAATTTAAGAGTTGGGATTCCCTAAATGGGATAATATTCAAAGGTTCAAGGCTATGAATTTCAAAGACACCACATTTTTAGAATTATTTGAAATTCCAAGAGTTTATATCTCCTTAAATATTTTAAATATATCCATTATGGGGGAATTTGACACATTGGCATGTGAATGAGGTGACTTCTCTCATATGATGAGTCTAAGATTAACCAAGTAAGATTTTTAAAGAAAGAATAAAGTTAAAGATCATAACTTTCATGTGGATGGTGATAGGTTTGATTAAGGAATACATAGAGGGGAGGTTAGTCTCATAAAACAAATGAAATAAGTACACTAAAATCCTAACAACTCTAGCCTAGACACTAGGGAGAGCTTAGGTAATAAAACTAAATTAAAGTACAACAAAAACATTAAATAAATAACTCTTTTACCTTATTTAGAGCTTCAAATAGATTATTGAATGGCTACCTCACCTTGTGCATCAATAAGTCTTTGACAATGAATCTTTCTTAGCTTCTCTCCTTTACACCTTGGCTTTGATGTTGCTTGGCTTAAGATTTTGGTATGGTAACACTACTTGCATGGGTCTTATAGAGAAAATACTACATAATAAATCTAAAATATCCAAGATTAAAAATGAAGGGGTATGACCTTATATGTATAGCCTTAAGAATTAACTCTCACCCAAGGTGAGTTAAGGTTGAGTTTAGGCTTGAAATGGGTTCAAACTAACTCTAGGTGAGTTAAAACTAACTCTAGTTGAGTTAATAGTTGTCATGTAATTATAATTTTCAATTGCCAGGCATGGATTTAAAAATTAGATATTTTAAGATATTTTAAAAGAGTTTGACAACTCATAAAGGCAATGATGAAAGGCTTGGATATTTTGATTTTTAGAATTTCTATTTTTAGATATTTATTAATTATAAATAGATAATTCAAATAGACATTTAATCTTGTTAATTAGATGATTCATTTTGATTAGCATTTTATCTCTTTCAAGATTTGATTAAGTGTCCCACTTAATGGGTCCATAGGTCAAATTGATAGTTGTTATTGCGCAAGGTGATTAGGGATGAATCCGTGAGAGGCTATTATTGTGTATGATCTAGTACCTAAAATAGGGATGCCTCAACATGATTTTGAGATTTTATGAGTGACGCATAAGAAAATTTGGGACATTCAATGATTTATAAGATTAATTTACAATGGTTGGTAGGAATCAATCTAAAGTTTGGTTGAAATCCAGTTGTGGCCAGTTTTAGGTGTATATAGTTTGCCCTTATTTGGGAAGGCTTTGTAAGCTATAGGTATAGTAACGTATTCTCAAAGAATGGAAAAGACCATTAAGAATGAAAGGAGATAATGATTGAAGAAGAAGCTCTAAAAAATGTTTGGGAAGCCTATAATGATGCCCCCTTGAGGGAGTGGTTGACACATATGATTGATGGATGCTCCCTTGAAAAGAAGCAAGAAAAAGAATGAAATTATCACATGGGTGAGATTAATCTAATTGAGATATTGCTTTCACACATTGATTTTAAAAAGTAATGATTTTACTAAAGGTGGTTATAATAAATAAAAAAGGTTGAGACACTAATTTTCCCAAAGGTGGTTATAATCAATGGCATAAGAACATGCCTTAGTAGGGTAGATGAGTTAAAATAATGATTTTCCCATGGGTAGTTATAATCATTAAGATGACCTGGATTGAATAATGATTTTTAATTATGCCCCAATAGGGAAAATTGACAAGCATAACTCAAGGATATAACTTGTTATATAGATTAAAGCTGAATGGGTGCAAATGTAGTTATGATGGTCTAATGACTAAAGAAGCTACAAATAACCAGGCACATAAGGATTCATAAAGTGATAAAAGAGATGATTGGAAGAATAATAATTGATCAATGTTAATGATTCAATTATACCTGATAATGTAGAGATGATCATACTTATTAACATTGATATAAATAGAATGTTCAAGGGTTTGATTTGATCAAGGAGGTGGGGGGATTTGCGACGGTGAACAAGGAGAAGTTTCTATGGATCCATTGCTTATAATATTTTTTGAGCTGATTTTTGATGTAGCACATGATATTATGCATCATGATATATAATAACATGATAACTTAGCCATAATATGCATAAAAATTGACTCCTAATCTAATAAATAAATGAAAACAATGCACTAATGATAAACACCATGATGATAATGTTGACATATGAATATGGATAGACTCAAGAATAAGGCACAAGGAATCACCTAACGAATGCATATAAACTAAGTCAAGGCATAACAATGAAATAAAACAAATAGGAAAATAAACTAACCAATACATAAACAAATAACATATAAAGCTTGAAAGCAAAAGTAAAAAAAACATCCTATCATCAACCAAGTCAATATCTATGTGCGAATACTCAATGGAAGGATAAATAGGTGGTGTTCCCAAGCAAGGATGCATACAAAGGGAAGGTCACACCTCCAATGGTAGTGAAATGAATTAGAACCAATAATGGATTTTTATTAAATAGGGTAGATCAAGGATAACTTACAAGGTTTAAATAAGACAAATATTTATGGATTTTGGGGATATATATATCTCTAAGAAAGTGTAAGCTGATTTATATGATTTCAAAATGTTTCAATTTTTTTTTGCATTTTTGGGGTATCTAAACTCATTAGAGATTGACAAGATACCACTCAAAAAATGATAAGAGAATTGGATTAGGTTATTTAAAAAATGGCAAGAGCATATGGAAAAAGGGGAATGAGCTGACCCCAATGTGAATCAAACACCACCTATATAGTCTCATTAAGACCTCAAGTCATAGTAGTTTCATCAACACAAAAGGTGGTGAGATCCAACCAGGTTATAACAAGTTTGTGAATTTGGTAAAATGACAAAGCAAATGATAATAGTAAGGGTGAGGTAATGTGATAATGCATGGTAAAGGTGTTGTTCCTAATTTTCCAATAAGAGATTATAATTAGGAAATAATGGCATAGGTTAGTGATACTAATTTTCCCATAGGTGATTATAGTTAGTAACACAAGGTGAAATACTGATTTGTTTAAATGTGGTTATAATTAGTAACACCACTCAAGCATAAATAAAGGATGTAATTACCAAATACAATATCATATTACTTTCATATATAACAATTTGAATATGTAATTATGAATCTATTGAAAATAGATTGGAATCCCCTCATGGAAGGTGTTTGAAGAAACAGTGGAACCAAGGTCAATAGGGTTAGGTAGGGTAGGCCAAAAATAAATTTGGTTAATTGTGAAATTATGATAGAATGGTATATGATATGGAATTATTCAAGGATGGTTATGTTATGACAATTGGACATAATGGTAACAGGGTTGCCCCTAAGTGATAAGGTAAGGTAAATGGTAGAGTATGAAATAATGACAAAAGGAATGGCAAATGAAAATGATAAGGTAAATGGCAAGGTAAATAACAAATGAAAATGACAAGGTAAATAGTTTTGGTAAGATAATTTTTTTTTGTTCCTATTTTTGTGGAGATGCACATCCTAATAAATATATGATACAATCAAAATAGTTAGTGTTTAAGTTGATAACCCACACTTATTTTGAATAGATTCTCTCTCAAAAACTTTATAAAAATTTGGACTCCAAGAATGTTGTTATGATCTTTATTGGTCATTGATTCTATTTCCTTCAAATGCTTAGACAATATGTCTTTGTAACCTATACAAAGGAAAGTGTGGCCAATGATGGTAAATTAGAAATGTAAAGGTGGATGATAATGGAATTTATAATGGTTGGGAAATAAATGAAGATTGAGATTTTTGAGCACACATAATATTGTTGATTCTAGATTTGACATAATTTTGGCTATGGTGGGGCATAAGACTTCTAAATATGCTCTTGATAAGACCACCATATTTTTTTGTTGTTTTGGTCTCAGATTAACTACCACCTAATTAAAATATAGATGGGAAGCTATATTGATGTTATCTTCAATAATTTATTAATTAAGCAGTGAAGAACTATTGTGTTTAGCTATTAGCACCTCGAAGAGGTTTTCACCAATGAAGTTGTCTTGATTATCCTATAACACATTTGCGAAGGTTTCACTGAAGAATGTTTACTTTTGACTTTGATTATATTTTATCACCTCAAATAATGTTTCAATAGAAGATGTTGAGTTTGGAATTTGATTCCCCCTAGCACCCCTAGAAAGGTTTCACCAGGAGATTATTATTCTTATACATAAATGTGGTCCTGGTCCCCTTGATATTATTCAATTGATATATCACCATGAATTTAGTTCAACAAGTTATGATTATATCAGTCCCAATCAATAATTGTGGGAGGTAAAATGTCAATATAATGGATATGTTCGATGGTGGTAATGGTAATGGAATGGGCAGAGCCAACATAATCTTCAGATAAGATACTAGGAAAACTTATGTTGATGATGAAGTAATCATCCTCAAAAATTGTGGGAGGATCACAAATTTATTTAAATAGACCTACAAGGCATGTGTAACCAATTTTTTAATATCCATGATGGTATTATGATTCTAAAGCTGAGTTTGAATCAAGGGACTTTGAATCTGATGTTAAAATTGATGTTGATTCCACTTTTGATGCTAAATATGATATTAGTTCAAAAATAAAACCTGATTCTAATTATTATTCTTCATCTAGTGTGAATGCTGCTATAATGATGTCTTGTTGAATGTTTGGTATTGGATAAGTAATGGCCTGTGATGACATAATAGGCTCCATAAATATTAGTTTGTCAAAGTGAGACTCCTCAATTAGGGGAAAAATTTCAATAAATAATTCCATAAAGACTATATTTTCATAGGGAGGCTCTTTAAAAATAGGACAATGGTCAAGATAATGATTTTCCCAAAGGTGATTATAATCATTAAGAAGTGACTCAAAAAGATTGGCTTATCAGAGTGAGACTCTTTGACAATAGATATAGTATCAAAATGTGATTAATCATAAGATGAATCATCGAAAATAGGTGTTTTAATAAAAACAATTTGGAATGGTTGGTTCTCTTGGCCTTGGTTTATAATCATTTGTAAAATACCAGTTTTGATTATATCTTGGTCTTCAAATGATTGGCTTAGTTGGAGAGGTACTGATTGGATCTATTGTGGATTGATGATTAGCATGGGTTTTCTAAAGTGGGGGAAGGTTGGAAATGGATGATGATTGGGTAACATCCTCTTTTAAATATACTCATCTAATATGGGCATAACAAATATTGGTTGTCGACTAGGACAATAACCATGACCCATCTAGTCATACTTATGCAACATTATTGGGATAATAAACTACCATACTTGGAAGGGTATATAATGGTAATGGTAGGGAATTACAAAGCTTGGTTGATATTTTGAGCCAAAATATGAGGTCCTAGAATGGTAATGGTAGGGTTTTGTAAAGCTTTGTTGCTCGCACAAGCCAAAAGATGAGGTCTTGAAATGGTAATGGTAGGGCATTGCAAAGCTTGGTTGTTATCATGAGCCAAAGGATGAGGTATTGGAATGGTAATGATAAGGGATTTTGAAGCTTTGTTTCTCATACAAATTGATGGACATATGCCAAGAATGGTAATACTTGGATGCTATGGAGCTTAGTTGCTCACACAATCCAAAAGAGGGTTAATGGTATAGGTAGGGGATTGGTACTATTAACATTGAAAGGGTGAAATTTGTATGTTAATTGGCCCAAAAAAGGTAACACTAAAAACTATGATTGAATATCTTTGTTTTGTTCTCCATATTGAGTAGTGTAAGGAGGATAGGCATCCATTTCACAAACTACATTGTCACCATAAGGTTCTTGAACAAAGTCATCTTGGGAAATCACATTATCATATCCTAGATTTTACATGGATCTATTATGAGTATAGTGAGACATATTCAAGTCAATGATGAATATTTCAAAAAAATAGGATTAGAGTTCTAAAAAATATCAAAAATAACGTCTAAAAAGACAAATGGTTCAACCTTGGTCTAACTTGGTCCAAAAGGTGGAAATGTATCTCCAAAAGGGTCTATGCTAAAACTTAGTCTAAAATAGTCTAATGCCAAATGTCTAACATCAAATTTATTAAAAATATGAGTCAAATGAATAAAATAAAATCAAAATTTCAAAATTAGGTATACAGTGTTTCATACAAGTCTAAACTATGTCTAAAAAAAGCAAAAGTTGCTATGTCTTTTTGGAAAACAAGGCACAAAAAGCTAGGCTCAAAACAAGTATTGCTAGGTCTTTTGGAAAAGGCACAAAATCTAGACTCTAAACAAAACAAGGTAAGAGATTTAATATAATAAATTTGAAACACTTTGGCATAATCCAAGAATTTAGATTTAAACATGAACTTGGTCATTTTGTAAAAGACATGAAATAATAGTCATATGGAGATAGACTACTTCCCCAAATCTAGGCACAATAATAGTTTTCAAATTGACTAAGAAATTAGGCTAAGTTACACAACCCAAAAGAGAAATATTAATGTATAGGATAAAATTAAACAAGTCATAGGCATAAATCAATCAATGTTTGGATTTGAACTTGTCAAGAATAATTTCTAACTCAACTTTAGAAAAACTAGGCTTATTGTAAATAGACAATAATATATACAAGAATGAATGACATGATGATACTAGGTAGAGATCCCTAGAGCACATGTGCTTTTGAAATTATAATTTTGAACACAAGGCAATAAGTCTTGAAAATAATTTGAGAAACATAATGATGTTATAATGCTCTAAAGGTATGATAAATATTTTATTTCAAGACTCCAAAACACAAAACTCAAAATTAATTAGGAAGAGTAATGACACCCTTTCCAATCAAGTGACACACACAAACAAGTTTATCAAAATACTAAGGTAAATGCATGGTGTTAAGTGGATGGTGTAACACATCATAAAATAAAGGAGTGATGTATAAAAAAGATTCTTTTTGATTTTTTAAGACAAACAAATAGTTAGACATAATATCGAATAAGTAAAAAGGTCAAAATGAAATAAACACCTAAGTGTAACATCCTAAATACTAAAATTGACAAGGTTGAATAGTAATGTCAAATTCCATAAATATACTTGTTATTGAGAGGATTTTAATTATTTATCAAAAAATTAAAAGTTCACAAAAATTAGGGTTTTAGGCCCCCTCTTCTCTTAAGACTTCATACTATGACATGGAACTTCAAACTACTCGCCCTACATCAACAATATGTCCATAGCAAGTGGGGTTATTTTAAACTATCAATTTTTGCTCATTTCTAGATGGTCCTAATTATGGATAACACTAGGGATATAATCACATCATTTATATCTACATCAACAAAATTTTTATGGATATGGATTATCCTTTTCATAACCACTACATCCATCACTTGCTTAGTGTAGTGTGATGTTAGAGTTGCCCCTATGTTCTAGGGTTGAGTACCACTAATGGAACTTATTTAGCCACTTAAAACAAGCATCCCAATGGGTCACCCTTAATTTACATACCCCACCATGTATTGTGGTTGAAATGATGTTAAAATATGAATTATCAAGTCAATGCTTCCCTAAAGAATTCATGAGGATGTGATGAACTCCTGCTCACAATCCAATATGCATGAAAATAAAGACAAGTGAAAAGATTTTATGGTAATTTTGGGGTCACCCAAATCATGCAGATTTAGGGAGGGCATTAGTGACTTTATTTCTATGCTTTTGGACTAAAGTGACAAGGCAAAGAATGAGTGTTTTTTATCACCCAAGTTCCCTAAAGGGGATAGGGGAGAGCATACATACACCACTCATTTTACTAAACAAATACTTTAATAAACAAGCATGAAAATGAAACTTTTAAGAATATGTAACTAGTGTGAAAGTTCATTTTATTTCACCAGAACTAAATGTGATATGAATTTGAAGCCCCTTGGCATGAGTTGTATAAATTTTTTTCAAAAACTTCAAAAACAACTACAATATGAAAAGAAATAAGTTCATTTTAAGAACCAAAGGCAAAGTGTGTAAGATTTAACCATGTTCAAACTTTGCTTTTTCCACCTTAGGGCCTAAAATTTGTTAGAGGGTTTTCCTACTTAGATCTTAAAAGTGAGTAAAAAAATAACAGTTATAATTTCACTCTCAAGTGTTTTTATTTTTGTCTCAGATATGGGTCATTATTGATCCACAAAGGAATTGATGTCGATCTACAAGGATCAACATCAATCTGGCAGATCATTGATGTTTCCTAAAAAACAAAAAAATATAGGTTTGTTTTAATAGAAAAATGGTTAATAAAATGAGCCCTAAACTAAAATATCTAACTAGGTCCTACAAGAAATGAGTTAGATAAATAATGTGCAATTTCTTAGATACATAATGAAGATAAAAAGATCAAGAAAAACTCAAGTTAGTTATGTCTCTACCATGCTCTATTTTTCACACAGGGATCATGGTTGATTCTAGTAATTTACATTGATTTGGAAAATTAAACATTGATCTCTATCAATTTTGAAATGAAATGGTGTCAATCCCTACAACCTCTGAGTTTATAAAAATAGAAAGATGTAAAAACAAAGTAAAAAGATGAAACTTAAAAATTTTTAAGCATCCATTAGAAAAACTAAAAGTAGCATATTAATCTCCTTGGTTATATGGGATGTTTCAATACCATAGGGCATGAAAACATGCGATCAAGGAATACATAGAGGATAGGTTAGTCTTGTGTTAGTCTCATAAAACAAATGAAATAAACACACTAAAATCTTAACACCTCTAGCCTAGACACTAGAGAGAGCTTAGGTAACAAAGTTAAATGAAATCACAATAAAACCATAAAAGAAACAACTCTTTTACCTTCCTTGGAGCTCTAAATGTCTTTTTGAATGGCTTTATTATATTTTACATCAAAAAGTATATGATAATGAAGCTTGATTGGATCTTTATTTCCTTAACACCTTGGATTTGATGTTGTTTGGCTTAATATTTGGGCATGGTAACACTACTTGCATGAGTCTTATAGAGTAAATCTTGCATAATAAATCTATAATATTCCATCTTAGAAATGAATGGGTATGGTCTTGAATTTATATCCTTAAGAATTAACTCTCAACCAAGGTGAGTTAAGGTTGAGTTTAGGCTTGAAATAGGTTAAAACTAACCATAGGTGAGTTAAAACTAACTCCAATTGAGTTAATAGTTTTCATGTAATTAAGATTTTCAATTATTATGCATGACTATAAAATTAGATATTTTAGGATATTATTAAGGAACTTGACAACTCATAAAGGCAATGATGAAAGGCTTGGATATTTTGATTTTTGGAATTTTCATTTTTAGATGTTAATTAATTTCAAATGGATAATTAAACTAGGAATTTAATCTTGTTTAATTAGATGATTCATTTTGATTTGAATTTTAGATCTTTCAAGATTTGATCAAGTGCCCAACTTAATGGGTTTATAATCCAAATTGATAGTTGTTATTGTGCAAGGTGATTAGGGATGAATCCATGAGAGGTTATTATTATGTATGTGTTAGTATCACAAATAGGGATGCCTCAACATGATTCTAAGATTTGATGAGTGATGCAAATTTTTTTTTGGGATGTTCAGTGATTTCTAGGCTTAATTTTCAATGGTTGGTAGGAATCAGTCTGAAGTTTGGTTGAAAGCTAGTTGTAGTCAGTTTTAGGTGTCTACAGTAGGAGGGATAGTAATGGGAATCCAAATGCAACCTAGAGAAGGAGTTTTGCTTCTATCATATATTTGACATGTGCTATGTGTGGATTTGGAGTTAAATTAAGTATATCTAAATGTCTTAATGAAATCAAGGGAGGCAACATAAAGACCTAAACCTCCACCAATTAAGGTAGTGTTAACTTGGATATCACTAATTTAGATGTTAATGAATAAAAGAGGATAATTTGCATGAAGAAATATCTCATTGGGAATCATGGAAGAGATATGGAACTTAAGTGAAAGGGAAGTGTCCACTATTTCATTAACATGTATAGACATCTCTTCACATTGTTAAAATATACTATCTTTAGATCTAGACAAGGTAGCTTTACATCATGCCGAAGGAGGATGAGGGATGTTCATTTCAAACAAAAATTACATTAGATGGTTTGATGATAGGGAAAATTTCACATTAATTCAAGGAGATGTATTTGAGAAAGTAGATGAGAAAATTTACCAATGGGATCCCATTCATCATAGCCCATGGGAGGATTGCTAGATATAGGTGTGTAATGTTGTAAGAGCTTCTAGGAAGGAGGTTTGGAAGTGTAATTGAACTTGTATTGATAGAGTTTTGTTGTTTAGGGTTGATTAAAAATGGGTTGATTGAATTTAGGTGGTGTGATGGCTAGTTGAGGTATTTCTTATGGTTGGGTTAAATAAATACTATTGGATGTTTGGGGAATGTTGTTTTATTATGTGGATTTTGGGGGAAGAGTAGATATGGTATGAGAGGTGTAATCAAGTTGTGTTGTTGAGAGTGGTGATTGAATGGTTATTTTTATCTATCTAAATAACAAATAATAGAGGTTAGATTGCTCAAGTCTGTCCCATACTTGGACTAACATGGGAATGCTCTAAGGTTGTGGGATGCCTATATCTAGACCAAACCTCTAGGGTTTTTTAATGAGGTTAGTTCCTCAGATATGATAGTTTGGACATATATTTATAAGACCTAAATGAGTTGGAGTGAAAAGAGTCAAGATATTATGTAAAATTAACCTTTTCTAACATATGCTAATGCATTGAATGTTCAAAGATCTAATTTCAAGATTGAACTTATTAACACACTAATAGACTATGAATAGAACTAATTCAGTGTCTACAATGGTTTCTAAGTAATAATGCTTCACGTAGATGTCAATTTGATAGACTTAAGTTGGAAGTAAATGAGGGTACGGATTTATTGAAAGAACTTAAAGTCAACTATCCACTCTATACCTGAGACATCAACCTTAAGACATGCTAGATGACCTACAAAAAAAGTTTATTAACACTTAGGTTAAAATTGGACCTTCAAAGGAAAGACGATAACCACTTTTTCATATAAAAAAATACAAAACACTAAGCATAGATTAGTAAGTAACTGCAAAATGCTCTATTAATTACTCTAAGAGGTCTAGAATACAATTTCTTGTAAATTCTAGTCGTACTAGCCTAAAGGATGTTTAACAATAGCTCTAATGATATATTTATAGAGGAAAAGGGAAGATAGAGAGAGATTTTGGTGCTAAAAGAGGAATCAATGAGATCAACTCCATTTGAACTATAGTTACAACTAACTCTACATTTATGCTCATTCAAGCTTCCTAATTGATCTAGGTCACTTCCGTCTATTGTATAATTACATTGTTCATTCACTAATGTTTATTTATGGTTATAATAGTGGGATAAAGTTATTCTAAGCTATTTTATAGCATCAATGTAGTTACAACCATTAGATCAATCTATTAGTGTTTTATCTTGGTGCTAATCTCTCTTCACTAGTTTGTCGAGGCATACAAGAGTGGAGATAAGGGTCACTTTCATGTATCTAGTTTTGGTGATGAAGCCATTGAAGTTCACATGTCTACTTTGGTAGTGTTATTCAAAATGTTGGATCTGGTTTAAAATGAGTCAAACTCAAACTCAACTCCATTCTCTTACTTTCTTTGGTAAAAAATTTCTCCTTTGACTTACAATAAGAAATATTTTTGGGTTTAACTTTTGGCCATCAAAAATTAACTCAAACCAATCAGATTGATCCAAACTATCTTGTTCTTATTAGTCCCATAGATCCCTACTATTATATCCTTGAAAATTTGACCTCCTACACACCATAGATATTTTTGATATGAATGAATATGGGCCTTTAATTTACTACTAATGAATATCCTTAACACATTGACTTGATCTTGCACCATTGGATCAAGATGTACAAATGAACATAGATCATCAAATTTGCCTATACCCACCATTTAAACTCTAATGGTTAGCTCATAACTTATAATTGATGTCCATGTGCCTATATTTGATGTCTACATAAATGTATTTGAAATCTACATAACCGTCTTAGGATTTTTGAACCCCAATGGTTATTTACCATGCCTTAAATTTGACATCTACATGCCCATCATTTTACATTCACATGACCATCATTGACATCCACAAGGCTGCCATTGATGTTTGTGTGACTGCCAATCTTTGAACCCAAATGTTGAGCTTAAAGTTGATGTTTACATGAATGTCCCATATTACATGTCTAATTTTTAAGCTTTATAACTCAAGATAGAAATCTTGTGTAGGCATGCAATTTTAGGATATGATCTAGGCACAAAGAGCTCCATGGTGGTGTAATTATTTAGATCACGGGGATTCCTAAGTGAAGATAAAAAATGATCAAACAAGCTAGTCTACTCATTTATGCATGATGTCTTGGTGATGGCCTAGTCCTTAAACTTGCACAATTCATCTTTTAATCATTCCTTCAAGGTTTAGATGGATTTTTAAGGCATGTACAACCTTTTCATACCTTTAAATTCTTATGAACATTATAAGGATATACCTGGATCCCTCCTTTTGTAATGCTGAGCTTGATTCTAAGACATTTGATCCATTCATTGATTGGGACCCTGATAGGCTTCTTTATAGGTATAGGCAAAGCTTGGTATGTGGGCCAAAATAGCCAACATTTCTAGCAACTCAATTGGCTTGACTAGCTTGCTAGTCATGGAACCTAGTTACTAACCAAGCTTGCTCATAATGATTAAATGAATATAGTGCTACTTAAAAAAAGGACTCTGATTGATTATTGAATCAATTTTAGAGAAATGGGGAACCTATAAACAACATGAAAGAAACAAAATAGACCAAAACTAACTAAATAACAAACAAAATGATGTGCAAAATCATTTAGAATAAAAGACAGAGCTATCTACCTATGTACAAAAAGCATGAGATCAAACTAATAGTAGAACTTAAGATGCCTCCCATTGATAGAGATGGGAAGGCTCTCTCCATTAAATCTATAAATATCAAAGGAATTGATTTCTTTTCAACTTGTGATGACATAATTCCCACTCTAAAGGCTATCAAACTTGGAGTGTTTTCCTAGTTTTGTACGATCCTCATCCCATTTGAGGACTATGACACCTTGCTAGAATGTTCTTGATAAAGCTCTTTTGTAAAAAAAATTATTGACTTGCTGCTAGTTAGACCATATGGTATTCATGGCATAATCTATAATCTATTCCAATTCTCTCAATTCATTCATCCTAACCTTCATTGCATCATTTTCTAGAAGCTCTAGCTAGTACACAAGTTCTAAAGCTAGAAGCTCCAATGAGATATGAAACCTTGATTATCTTACATTAAATGAGAGATAAGGTTAATGACTAATGACCTTATTAAGGGTGATTATATCAACCCATAAATTATTCTTCAACTTTATATGCCAAGATCTTTGATTATCTTGTAGTGTTCTTTTGATGAATCAAATCAAGTTCTTGTTAGTGGACTCAACTAGTCTATTACCCTGTGGATAGTAATTTGATGAATATGTCAAATAAATAACTTACTCAAGAGACCATTAACATACCTTTGCACTGATGAATACCAAATCATTTTTTGATATTATAGTGGAAGGTATTCCAAAATGGGTGACTAGACTTTCATAGAACTTAAGCATAGAGATTTCATTTACCTCCTTCAAAGTCACTTCTTCCACCCACCTTGTGAAATAATCTATAGCTACCAAGACCCACTTATGACTAGAACTAGATGGAGGATGTATCATATGAATGAAGTCTAAACCCCATTGTATGAAAGGCTACTCAACTTGAATAGCCCTCAATGACATGCAACTAGTCTCTATTTACCTATAAATATTGCACACTTTGCACACTTCCTAACCCATGCATGTGCATCCTTAAATAAATTAAACTAAAATTAATTATCTCTAATGAATTTTATAGTTATGGTCTTGGATAAAAAATGGCCTCTAGAAATACTATCATGAAATTGTTCAAAAAGCTTATCAAATTGATTAACTTCAACACACCTTAAAAATATACCTCCAATGTCATTTTTGAAAATCACTCCGTCAATTAGAATGTATGGTAATGATTATAGTATGAAATTTCTTCTCCTTGATGCACCTAGTCCCATTGGACATTTTCCTATTTGAATGAATCTAGTAATGTTTTATGTCCAACTGGATGGAGAAGTTGTTTCAGATTCTTGTTGGGTGTCTTGAAGTGTCAAAACCATTTCCTTTTTTTATTTCACATATTATACAAGATTTTCACATAATATTTTACCTTTTAAAAACTTTGTGACATTAAATTTAGTATCATATTACATTCACTTAGTGACCCATCTTGCTCTCTTTTCACTTAAGTCTCTATTGAGGATGAAATCCTTCACACTAAGATGAGCTACCATTAGTATAATATTGTTATTTGAAACCAAATGTCTAAATGTTTTTAAACATATTATAACAAGTAAATTATTTTCAAAAAAATAATAACTTTCCTCATAGTCTTCCAAATATTGACTAAAAAAAGTAATGGGTTTATCTAAACCTTCATTATTCTATTGTATAAGCATGGCTGAAATTGTACTGAATGTAGAAAAAACATACATAAAGAAATCCTTACTGAAATTTTGATTAAGAAAAGTAGGAGATTGGATGATTGATTATTTTATGGATTTAAATCTTCTTTACCTTCCTTACTCCAAGTGAATTCTTGATGTTTCTTTAGTATTTGAGTGAGTGGACTTACTAGTTGTATAGATCCATGAATAAATCTTCTGATGAAATTGACCTTACCTAAGAAGCTTTGAAATCCTTTCTCATGTTTTGGAAATGATAGAAAAAATATTGATTCTATTATTTTTGGATCAATATAAATACCATATTTGGATTCTACATACCCAAGTAGTCTCCCTTCATGTACTAAAAAGATATACTTCCTTGGATTCAATGAAACTCCAAATTATCTACATTTATCAAAAATAACTCTCAAGTGTGTTATATGATCATTAGGATCCTTTTAAAATATAGTAATGTAATCAAGATAAACTAATACCATTTCACTCAAAATACCTTGAAATGTAACATCCATTACCCTTTAGAAAATGGTTCCAACATTAGAGAGCCCAAAAGGCATCTTTTGATAGGCATATATACCCCATTTGGTTGTGAATGATGTTTTATACTAATATTACTCTTTACACCAACATCTAGTTGTAACCTGAGTACCCATCTAGTAATGAAAATATTTGTGAACCTAATACCCTCTACAAGATTTGATCCATGGAAGGAAGAGGATAATGGTCTTTTAGTGACACTTTGTTTAAATCTCTGAAATCCACACATAGTCTTATCTATCCATTTATTTCTCACTGGTACAATGTTTGCTACCCATGTTGAGTGCTTGATATAAAATATTATACTTGACTCAATTATCTTAGTAAGATCCTTTATCATTAGAATTTCAACCTTGGGTTTGATGGGCCTTTGCTTCTGTCTTACTAGTTTTGCATCCTATTCAAGATCAATAATATGATGTGCTAATCTAGGGTCAAACCCTTGAAAATCATGGTATTCCCAATAAAATACATCCATGAACTCACTACATAATGAAATGAAAGATACTCTTTCAGAATCATTATTCACTTTACCCCACTTGAGTTTCTTACCTTCAATGATGTGAATTTGCTCATAATGTTCTTCCTTGAAAGAGATGATTACCTTGTATTTTATAAGTTGATCATCTTTATTGAAAATGATCTCAAAAGTTACTAAAAATTTAGTCATCTTGTTTGATCTGAATTTCACAATCTGATCTTCATATTGGTGTTGCAATTTATTTTGATTCTTTGATCAAAATTTTGCCTCATTTTGTAGGAAATAGGTTATCTATTTGTCACTATCAAAGATTTTCAAACTTACCTCATTATTTGGAACTAAAGGCCTACATAAAACCTTGATTCATGTTTGATATTTATTATCCTTGAGCTGGTCTACTATATCACATTGTGATCCTATGGTAGAAGTCTATCTACATGTTGATTGGTTGCTCTAGGATTGAAGTGATTATCAAATGATAGGAAATCCTCCATGAGGTCCCAAACTTTGTGTTTTTAGGACTTTAAGAGCATTTTTTTGATTCAATTAAACCTTTGACTTGTTGCACTACCAAATCAATATCACCTTTCACCTAAAAAAGCTTAATACCTCTCTTTCTAGCCCACTAAAGGCCATGAATGTGAGCATCATACTCTACAATATTTGATGTACAACTAAATTAAAATCTAATTAAAGAATAATACCTTTGATTTTGAGGTGAAACCAACATTATGATAGTTCCACTTACATTTTTTGATCTGGATCCATCAAATAACTAATTCCATACTCCCTCTTGACCTTCCTTTAAGTTGGTGAAACTAGGTAATGAGTTACCTTCTTCATGCATGTAGTAGATACCAAAACTAGCTTCTTAAATACCTTTATATGGGTCATACCCATGGTTATAAACAACTCAATCATCCAAGAGTAGATCTGGTATGACTTCAAGTGGTATAGAAGGTTCTTGATTAATAGTATCCTCATCTTCTTTTGAAATATTGTAATTCATATTAGACATAATTGGCATATATGGTTCAAGGTGAAATGTAGAAATAGGCTTTGATATTATAGTGACATTGGCTCCATATTTGGTTCTAAAACCCATGTATGAAAAATAAAAATAAAGGTATCCTCCTATTTTAGTAGTGAAATCCCTAGATAAGCATAGTGCAAAGTATGAAGGTAAATAATCAACAACTATATCTTGTGAAATGGTTAAATTTGGACAAGAAGCAAGTAAAATATTAAGATCTTTGAGGATGCCCAAAATATTAGTGTGAGAACCATCTAAATGTAAAACTCATTTTTCATGAGGTTCATACTTTATCCCTAGTTTGTTAGCTATGGATTTAGGGATGACAACAGTACTAGCTCCACTATCAATCATACAATTATGGACAAGATAATCTCCTATGACAACTGAAAGATATAATGGAGAAGGCTTAGTCACCTTACAAGTTTGAGGATAAATAAATGGATTGTATTTGGTTAGAACAACACTTACTCTTTCCTTTTCATGTGGTCTTTTAGAGATATTGAGCTTTAAAATATCCTCTTGTAGATACTCATTTTGTCCTAGGATTAGTGGTGTATCCCACATTGAACTTAATACTAAAGTTTTATTCATATGATCCAAAATACCAAGTGAAGAAGTGGATTTCCTTGTATAAAATTTAGGAGCAAGAGGGGATCTTATATGTTGTGTGAACTGAGGGATGTAAGGCCCTTTCACATTCTGCCCCTTTGGATTTTGAACCTGCTGATTTGATGTATTTTAAGGTAGCTTATGAATAGTGGTCCTTTGTGGTCACTGAGAAGGAAAAGGGGCTACCTTTTCAAGACTTAAACCATCACCAATTTCCCTTTTCTTATATATAGTATGGGATACAACTAAATTATCAACATTAGGCATTTTTTGACTTTGATTTAATACTATGTGCTAAAAAGAATTCTCACCTTCTTGGAAGTTAACAAATGTAGTTTCAATAGGTGATTTACCATTCTCTCTTCCTTGTTGATTTGGAACTTCTGATTGTGTAAATGAAGGAAAGTACCCATGTGGTGGAGGAGATGAACTCTACTACATATAAGACTGATGTGAGCTCTCACCAGTTGAAGCCATTACCATGTTATTTGCTTGATCCCATTGATTGTTCCATTTCCCTTCCTGAGCATAGTTATTCTGAGTTATCACAATATCTCTATAATTTCTTAGAGTATTAAGATGATATTACCTTGATTGAGAATTTTTCCCTTATCCTTGTTGATTGGATTGATATGATGACCTATTAAACTAAAATTTTTGATTAATATTTTAATATGGCTTGTATGGTAGACCTTTTTATATTTTCATTACAAAAAAAATATTATTATGATTCTTAAGAAGAATCTTTATCTTCCATAGTCTACTAGCTTGATCACCTTCTATTTGATAGATATTTGTTGAATCTAGAAGTGGAGCAATAGTTGGAGTAGGAGGGTGGATCTTTGGAAAGAGAGGCATTGGTGGCCTTGAGGATAACTTTTTTGCTTGTATAATGTAATTCTTAGTCTTGATTGATATTTAAAAAGCTTTAGGTAAAGTGTTCCCTCCCATGGATTGAATCATCATAGATACATATAAATTGAGAGCCTTCAGATAGTACAAAAAAATATAGTTGGGTGTAGGCTTGATCGCTGTAGGAATTCTATCCCAAGTCTTTTGGAACCTGTAATTGAAATTCACCATGAATTCATTATTGAATCTCTTAATTGTTTTAAGTTGCTTCACCAATGAAAGATGATCAATTTTATCCTCAAAGTGCTTGCATATGATGTATCTAAATTCATCCCAATTATTGATTGATGTAGGAGCCAATCCTTTGTACCACTGAAGTGCTTTCCCTTTGAAAGAAGTTTCTAATAATCTCATTTCTACATGATGTAATGAAAAAAGGTTAAAAATATCTATAATATGTTCTATAGGGGTAATTGGATTTTATACTATAAAATAATGAAGATACTTTAGAGAAAAAAATAGAATGTCATCCCATTGAGTGAGATTTAGAGGACTACCACCATTGAATAACACAAAGGCTTGTCTTCAGGGAATAACCATCTGAGATATGGGATTTATAACAATGTTTAGATGAATAATATTAGCTTGAACAAGAGGATTTTGTGCAAAAATAGGGGAGATAGAAGTTGTAGGTCTTGGATTTAACTGAGAGGCTTTCTTCTTATTTGCTGATTAGAAGGATAACTTATAGAAATCTATCTCTTTCCCTTTTATAGAGGATCTTGTGACAAATCTTGGTGGCATGAAAAGTATGCAAATCTGAAAATGAAACTCTAAGAATTACTAATATACTAAAATATGTAGATATATTATTTAAAAGTGTGAATGATTTATCCCATCAGACATGCTATAACTATTAGCTATCCAAATAACACCTAATAGAGATCAGATTGCTCAAGTTTGACCCATACCTAGACTAACATGGGAATGATCTAAGGTTGTGCGATGCCTATATCTAGACCAGATATATAGGCATTTTTAATGAGGCTAGTTCTTCATTTATGATAGTTTTAACCTCTCTTTCTAAGACCTAAATGCTTTGGGGTAAAAAGAGTTAAGATATTACATAAAATGAAACATATTCTAACATGTGGTGATTCACCAGATGTTCAAAGATCCACTCTTAATATTGAACTCATTAACACACTAATAACTATGAATAGAACTAATGAATTATATACAATGGTTTATAAGAAATAATGCTTCACCTAGAGGTCAATTTGATGGACTCAAACTGGAGGGCAATGATGGTAAGGATTGATTAGAAGTATTTATAGTCAACTGTCCACTCTATACTTGAGACATCAACCTTAAGACATGCTTGATGACCTATAAGAAAAGTTTATTAACAATTAACTTAAAGTTATACCTATAAAGGAAAGATGACAAACACATTTACATATCAAAAAAATACAAAACACTAAGCACATATTAGTAAATAACTACAAAATGCTCTATTCATTTCTCCAAGAGGTGAAAAATAGAATTTTTGGTAGAGTCTAGTCATACCAGCCTGAGGGATGTTTAACAATAGATCCAAGGCTATATTTATAAAGGAAAAGGGAAGATAAAAAGAGATTTTGGAATTAATAGAGGAATCAATGATATCAACTCCATTTGAATTACAGTTATAGCTACCTCTACATTTATGCTCATTCAAGCTTCTTGATTGATCTAGGTCACTTCAATTTGTTGCACAATTACATTATTCCTTCACTAATGTTTCTTTATGGTTGTAATTATGGGATCAAGTTTTTTTGAGATAGGTTCTAGAATCATTTTAGTTACAACCATCAGATCAATCTGTTAGAGTTTTATCTTGGTGCTAATTGCTCTTCATTGGTTTGTCAAGGCATGCAAAAGTGGAGAGAAGGGTCACTTTCATACAAATGGTTCTGGTGATGAAGCCATTGAAGTCTACATGTCTACCTTGGTGGCATTATTCAAAATTTTGGCTCTAGTTTAAACTTGATTAGACTCAAACTCAGCTCCATTCTCTTACTTGCTTTGGTAAAAAATTGCTCCTTTGACTTCCAATAGGAAAGCTTCCTAGGTTCAACTTTTAGTCATCAAAAATCAACTTGGACCAATCAAATTAACTCCAATTTTTTTTATTCCTATTGGTCCCATAGATCCCTATTGTCATATATTTGACCTTTTAAACTCCTATGCATTATAGATCTTTTCGGTATGAATGAATGCGGGCCTTTGATTTCTTGCTACCAAAGATACTTTGACACATTAACTCAAGCTCACATTATTGGATCAAGATGTATGAATAAACATGGACCATAATATTTACTTAGACCCATCATTTAAACTCAAATAGATATCTTATAATCTTAAAATTGATGTCCACGTGCCCATATTTGATGTTTGCATGAATGTATTTGGCATGTGCATGATCATCTTATGATTTTTGAACCCCAATGGTTATTTGTTGTGTCTTAAATTTGATGTCCATGCACCCATAATTTGAAATTTTCATGACCAAAATTGATATTCACATGACATCAATCTTTAAACCCAAATTTTGAGCTTAAATTTGACATTTGTATGAACGTCCCATCCTTTAAGTCTAACTTTGAAGCTTTATAACTCAAGCTAGAAATCTCATGAAAGCATGAAATTTTTAGGATATGATCTAGGCATGAATATATCCATATATCTAAGATCCTTTGGTTCACGGGGATTATTTATTGAAGATAAAAATTCTCAAATAAGCTGGTCTACTTATTTCTATATGCCATCATGGTGATGGCCTAGTCCTTAAACTTGCATAATTCATCTTATGATCATTCCTTCAAGGTTTTGATGAATTTTTAAGGTTTGTGTGACCTTTTCATTCCTATGAATGCTTATGATGATATTCTTGGATCTTTCCTTTCATAATGTTGAGCCTGCTTCTAAGACATTTTATCCACTCATCGATTGGGACTCTGCTAGGCTTATTTCTAGGTCTAGGCAAAGCTTGGTATATGGGCTAAAATGGGCAATAGTTATAAGTTCCTCTTTCCCTAATTCTATTATATATGATGGGGAAGTGTCTTGAATGACATGGAATAGTTAAGAGGTGTGTTCTGTAGGTTTTTGATTTGAGTCAATAAAAACAACTAATATTTGCATGTTAGTCATATTAACCATGTTTTATTCCTTAGTAGTGAGGTCTATAAAACTTTCAAGATTGTTTATAGAAGAAGTAGGTCTATTGATGTTATCTTGGTAGTTGGGAAAAGTATTTTTGTAGATAATAAGATAAACATTAGCTTGGTTTAAATATTGGTTTTTATTTTGAATTTCATGGGATTTAAAAGCTATGTCATATTCTTATTAATGATTACATCCAATCAGAACCTCATCATCTACTAGAACCCCTTTCCACAATGTAATAACAACCAATAATAATAGAAAAAAGGCCAAAATAATAATATAAATAGTATTAAAATCCAAGACAATAACAACAATACCAATAATAATAATAATAATAATAATAATAATAATAATAATAATAATAATAATAATAATAATAATAATAATAATGTCAATCAAATTGATGAAACCAAGGCCAAAACAATGCCAAAAACTAACATACTTACAATGTAGTTGCACATGACTACAAAAAAATTATAGGCCATATTATGGGAGGTCACATTTCTACCATCTCCATCAATTCAAGACTAATCACCAATTGAACATGATCATTACTAACGAATTCTAACCAACCAACTTATGCCAATGATCTTTCCTTGACCTAGGACTGCATATAGGCATACCAATAAATTAGGATTACTACTTTTGAACCTTATACTGATAACTCACCATTATCCCATGATCACATATAAGTAAACTCATAACTAAGACTTATCCTATGTATTCCCCCTCCACCATAATTTACTAGCAATAATGGTCTTGTCTCTAATCCTAATTATGCAATCACAACTCAATAGTTAAAGATTACCCTCCCAAGCCCATATCCATGTGCCACTATACCCAATTAACCCAACATTCTAACTAGAAATAAGCCATATACTACTGTGAATGATAAGACATTAGATATTTAGGAATAACTATAGAATATGCCAACATAAATTTACATATTGGATTTATTGCATTCCACAAGAACATATTGACAGAGTTCCTAGGACAATCCCAAGTTCTCAATGACATATCCCTAGAAAAATTCCAAGCTTTGGTTAGAATTCTAGCCTAGGCCATCAATTATCCTTTGACCAATGTGACATGTCACCCCTTGGCCCTTTTCATAACAATCCATTATACATCAAAGTTATCATAATACAACACAAAGTGAAGCATGTCCTTATATATAATGGATCAAGCTTAAATATTGTATCTCTAAAGCCCATCAAGCATCTTGAATACACAATAACTGATGTCTAGCCAGAAAATAACACAATCAAGGTCTATAAAAAATGAAGAGTGTGAGTCATAAGGCACCATCATTCTACTATTTTTCATTAGGCCTTTAACCCAAGATATATTATGCTATGTGTTATACCTAGACCTAGACCTATCATATAATTTGCTTTTAGGTAGACCTTGAATACATGAGATTCATGCAATCCCTTCAACATTGCACCAATGTCTCAAGTTAACTCATTCTAAAATGAAGGTCATCATCCATGGAGATTTGTAGCCCTATGAACATAGTAAACATTTGGAGGATGAGTATGAAATTTATAACTATCATTTTGGTTTGAATCTACTTCCCAAAAAAGATAAGGGAAGAAAATACTTGTTGATTCTCCAGTAGCTAATTTTATTGACCTTGATACCCTCAATTCATCTTTCTACATGCCACCTCCTGAAATATCTAATCACTTTACCATCATAAACAATGGCCCAATAAAATATTTGAATCACGACACATTTCACATTGCCAAGCCTCTATAGAATCCCAAGTCCCATCGAAAACCTAAATCCAAGCCACCTTGCATGGAATGACAATGAAAGGGAAAAGGCAAATTGAATAGTCTATCACTTATTATTTTCATACCAACTACTGGCCAATAACAAGACCCACTTGTAGATGATGAATCATGGTTATAAAATGATAAATTTGATGATTACCATAAAAATAAAAAATACCTCATTCCTAATAGAATCATGGAGAATAAAGCCTATGAAGGAATAGGGCTTAGAATGAATAAATAAGGAATTCTTGAGCCAATATCCATGAATCAATACAAAGGAACCTATGGTATTAGATTTAAATTGCTTGGGGGTGACCCCACATATCTTATTCATATTCTAATGCCAATGACTAGTAATCATGATGATAATAGTGATGTATAGTCCAATCATAGACCTTATGAAGACTTGGTTGATACCAATCTATTCAACACTCATGCCATTTGTACCCTTACACCAGTTATCTATAATTCATTTCTTCTATATCACCCTCAAGTTATAACCTAAGACCAAGAAGAATCCATAGTGCCTAAAGATGAGTTTGAGAATGATGATGCCTTTTGTGATTTTCTAGGCCTAAGACACAATGTTCCATTGGGAGACCATAAACAAGGGTTCTCAATCAAACTAGATCCTATAACCTATTTTGGATAATAGGTGAACACCCTTAGCCATAGACAATTAAATAAAACATTGAGGTCCCAAAGTGAAAACATCTTTAAGGAAACTTTGAACAAGGGTAAAATTAAAGAGAAAGGCCAATCTTTTGGTGAACACCTATTTTAGGTTCCATTAGATAGGGGTGTTCAAACTTCCTCAAACATAGCTCAGGAGACCACCAATGATGAAATTGCCTATGGGTCTGAGTTTAATTTTGCCAAACAAGATGCTTTTGACCAAATTGTTCAAAAGTGTTTGTCACATAACCATACTTACCATTGGGAGATTATGATTCATCTTGCCTAGGAAAATTTGAAGATCCAATCTAAATGGAGGACTCTACTATTGTAGGCCATTTCTAATCATTGCAAACTATTTTAGAGGATGGTTCAACTCTCCTTATAAAAGACACAAAAAAGTTAACATTGTGACTTTAAACAACCTAAAATGGATCAAATTAGACACATCCCTCATTGAGGAGGAATGTGACATCTTTACAACCCTTATAAGGGAATTTGTTGACATATTTTCTTGGTCTTATTATAACATGTTAGTTTTAGACCCAAATTTAGTTGTACACCACCTTCTTGTACATCCTAATGCCAAACCTATGAATTAGAAACTATACAAAATACATCCTCACATTACTGTATTAGTAAAGAAAGAGTTGAAAAAACTCTTATAAGAAAGATGTTTTTGACTGATTGACTATTCAGAGTGGATCTTGAATGTTGTGCTAGTTAGTAAAAATTTAGAAGGAATCAAAATATGCACTAATTTAAGAGATATAAATAAATCCTACCCTAAGGATTAATTTCTTCTACCAAACTTTGACATGATAATTAACTCCATAGCTAGGAATAAAATTATTTCACTGATGGATAGATTTTTAGGATATAACCAGATTAGGATTATGCCTAAAAAACAACATAAAACAACATTCGCCACTCCATGGGGAATGTTTTGTTATCAAGTTATGATATTTGGTCTAAAAAATATTGGGGTAACATACCAAAGAGATATGACCATCATATTTCATGATATGATGCATAACATTATTAAAGACTAAATTGATGACATACTGGGTAAATCAAATACTAGGGTCAATCATCAAATAATACTATGAAGAATATTTGAGAGACTATGTGAATAAAAAGTTAGACTCAATCCTAAGAAATATGTTTTTAGAGTTACTTTAGGAAAATTAATTGGCTTCATTGTGTCTCATTGAGGCATTGAAGTTGTCCAGCCAAAGTACAAGCCATTATCGAGATACTTCCACCTTATAATTTCAAGAAGATCCATAATGCATAAGGAAATATCTAATCTATCAAATACTTCATTTCTTAATTGGCCAACAAATACCATCCATTTACACACCTACTAAATAAAGGTGCCATGTGTCATTGGGATGAGGAATGCTAGAAATCCTTCTAGCACCTCAAAGATTATCTTGCTAATCTACCTATTTTCTTACCACATATGCTAGGAAAACCATTCCTACTATACCTATTAACCATAGACAAAGCCCTGGGGGCACTTCTAGCTCAACATGAATATAATGGAAAGGTACATGTCATATACTATCTAATTTGTACACTGGTCGCATATGAGCACAATTATACACCCATTAAAAAATCCCATCTAGCTATGGAATTTGTAGCTTAGAAACTATGACATTACATGTTAAATAACAAGACCATAGTTATTTAAAAATTAGTTCTACTCAAGCATCTAGTATCCAAGATAGTTTTACAAGGCCACATGACTAAATGAATCATGATTTTGAGTGAGTTTAAGATAAAATATGTCAACTAGAAGGACATCAAAGGACATACTTATAGATCAACTTGATGAAGATCCCATTGTAGATACAAAACCATTGACATTGTAATTCCAAGATGAGTCCATTATGACCATCATTGAAACACCTCTTGAGAAACAACATTGGAAGTTATATTTTTATGGGTTATTCATAACACATGGATTAGGGGCAAGCCTATTGTTTATTACACCACAAGGGGATGTCATACCTAAATTATTTTGTATCAATTTTCCTTGTATTAATTACATGACTGAGTATGAATCACTCATATTAGAGCTTCACCAAGAAGTATAATGGAATATTCAATATCTCAAGGTTTATGGTGATTATCAGTTAATCATCAATCCGGTTATAGACCACTTTCAGACCAAGGATAAAAAGTTGGTGCCATACAAGGCCATGGTCAACACTCTTAAAAAATTTCCAATATTCAATTTAAAAACATACCAAGGCCTAATAAAATAACAATATATTTCATGGCCATCATTAGCTCTTTGATCTATCATCCTGACAAGGCCAAAGAATATCAATTCCTCATTAAAAATATTCTAGTGCTAGCTCATGAACCTATGACTATCACAATGATCTGTGATATTATTGGTCCTAGCTCTATATGGTATTTAAACCTTTACACTTACCGTCATGACCACATTATGCCACTAGACCTATCCCATAAACAAATTAATGCCTTCACCCACCATGATGCATGTTATACCTTGGACCAACCCTTTATTTCTACAACTTTGATGGAACTCTAATTCATTATTTAACTTAGGAAAAATTAACATTATAATTACAAGAATTTCATGGAGTATGTAGATCTCACACTAGTGGGACATTTTATCCAAAAAGATCCTATGTACTAGGTATTATTGGCCAACTTAGATGCAGATGTAGTTGTGTATGTTAAAAAGTGTGACAAATGTTAAAGGCATGCCAATTTAATTCATGCCCTAGCCAAGACTCTGAAACCAATGCTTACACCATAGACATTTTATACTTTGGGCCTTGATCTCATTGGGAAGATAAAACCACCTCATCTGATTGCCATAAATACATCCTTACCTATGCCAAATATTTCACTAAGTGGGTTGAAGCTATACCCCTCACTTACATGATTGGAAAACAAATTTACAAATTTATCTTCAACCATCTCATCTACCAATATGGTATACCATCTGACATTATATATAATAATGGTAGATCATTCAAGAACAAGGAATTTAAATCATTATGTACCGAGTACAAAATTAATAACATTTTTCTATGACATATTACCCACAAGGTAATGGCCAAGCAAAAGCATCCAACAAAACCATTTTCAACATCCTTGAAAAGATTATCAATGATGTCTATTGTGATTGACACCTCCAAATATTCTTCACCCTCTGAGTATACCACACCAATTACCATACCCCTAAAGGATCCACTCCATATTCCCTTATTTATGGCACTGAGGTCATTCTTTCCACTGAGGTCAAGTTACCTTCTTTGTGCATCTCTTTGAAGCATGTCCTAGATGATGAAGATTATTGTGTATCTCTACTATAAGAAATTGAGTTAATTGATGAGAAATTCATGGATACAGTCAAAAATTTGCAAGCATAACAAAACCAACTCCATGGCCACTATAACCTATGGGTCATACATAGATAATTTAAGCTTGGTGATCTTGTTCTTAAAGTAAACCAATAGAATACCATGACCAAGAAGCACAAGGTTGAGTTCAAACCTAACTAGATAATCCCATAGATTATTGTTGAAAACTATGTTGCTAGAGCATACAGTCTTGCTACACTAGACATGGATGAACTTGATAAGATGATGAACATTATACACCTTAAGTGTTACTTAAAATACCTAGTGTATTTTCTATGAGGCCCACTTCCATTGTAACATAAAATCAACATTCTTCTTTGTATAATACCATTCTGCCATATATTTCCTTTTTATCAAGTTGTTTCAAACCTCTAAACCCAACCCCTTTTGAACTTGGTTCTATTTAATTGGTTCTATGGGAACTTTTAGCAAAAATGATACTGATCAAGTCTAGTAGTTGATTCAGTATTTTAGATAGAGGCTTTGGAGTAGTATGATAGTGGTTTGGTAGTTGCATCCTTCATTCCTTGTTTCATTCTATTCCAAGTACTATTGATTATAACTACCTTTGGAAAAATTAATGTATTAACTGTCATGCTACTAATTATAACCACTTATGGGTAAATTAGTTTCATTTACCTATGCTATTGTTTCATAATTATAAATGCCTATGGGAAAATTAGGGACATTATTTTTTTATCATGCCTTGAAGTACCGCCTTACCATACCTATGCCATATTATGCCATTTGCCTACTTTGCCTATTTGTTTGAGATTCTGCTGCTACCTAGTCATATTCCTCCACTATCAGGTGGAACTACAATGACTTGAGGTCCTATCTTGGGCATATGTAGGCAATACTTGATTCATATTTAGGTTAGCTTAGTCAACCCTAATCCATACTCTCATTGTTTTGTGAGTAACTCAAGTTTGAATGCTCTTGTTGTTTTGTGAGCTTAAAATGTTTAGTATCTCATCATTCTCTATTGAGTTGAGATACTAAGAAAAATCCAAAAACATTTGAAAATGATCTAAAAAATTCCAAAAATATTTTCCATCGACCACTTATTTGTCTTAAGGATTTTGGGATCCCTATATATTTCATAAAAAATCACTTGTCATTTAGTTTCCCCATCCTTACTGGCATATCATCCCACACTCTTGCTATTTTGTGAGACCATTTCTATATTATTCTACAACATCAATCATGTTTTATATTATCATTATTTTTTTTATATCCCATTTCTTAGGAGAACAACATTAGGCCTAAAGTTTATGTTGGACATTACATCCATGAAACTAGGTAGGGAGTGTCCATTTGCATGGTGTATCCAGAGTCAGCTCAACCACCCCCTTCCTTTTCTTCTATTCCCCCATCTTTTTTGTTTGGTTAATTATCTCCTACACATTAGGGGCAATGTTCATCATCTTATTTGTGTCATGTTATTTTTATTAACATTTTACTTAGCCATTATTTATTTTTGTTTTATTTTATTCTCTTTGTTTTATTTTATTCTTTCTTTTCTTGTTGTTTTGTTTGTTTATTTGCTTATTTGCCTATTTGTTTATTTTCTTATTATACCTTGATTCAATCTCAATGCATTTATTGGATCATATGTCAGTCCTTATGCATATTTAGGATAAGTTTTCATGGTGTTTTATATCATTATACCTACCATCATGTGCTATAACAAACACTAACTCAGGAAGTATTAAAATCACTATAGTCATGATATATCTCCTTGGCACATAAAAAATTCTTAATCTACCCAAATCATATTCAAAATATAGAGTAATTAAATAATGAAAGAATTTTCATCCTTACTAGTTAGGATGTGCATCTCCATACTAGCAAGTTGCCCAAATTCATCTTTATTTTCTATACCACTTTGCCATCATATTCTCATAATTTGGTCAATGATTATAACAACCTCTAGGTGATTCATTGTATCTCATCCCACTTTAAATGCCAATTATTCTAACCAACTTTGGGAAAATCATTGTAAATCATCTCACTCATATATCCAATGATTCTAACTCACTTTGGGTAAATCATTGTGTATCATCCCACCCATAGAGCCAATGATTATAACCATATATGGGAAAATCATTATGTTTTGATCTATCTAGAGGTTAATGATTATAACCATATTTAGGCAAATCATTATCTTTCTTCTACCTGATTGGGGCATGTTTTTATCCTACCAATGATTATAACCACCTATGGTAAATCATTTTTTTACCTTTTAAATTATTATAACTTCCTTTGGGAAAATCATTCTCTTATTTTTTAATCATATTTTCAATGATTATAATTGACTTTAGGCAAATCATTACCTTTTTTTTCCCACCTATGCCAATGATTATAATTACCTATGGAAAAATCATCTTGTTTGTTTGCCTAATTAGGGCAGCTCCATATGCCACTGATTATAACCACATATGTAAAAATCAATCTTTCCACCTCATTTTATCTTTTTAGTCCCATCATTTCTTCCTTTTGAGGGACCAATGACCAACCCCTTTGCCAATCACTCCTTAGAGGGGGCATCTAAAATTCATCCATTGCCATTGAAATCATAGGCATATAGGACCCTTTCATTATTTGAGAATATGTTACTATGCCTATAGCTTTCAATGCTTTCCCAAATAGGGGCAAACTATAAACACTTAAAACTAGCCACAATTAGCTTCCAACGAGACTTTAGATCAATTCCTACCAACCATTTCCAATTAATCCTAGGAATCATTAAAAATCCCAAATTTTATTGTACATCATCCATAAAATCTTATAATCACATTGAGACATGCCTAATTGGTACAACCTATCATATTCAATAAAAAAATTCTCATAGATTCATCCCTAATCATCTTGTGGCATCATAACAATCAATTTGGCCTATGGACCTATTAAGTGGGGCACTTGCACACTTAAATCAATTCTTGAAAGAGATAAAAGGATAAGCATAATCAATTAATAAAATAAACAAGATTAAATACCTATTTGAATTATCCATTTAAAATTAATGAATATCCAAAAAATTAAATTCAAAAATTTAAAATATCCTAGCCTTTCATCATTTCCTTTATGAGTTGTCAAACTCTTTGAAAATATCCTAAAATATCTAATTTTTAGAGCCATGCCTAGTAATTGTAAATCATAATTACTTGGCAACTATTAACTCTAATGGGGTTATATTTGACTCACCTAGGTTTAGTTTGAATCCATTCCAAGCCTTAACTCAACCCTAACTCACATTGGGTGAGATTTAATTCTAAAGGATATAAATATAAGGCCATTCCTCTTCATTTCTAAGCTTGGATATTATAGATTTATTATGAAAGATTTATTCCATGAGACTCATATCAATAGTGTTATAATGCTAAAATATTAAGCCAAGCAATCACAAGCCACATCAAAGCCATGGTGCCAAGGAGAGAAGGAACCAACAAGCTTCATTTACTAAATACTTGTTGAAGCAAAAGCTAAACAAGCCACTGAACAAAGAATTTGGATCTCCCAAGGAAGGTAAAGGATTCGTGTATTTTATGTTTTAGTTATGCTTTCATCTAGTTTTTATTACTAAACTCCCCCTTAATATCTAGGCTAGGAGTGTAAATGTTAGTTTATTTTTATTTGAGTTTTATTTCTTGAACTAACATTATACGAACCTCCCTTCTTGGATTCTTATGATCATAAATAATCTATATTTTATCCATTGTCATTGAAGTCATAGGCATACATGACCTTTTCATTCTTTGAGAAGACATTACTATGCCTATAGCTTGCAATGCCTTCCCAAATAGGGGCAAACTATAGACATCTAAAATTAGCCATAACTAGATTTTGATTGGAATTTAGACCGATTCCTACCAACCATTTCAAATTAAGCCTATGAATTATTAAATGTCCCAAATTTACTTATGAATCATCTATGAAATCTTAGAATCATGTTGAGACTTCCCTAATTAGGGTAACCTAGTATATGTAACAAAAAAATCTCATGGTTTCATCCCTAATCATCTTGTGGCATCATAATAGTTAATTTGGCCTATGGACCCATTAAGTGGGGCACTTGCACACTGAAATTAAATCTTGAAAGAGCTAAAAGGCTAAGCATAATCAATTAATAAAATAAATGAGATTAAATGCATAATTAAATTATCCATTTGAAATTAATGAATATCTAAAAAAGTAAATTCAAAAATTCAAATTATCTTAGCCTTTCATCATTACCTTTATGATTTGTCAATCTCTTTCAAAATATCCTAAAATATCTAATTTTGAGAGCCATGCCTAGTAATTACAAATCATAATTACTTGATAACTATTAACTCTACTAGGGTTAGATTTGACTCATATAGGTTTAGTTTGAACCCATTTCAAGCCTTAACTCAATGCTAACTCACCTTGGGTGAGACTTAATTCTAAAGAATATAAATACAAGGCCATACCTCTTCATTTCTAAGCTTGGATACTGTAGAGTTATTATGAAAGATTTGTTTGATGAGACTCATATCAATAATGTTATAATGCCAAAATATTAATCCAAGAAATCACAATCCACATCAAAACCATGTTTCCAAGGAGATAAGGAGCCAACAAGCTTCATTTTCCAAAGACTTCTTGAATCACAATATGAGAAAGCCACTCAACAAAGCATTTGGAGATCCCAAGGAAGGTAAAGGATTTGTATCTTTTATGTTTTAGTTGTGCTTTCATCTAGTTTTGTTACTAAGCTCCCCATGGTATCTAGGCTAGGAGTGTAAGTGTTAGTGTGTTTTTATTTGAGTTTTATTTCTTGAACTAACACTATACTAACCTCCCTTTTTGGATTCCTATGATCACATAAGATATAAATTATTAGACAAAAGTGCATCATATAATGAATATTTTGAATATTAGGGTTTATATAGTAAAGATCCATAATTATTTGACATTTTTGGTTCTATACCCTTCAAACAATTGTTAATTGAGGTGATAATAAAGTTAAACCCTCTAAGAACATATGGTATAAAAATGACCATATCCACCTACACTATGACCATGTGTGATAATCCCTTCCATTGTCAACTCTACTATTCTATTGGTAACTACTTTGATTTTTTGTCATAGTCCTTAACATAAGTGTTTTTGATGTTTCACCTTGTCATAAATGACATCGAGGCATTCTCCAGGGTATTGTTCTAACATTAATTTATGTGTGTAATACATTTATCTTGTATAAAGTATTGTATTTGAGTGCATCATGAATTCTTGATAAATACAATCTTCTTAATCTCTAGATAGAGATCCAAATCATTTTTGTTGAGTCAATAAGATACATGTTTTTCACCTAGAAAATTCATTAGACTTGGAAATTGTCACATCATAAAAATTAGTTTTCCACATGTTATTTAATTTTGGCTAGGATATTGACTTATATTCCATATCTTCTAGTTTTACATTAATGTGGTGCCTCATAAATTCTTGAGTGTAATATTCTGAAAGATGTCAAACATTATATCATGTGCCATATATATCTACTTGGCATGTAAGTCTTGGAGAAACATATAAAAAATCATACACCAATTTGTCCAACAAATATTTAACTACCATTGTCTTCTTTTGTAGCTTTTATCAAAACCTCCCTGCATGGAATGCATTTCATTCCCCATTTTTGTGAAAATTTTAAATGTAAAAAAAATACATCATATTAATCCATACAGTTTTAGCCAAGCATCGAAATAGATATTAGTACCTTGAAAATAAATGGTAGTTTTATTTTTATTTTTATTAAATAAACTGGCATAAAGGGCATCCAAGATATGTTACATCATATTTATTGTGGTAGAATCAAGCAATTTTATCCTTGAAAATTTTAGCATCTCAAATGACAATCCTGACTGAAAACATTTTTTTATACAAAATTTATCTACATGAACTTTTGTAATCTCATTATTTATGCTTGAATCAAACTCCACTTGGTTGAGTGAAGTGTTTGGATACTTTTTTTCTAGCCTAGGTAGTTGTAGGCATGAGTTAATTTTTTTGGATGCCTTTACTCTAGGAATGTCATGTCAGGAAATAATTTAGTATCCACTACTTCCCAAACATTTCTAATTTCTTTATCCTTTGGTGTCATGTATGGTAAATTTATTTATATAAAATTAATTTCCACTATCTTGTTGGAAAGACATTAAATGATATATGTTTTAGTTATATCTCTATTAAAAATTTCACAATGTTTTAGAACGTGCCTTATGTAAATTCCCAATTCATTTTCCACCACTAAAATAGGATTTCAACCAAAAATCTCCCTAGTTATACAAATTCAACATAACCAAAAGCAAAATTTTCATCATTTTAAAGAGTTGTACATTTTTACAACAAATTTACCCTTTCCCCAATAAACTCATTTCTTAAGATATGAAATGTGGTAAGATCATTGATATATCGAACCAATGAATCCGAGTAAGGGTTTTCTTGTTGCAATGGTTGTATATGCATAACTAAACTAAAATTATTATGTACTTCTTTTGTGTCATCCTTTATAGAAAAATTGTCTTTGATATGTTGCATCCTTCTTGTGTTCCATTTAGTAAAACTATCAACTACATCCCCCAAATTATCCAAAAAATCTCTAGGAAATGGAAGTGGTAGAGTTAGATCAATTTTTTTTGTCACATTAACACTTACACATTCAATAGGTATTTTCTCATTATGTCATGTGTAAGTGAGATTTATGGATTCCAAAGAGTTAGCATCTTGACCTAGAATTTTGTGTATTCTTCCTTCACCAATGACCTTACCATTATTTATGAGTGAAACATAGTCTCCACATTGGAAAGCTATTAATGTATGATTTTTCAACCTGGACATTTGAAAAAATACGAGAAAATTTGTTAATTAGGGTATTTATAAAATTATTCCAATTTATACCCATATATAGGAGATCAAGATTTATTTATACCATAACACAAGCATATAGATATGTTAAAACCTAAAAATGTTAAGAAGGTAATGTATAACACATTTTTTTAAATGACATTGTTTATGTTAATCTAAGAAAATAATAGATTTTAATATCATATACTACATACTTAAATCCTCCTTTCATCCTAATTTCAATGTATCTCATATGAGACACCTTTAAAAAATACATAAGAGTGGAATATATGAGTAGAGAAAAATAGATAATTAAACAAACATTCAACCATGTATTTTAATAGTATATAAAATGATATTGAGCCATGGGGGTTTTGACTCAAATCATGGAAAATGATTATCTACTTATATTTTGGGATCTTTTATGTGATTTGAACCTCTATGGTGAACTCAAGAGTTTGAAGGTATCTTATAGGAGATACCTTTAAAACATACATAAGGGTACTCTTGATGGTATTACAAGGCCCTTAAAAGTATGTTTGAAAGCACTAGTGGGTGATACCTTGAAGGGCCTTGCAATTCCTTCAAGGTACCCTTATGTATGTTTACAATGTATATTATAGTATATACCTTCAAGGTACTTGTTATAAATAAAATTTACACCCTTAAGAAGGTAATTGAGGCCCTCTCATTTGAGCTATACAATGGGATTAATCTTAGGTTGTGGGGGGCCTCTAAATGGATTAAACCTCTAGATTATAGGGCTATCTCCCCTTGATGCATTAATTAGGATAAAAAATCTATTATAATATATTTTAAATAATAAGGATAGAGATAATATAAAACAAACATAACTAGGGAGGTGATACACCAAATTGATTGATCACTACTAACCAATTGCATGTACACATGTAAACCATGAGACTAATCTGAACATACACTACTCCTAATCTGAATCTCTTACATTATAATTTCAATGTGGAGATTATGATATATTATTAGGATAGGAGGAATAAAAAATAGGTATAAAATGAAACTAATAAATAGGAAAATTCACTCAACCCTTAGATTTCACTTGAATACTTCACATGACCTGTAAGAGAAGCTTTAAAACGACATATAGGTGTTAAAATAGGACATGTCAAGGAAGACTAAGCAAATAATTTAACAAGATCAAATATCAATGTATATAAACTAAGTAAAATCATATAAGGAGGTAAAAACAATAGTGTTCACTGATCAAAGGCATACAAATGAGCAAGGCTTTTCCATACTCAGGTGGATGAAACAACAAATGTAAAAATTAGGCATACTTATGAAAAAAGTGAAAAAGGAGAGAGAGAGGAGTAGAGGAAATCTTTGAAAAGTGTCACTCTTTTAGGATAAGTTATAAGTAATAAAGGAATTATAAATAACCTTGAAACCTCCTATTTATGTGTCAACTTTCTTGATGATGATCTTATTGTTCGCATAGGAGAGGTTTCTTTGAAATTACCTATGTTCTTGTTTAGAAGAGGCACATGAAATTCTTGATCAAAAATCTCACCTTGAGATACCATATACCATTGTATTGACACCTTTAATATGTTTAGGAGTCTTATATATTGATATTACAGTGATCATCATGCCTTTTTAGTTATCTTAAAACCCATAAATCTCACTACACCTCTCTCAAAATGCTTTTTCAATGATATACTAGGACATCATGTTCAAGACTACTTATTGTCACATGATTTTATTTGTTCATGATATAATGAAGATACAAAGAGTATCAACAAATGTTTTTAGTGATCTTTCAAGGCCTACCAAACTCTCCATTATACTCCATAGGTCTATAGTTAGGCTTCTTGGGCAACATATTAGTACAGTCACCTTTTTGGCCCAAATTAGTGACATGAATAATGAATTTAACATATTATGAGGTATTTAAAGGTGAATAAAGGGATATATAACCTTTTTATAGGCTTACAAAGTCTTTCTACTTGATTTGAAGACTTACCACTACTTTGTATACTCACAATTAATCTTGCACCTTAATTTTTAGGCTAATTCCATACAACATGTCCTTCACCCATGCAATAAATTTCCTTATTATAATGATAATGGGACATATATATGTAACATAGTTATTTTCAAATTAAAAACATTGCATTTGAGGACATCTGAGGGCCAAACTCTTTTATTGGGTCATTATGAGGGTTTAAGGAGGGTTTTAAGTAGCATGGTTTCTTAACAATTATTCATAGAGTATATGGATTATATCCAAGAAATAATACCAAATTATGGAATTAGGAATACCTATACAACATCTCCAAATTCCATTTGGACTCATGTAAAACTTCTTATAAGTTTCAAGCTTTAAAAAGTGGGTTTTTGAGTTCTTCATAAGGTAACAAGGGGCTATTAATTATTTATCTTATAACTGATTTTTCATAGATATAATCAATGAAATAATTCCATAATTTTTGAGTAGAATACCCATATTACCACCTATAATTTCCATTTTATACCATGTACAACTTCCTAGAAGTTTTGAGCATCAAAAGTTAGTCTCTCTAGTAGGCAGACTGAGCATGAAGATCGAGAAAGGTCTTTTAGGCCTCGAGAGCCATAAAAATGAATTTCATTGGATAGAATAGTTTTTAAGGACTCAATAATAACCATACAATGTCTATAAAATTTTTACCAAAGGTGATTTATCTCTAACTTATCCTTAGGCTTGACTTGCTTATGCATAGGGTTTCTAGGTAGATTTATGTTTTGACCTTAACTATCTTGATTTGGTCATTTATTCCTCTTTCCTCTAGGTTAATATTAATTTAGATGAATTTTAGTGTCCATTATAGGTCCAAAATTTATTTTTACCCTCATTTACCTCAAAATTTTTATTAGTGCTCATATCTGTAGGTCTTTATCTAGGCCCCTTACCTACTTAGACTCAACAATGCCTTATTCTTAGAGATTATCTTCTCAAACAAAGGTATAAGAACTTTAATTATGTTATAAATATTATATTTGGCCCATTATTTATCTAAATATCAAGAAAAAATTGCACACTTCACCATTATTTATCATAGAGAGGTCTATAGGTCTCAGTCAGTACCGTAGACATAAGTTTATGGTTGGGATTTATTTGAGTTCAAGAGTGAGTCTTCAAATCAATATTAATATTTAATATAAATTGAATACATATAAAAAATACTTACCCATTTATTCCACACCTCATTTAAGATTTAACTTCATCATTCAACACAAGGACTATTACATTTTCTTAGAAATGTAGATCTATAGGTCTGCAAACTTGTAGGTCTATATTTTATCATTTTGAACCCCTTATGTTGCATAATTTTATAATATATATATATATATATAAATTAAATCACATGATCACATCCTCATAAAATTATCCATGCAATTTTAGACCCTTATACTTCTATTATAAATCAAGTTTTATCCCTTGAACTCACTTTTATGTAGGCAGACTTTTACATAGTCTTAAGCCTAAGATCACTGTATGTTACTTGGAGAAGCTAGTGTTAAGGTCCATACTTATTAGATTTATTTTAGGCTTTTTATATCATGTCAATATATATGAAATCAATTTAAACATTTATTTCCTTAGGTTCACAACTCATTACATGTTGACCTCTGATTGGTGCGAGCTACACACAGTTCCCCTATGGCCATGAGAACACGATCCTTTAGTTGTTTTGGATCTTATAAATGTTAATGAAAAGTCTTAATGAGATTAAAGGGACCAAAATTGCAAAAAATTCCACCTATCATTGTTTTTAATGCATTGGAGGCTCTCCCACATTCTACTATAATCTACAATTTGGTTTAAAACTAGCATTCTTTCATATTTTAACTTACTTGGTGTTTGATAAAGGATTGAATAGGTTTATAAGAAGAGTGATGATATGGATAGGTATTTTTAAGGTCATATAGGTTTAGGAAATATTTAAAACAAGCAAAACCCAACCTACAACCTCTCTCTTCTTCCTACAAATTACCATAAATAGAGATTTATTGCCTCTTTGAGATCACATGTGACAAATGGGGTTTGAAAAAACCTATGAAATTAATACATAGACCCCTTAGATCCTATTAATTTTCATTCATGTTTCCAATGAGCTTCAAACTACCATTTTTATGGTAAAACTAAGCTAGTGGAGTTTTTGTAGGGTTTTAGACCACCCTACCTTCTTAATGATTATTCATAAAGGAGGAGGGTTCAATATGAAAAAAAATGACATAAATTTGAATGAAATTAGGACCCCATCCTTTTAACAAGAATTTAAGTCACTATTCTCTCTCCTCCATATGAAATGAGCAAACTAAAACTGCTATTACAAGCTTGCCAAGGAGCTTGATAGGAGAAAGGAAGTGTTTTCCAAATTTTTGAGATCTATAGCTCATAAAAATGCCTAGTTTTAGTTTAAGGGAGATGAAGAAGGCCATGGAGGTTCCTGGAGAGGAAATTCACTCTAGAAACCTATAACCACCTTTTGGAAAACCTCTCTTTTTCCATGAAAACTATCATATTCTACTTAGAGACCCTACTAGAACAACCCAAATGGAGTTTATCATGCCTATAAAGATATATTAAATGTTCCAATAGCATTATAAAACTATTTATCTATTATTCTTTATGATACTCCCTTTTGAACATTATAAAATGATCAAGAAACACCTAAGAAAAAGGCTTATAATGTTGAGAGGAATATTGACACTTTTATGATAGTTGTATGGACCATGGGGCATATAAAATGACATTGAAATTATTTTAATGACTCAACAAGCTACTCTAAACCTTAACACCTTTTAAAATATCTTGAATAGGTCATGACATGAATAGACTAACATAAGACCAAAATAGTCCATTACCTTAAACTTGTCAAAATACCTTAAACAATGCTAAATTTGTATAAGACATTTAATTAGACCCCTTGGAAAGGGAGACCTAGTGTAAAATTCAAGTTTTTGATTAAGCCCACCTATGGTAACCCAAATTAGCTAACATCTTTGGCAAGCTCTTGGGATTGCATTTTTGCTATTCTCATTAGATCAATTGCCTAGTCCATCCATTGGGCATGGAGTCATGTCTCACTCAAACTGAAACCTAAATTGGCATTGAAACTTGACTAAACATTCCTTAAAATAGATGAGACAATTGAATACCTCCAAGACAAAAAAATAATAAATAAACACACCAAAATAAGACACACATAAATCAACCAAATAAAACACATTATGATACAAAGCACATAGGGGACACAAAGCATAAGTAATGTACTATACACAACTAACCTCAACATATATTATTCTTTGAATATAAAATTTAAATATATTGAGATCACCATACCCCCATGAAATCAGATTATCATATGTTGAGTGAAGTCTAATCAGGTACTGATAATGATATGAGAGCTTCCACCTACATTATGAGATGTTAGCATACTCATGGTCTCCATGGATATCAGTCAAAATTTCTTGCCTCATTACCTTATAAATGGGTTAATTATGTGATTCAAGGATAAAATCATACTCATTTCAAACTTGGCTACTTGGCACAAATAATCCCATTCTTGCCTCATCAATAGGCTCCTCCTAATTACCCATGACCACTTGAAAAGGGTCATTATGTCTTGGAACTTAATCATACTTGTTAGCTAATAATTAAAAAATATTAGATTCAAAATGATATTCCTCTTGAAGCATGATATTAAGACCATCTTCTAGGAATTCATCTATTACTGCAATCTCATGTTCATTGGCATGCTTTTCTTGACAATAATGAATGAAAATTTCAATTTCAATGGAACTAGGAAACTAAAAACCAAAACATACCTCCTCTTAGACACTTGAAACTTATTGAGGGTTGTCTATTTTTACCTCTATTGAATCTAAATTTTCCAATTCATCAAGAGGCTCTAAGAGTGTTACACCCTTAACCATTGGCATGTATAGGGATATGTGTAGCTAACTTGTGGTTTGCATAACCCTTTTTAATATTATTTTACATTTTTATATGCACTCATTTTATTAGTAGGTCAGATTATGGGTTTTTAATGGCATTGGTAGGCTATATAAAAGAGGTAGGGTTAGTTGTTCATCATCATATTAGAGTATTCATTTCTTATTACAAGCATTTGGGAGGTTTCCCACTCGAAGTGGATTATATATTATTCATATTTTCTACTATATTTCCATATAATTATGATATATTATTGTTATTATACTTATTTGGTGAAGTAATATCATTACAAGTGGTATTCGAGTGTCGATTTAGGCCATAATTAGGTCAAAAACCCTAGATATGGGAATTTGGATATATCTCACAAAAGGTTGCAAATTTATTTTCAATGTTTTTACTTAAGGTGATAAATCATTCAAGTAATCTTCCATTAAATTTTTAGCTCATTTGGATCTATTTTTCAAAATTTATCTCCATTTTATGGTTTTTAATAAATTCACTCCATAGCTTGTAATTCATATAATTTTTCAAAATTATTTACATTTTTTGAATACTAGGAAAAAAATAGTTTGGGTCTATTCTTTGATATTTGTGATTTGAGACCAACATATTTAAAAATATTCGTGGTCAAAGTTGGGTTGATGGAGCAAAATACAGCTCACCATCAAGCCTTCTTATGACTAGTCCTAACACTCATGAATGAGGGAAAGGGAAAGATACCAATAAACATCCTTTAGGGGATGAAATGGAGTCTAAAACCTTTGATATGATGTATTCAAATATGAGTTCTCAAATTTATTCAAATCTACAAGGCTTGATATATAAATATGTGTAAGTCTAAAGTCAAATGTCAACAATTTAAGGGGAGATTAATGGCATGAATAATTAGTTGCAGTAGACCATGGCTCAACTGGATACTATTTCATCTCATTTTCTACTCAACAACCCTTCACTTTTTGCTTTTGGTCCTCCTCCTTTCAACACTAACACTACCAATATGGGGGTGAAACAATTTCACCAAAAGTGGACTTGTGCAAGTTTGATGGTAAGGATCCACTCACTTGGATCACTAAAATTGAATACCTATTTGATCTGCACCAAACTCATAGCTATCAAAAGGTGGTCATGGAATCTATGTATCTAGAACCTGAGCCATTCATTTTTTATCATTGGTTATGTGCTCAAAAGAAGAAGACTGGTGCTCATATTATATGGTAATTATTCTTTATTGAAATGATGTCTCAATATCAAGATAATGTTTTTGAAAATAACTTCATCTAGTTAGCCAAACTATGATAAATAAGAATAGTGAATGATTATATTAATTAGTTTTATAATCTATCCTTACATGTAGAGGACATCATTAAGGCAAATATGATTGACCTTTTTCTAGGTGGACTAAAAGATAGTATTCAATTAGAGGTTCACATTTTTAACCCCATATCTATATCTAGAGCTATACCAAGGGCATGCTTAGCAAAAGAAAAAGAGATGAGAAAACATTACCCTTTCACCACTAGCCAAGAATGCACCTTCCCAAATCTATTACTACCTTAACCTACCAGATTGACACCGTAATAAATTGAGGAAAAGCATGCCAAAAGGTTGTGTTATGGTTGTAATAGAAAATGGAACAAAGGTCATCTATGTGCTAAAAAGAAGTTATTTTACATTGAAGGGGTAGATGAGGATGAAAAAGATGAGGAGACATCTGATGATGGTTTTGAAGGACCTAAGGATGAAGCTATATATTCTCAACCTACTATATCTTTCCATGCACTTGTAGGTATTTATACTCCTTAGACTATTAAGGTGGTGGGTTTCCTTAAGAAATAGAAGGTCATAGTGTTGATTGACTTGGAAGTACACATAATTTTATCAATAGTGAGTTGGTTGATAATTTGAATTATTTCATCTACGGAGCACCAAAATTTCAAGTCATGATAATAGATGGTGGTGCAATTAATTATTCTAAAAAATGCCACATTTTTAAGTTAGCAATAGGGAAATATTTGATAGATTCTCCTATGTTTATTATTCTTATGGGTGGGACTGACATTATTTTGGGAGTAAAATGGTTCACCACATTAGGTACTATTATAATGAATTTCCAAAAACTATTCATGTGCTTTTATTATATAGGTAAGCCAGTTAAACTATGGGGATTAAGATTTAAATCTCCACAATTGGTTAGCTCACATCATATGACCAACTTTATAAAAAAAGGTGCTAAAATATTTGTGGCATTCTTATTTTCCATAGATGTTAAAAAAACTAAGAGTCTACCCATCTTGATTTACAAAAAATTTTAGACAAACATTTGGTTTTTTTAACTCCATGCCAAAATGTCTTTCTCCTAGTCATACCCATGATCATGCCATCAGACTCATTACTATAATTACACCACCCAACATTAGACCATACAAATATCCTTATGACCAAAATAATGAATTATAAAAAATGGTACAAGAGTTGTTGGAGGTATAAACCATTCGCCATAGCCAAAGTGAATATTCTTATCCAGTAGTCATGGTGCAAAAGAAGGATGAAACTTGGAGGATGTTCTTGAATTATAGAGAGATCAACAAGTTCACTATCAAAGGAAAGTTTCATATTCCTATATTTTATGATTTATTGATGAATTACATGATGCTATTTATTTTACCAAATTAAATCTTCGCTCTGGGTATCATCAAATCTAGATTCATGAGGAGGACATTCCTAAAACAACTTTACATACTCATGAAGGCCATTATGAATTTTTGATTATGCCTTTTGGTCTCACCAATGCACCATCCACCTTTCAAAGTTTGATGAATATGGTTTTTAGGCCATTTTTGAGAAGGTTTGTGCTTGTGTTTTTTTATGACATCCTTATTTATAGTAAAAATTGAGAACACTTGCAACATGTGAAACATATACTCTCAATTCTTAAGCAACATCAGTTGTATGCTAAACCATATAAAGGTGATTTTGTACTCTAGGAATTGGAATATTTGGGTCATATTGTATCACATGAAGGAGTAAAATTTGATCCTAAAAAAATCCAAGCCATCATGGAGTGGCAGATTAACAAAACACTCAAGCAACTAAGGGGATTTTTGGGGCTAACTGGTTACTATCATAGGTTTTTCAAATAATATGGTAGTATTATAGAACAAATCACTTCCTTATTGAATAAAGACTCCTTCTAGTGGAATTATATAGCTACCAAGGCATTTAAATAATTGGAAATGGCTCTATGCACCACTCTAGTATTGGCTACTCCATATTTTTCTAGAATTTTTGTGGTTAAATGTGATGCATGTGGATATGGTATGGGTGTAGTACTCATGCAAGATGGTAGGCCCATTTCCTTTTAAAGTAATCAATTTAAGGGAAAAAATTGGCTCAAACCCATCTATGAGAAAGAGATGCAGGCTATTCTACATGCAGTCAAACAATAAAGACCTTATCTATTGGGTCATCACTTTCAAGTAAAGACTGATCATGATAGCCTTAAATATTTTTTAGAAAAATGGTTGTCCTCTAAAGAATAATAAAAATAGGTGATGAAAATTTTAGGATTTCATTTTGAAATAGTCTAAAAAAAAGGAAAATAAAATATGTTGGTCGATGCACTATCTAGGTGAGATTAACCAATTGAGGCATTGTTATGTGCCATGACCATTTGGTAGGCATATTGGCTCAAGGAAGTAAGGTCGGAATGGGAGAATGACAATGTTATGCATGCATTGATTCATAATCTATAATAAGGTTCAGATGGGATTGAAAAGTTTACATGGAAGGGGAATGCATTATGGTACAAAGATAGATTATATCTATGTAAAAATTCTCTTATAAAAAAAAAAATCCTTCAAGAACTTCATGCATCTCCACTTGGAAATCACTTAGGATTTTTAAAACCTATCATAGAGTAAAGAAGGATTTTTTTAGGAAGGACTCAGAGGAGATGTACATAAATATGTGTACAAGTGTATGGTCTATCAGTAAAATAAAGGTAAAACCATTAAAACCCCAATTATTTTACAACCCTTCTCCATCCCTAGTCAATGATGGGAAGAGGTGTCTATGGACTACATTACTGGGTTACCACGATCTAAAGGTATAAATTTTATGATGGTTGTTGTGGATATAATCATAAATATGCTCATTTTTTAAATTTATATCAACCATTGGTGGCTATTATAGTAGCTTCTACCTTTCTAAATACAATTCAAAAATTTCATGGTACTCCCAAGATTATTGTTAGTGATCAAGATCTGATATTCACTATTAATTTTTGGAAAAAAATATTTTTATTTTTGGGAACCCAATTGGCTCATATATCATCCTATAATAATAATTACAATGGAAAAATTGAGGTAGTCAATAAGTGTTTGGAAGGGTAACTTAATTACTTTGTGTCAGATAAACAAGATAAATGGGTATAGTGGCTACCCTTGGCTAAATGGTGGTATAATACTTCAGTGCATAGTTCATACAAAATATATAATTTTATGGAATTATATTGATAATATAATAAATACCTCACTTAAACCTTGAAGGCCCACCTAAAGGTGCATGCAGTAGATGAACACCTTCAACATCAATAGGGAGTCCTTGTTAGTTTGCATGAAAATTCAGCTTTGGTCCAGAATCACATGAAGCAACAATTAGATCAACACATGAGTGAGAGGAATTTTGAAATTGGTGATTGGGTATTTGGTCACTTGAATTTATATAATTATATGTACTTGAATAAATAGGAAAATGATAAAAATTTGTCTCCCAAGTATTATGGCGCTTATCAGATCTTGCAAAAAATTGGTAGTATGGCCTACAAATTGGAATTTCCTCTATCCACTCACATTCATCTAATATTTCATGTATCTTGCCTTAATAAGGTCATTAAAAATATATTTTAAACTCAAAATGAGTTACCAAAATTAGATGAAGAAGGGGGAGTTATTCTTGATCTTGAAGAAGTCCTTCAAACACACACTAAGCAACTACAATCTAGAATGATTATAGAGTATCTGATAAAATGGAAGAATTTACCTTTTGAAGATGGTATCTGAGATGATGAAGCCTTCATGTAACAACATCCAAGATTGATTTAATGTTGAGGACAATGTTATTTTGAATGGGAGGGGCATGCCACACCCTTAAATATTGTCATGTTTAGGGATATGTGTAGCTGACTTATGGCTTGCATAACCCTTTTGCATATTATTTTACATTTATCTATGCACTCATATGCTTATTAGGTCAGCCTATGGGTTATCCATGTCCTTGGTAGACTATATATAGGATGTAGGGTTAGTTTTTCATCATCATATTAGAGTATTCATTTCTTATTATAAGCATTTGGGAGGTTACCCCCTCGAAGTGGCTTATATATTATTCATATTTTTTTCTATATATCCATATCATTATGATATATTACTATTATTATGCTTATTTAGTGAAGTAATATCATTATAAAGATATCCTATTCTTTATCATCCATGATCTCATCCAAAGCATATTTAATATGCCCCATAGGATATGTATCCCCTATAAGAATTTCAAACTCATTGCATAAATCCAAATACTACTACCACATGTCCTTATCATCCTCTTGAATGACATATTGAAGGGGTATAACCTAAACAGTATCTTCACCTCTTTCTTGAGAATGTTTTTGAAAGTTTAAACAGTCTTTGGATTTTCAAGTGACTCTTTAGGAGCTTCTCTTTTTGCTATAACTCTCAATGTTGCCATGCTATCATGAACTTGATAATCCTTTTCAAATTCTACCACTCCATCAAGATCACTCCTCTATTCATTTCTAAGGATTGATTTACTTCTCTCCTTACCAAGAGGTGTTCCAATGATGAATTCTTCTTCACGATCACTTAAAATGTCTTCTTCACAACTTTTTTAGGGAACATTTATAGCTATAACTTGTGCTTATTCATTTTATCTTTGAGTAATCTCCTCATGGGCCTTAAACCTTGAGATGTTTTGGTCTTCAACCCTCTCAACAAGGAATTTATTTATTTATTTTAATGCTCTCTTGAATTGACCTCTATGATGGGAAAATTTTAGGATTTTGAAGAGGGGTAGGTAAATATTGAATAGGTTCATGAATTGGCTTGGGAATTGGGTAGGCATTCTTTAAGTTTGGGATTTCAACCTTCTCAACAAGGACCTCTCTCTTAGATTCAATTTATTGGATAGAATTCCAAGATGTAAATGTCTTAGGTTATTGAGGAGGGAGGTATGGGGCTTACGTAGGCACAATCTCTTTCTTGGCTTTTATTTCTTGGTGTAGGCATGCTTCATTTTTCTTTCCACACGACTCCACTACTTGGTTCTAACTTGTAGCTTGAGGGGTGACTAAAGGTTTTTTAAGGAGAGTAGATTGAGCTTGAGTAATAATGAGTGATGTTTTCATAGAATAAAGTTTTCTTTGATGTCTTGTTTCAAGTTAGAGCAAGCTAGGAGCATAATAATATTGTCATGGAGTGGGAGAAGGTAATTAGACTGAAGAGATTAAGAATCTTGCTTATTCGATCTTACTAGCTTGTCTTCTAAGCATTGATTCAAACCTATTATTTCTAGCCTTTGCTTTATTATGAAATGCTAGTTTCCCTTCTCAAATTCTATCCACTTATTCCTTGAAAACTTAAATACATACCTTATATTATTCATGAGATGACTTGGGACATTTTGATCAAGATCTATCCTTCTGTCAAACTTCCTCAATACTATTTCATTCTTCCACATCTTCATAAGTAGTTCAGAGTCTTTATCTTGACAAGCTTGAAAGTACTGATATGAAGACTAACTAGCTTGGTAAGTTGATGAGGGAAGGAGGAAGGGTAGCACTCTTGATAGTAAGGCTGATTACATTGATAGATAGGATAATATGGAGGGTAAGTAGGGTCATTGTAAGGCTAGTATATATTAACATGGGGTTGATATGGCTCATTAGGATGTTTATAAAGATCAACATAAGCTTGGCATATCTCACCAGCTTAATCAAAAAATAAATCTTCCCCAACCTCATCCATAGAGTCTCATGAGAAAGATAAGATAAAATAATTCATAAAAAATACTTGGACTACTAAAACCAACTGAATGTTCTCATAGTCACCATTGGTGTTTGTGTTCATGCCTCCAAAAGATGGTGTATTGAAGAACAATAGCAAAAACTCTTTAATTGATTGACAATCTTGTCCCATTGGGAATGTTAAAACTATTATAGCCAAATTCATACCCTTGAGAGGGTGATTAAAGTCCTCTCATTTGATCTATACAATGAGATTAGTCCTAAGTTGTGGGTGTCCTCTAAATGGTCTAAACCTATAGATGATAGGGCTATCTCCCCTTGATTTGTCAATTAGGCTAAAAAATATACACTACTATCTTGTAAGGAAAAGGGAAATAAATAACATGAAATAAACCTAATTAGGGAGGTGATACACCAAATTTATTGATCACTACCAACCAATTGTATGTGTACATGTAGACCATGAGACTAATCTGAACAGACACTCCCCCAATCTGAATCTCTTAAATTAGCATTTCAAATTGGAGGTTGTGATATATGCTTAGGATAAGAGCACTAATCAAGAGGTATAAAATGACACTAATGAATAGTAAAATTCTATCAAACCTTAAACTTCACTTGAACACTTCACATGATCTATAAGAGAAGCTTTCAAACTACATATATGTGTTAGAATAAGATAATATATCAAGGAAGACTAAGGAAATCACTTAAAAAGATCAACTATAAATTCATACACACTACATAAAATCATAGAAGGAGGTAAACCCAGTAATATTCATTAATCAAAGGCATACGAATGAGTAGGACTTGGCCATACTCAGGTGGAGGATACAACAAATGCCAAAATTAGGCATACTTATAGAGAAAGTAAGAAAGATGAGAGAGAGAGAGAGAGAGGCATAGAGGAACTCATTAACAAGTGTCACTATTCTTAGATTAGTTATAATAAATAAAGGATTTATAAATAGCCTTGAAACTCCTTCATATGTGTCAACTTGCTTGATGATGATTTTCTTGTGGTTGGCGCAGGAGAGGTTTCTTTGAAACTGCCCTTATTCTTATTTAGAAGAGACACATGAACTTCTTAATCACCAATATCATATTGAGATGCCCTTTGCCCTTGTATTGACACCTTACATCTATTTAGGATTCTTATATATTAATGTTTCAATGATCATCATGCCTTCTCAGGTGTCTTAAAACCCATCAATCTCACTACACCTCTCTCATAAGGATTTTTTAATGATGTACTAGGACATCATGTTTAAGCTTGCTTATAGTCAGCTAATTAGACTTGTTCATGATATAATGAGGTTCTAAAGAACATCAACCAATGTTCTTAGTAATGTTTTAAGGCCTATCAAGCTCTCCATAATACTCCATAGGTCTGTAGTAAAGATTCTTTGGAAACATAATAGTACATTAGCATTTTTTGGACCAAATTAGTGACTTTAATAGATCATGTACCATATTAATAGGTCTGTAAAGGTGCAAAGAGGGATATATCACCTCTGACTAGGCTTAAAAATCCTTTTTACCTAATTTGAATACTTACCACTACTCTACGTACTCATAATTAAGCTTATACCTTAAATTTTAGGCTACCACCAAGTTCCTTATTATAATGTTCATGTGACCTATAGAGGCTACCTAGGTCATTTAAAAGTCAAAACATTGAATTTGAGATCATCTAAGGGCCAAAATCTTCCATTAGGTCATTGTGAGGTTGTAAGGAGGGTTTTAAGTAACATGGTTTCTTAACAATTGTTCATATCCTATAGGGATTAAATCCAAGAACTAATACCAGATGATGTAAGTAGGAAGGCCTGCCAAACATATCTAGATACCAATTTGACCCATGAAAAACCTCCTATAAGTTCTTAGCTTTAAAATTTTGTTTCTTAGGCTCTTCATAAGGTAACAGGGGGGTTTGAATAGTTTATCTTCTAACTAATTATTCATATCATTAATAGATATAATCAATAAACTAATTCTAATTTTATTGAGTATTATACCCATATTACCACCTCCAATGTCCATTTACTACCATAACCTTGTAGAAGTTTTGAGCATCAAAATTTAGTCTCTTGGGTAGACAAACTAAGCATGAAGTCTGAGCAAGGTCTTTTAGGACTTAAGACCCTAAAAAATGAATTTCATTAGCTAGAATGGTTTTTAATGACTCAATAATACCCATACCACATCTCTCAACATTTTACCAAAGGTGCTTGCTCTATAACTTGTCCTTAAGCCTAACTTGATTATACATAACATTTGTAGGCAAATTAGTGTTTTGACCCTAACTATCTTTCTCTAGTCATTTATTCCTCCTTCTGGGTTAAATCTTCATGGATATTAAGGTTGGTGTTATTTATAGTTTCTAAAGTCATTTTCACCCTCATTCACCTCAAAAAATGAATAGGATCCCCACATTAGTGTTCAGCCCTATAGGTCTTTGTTAGGCCACTTACCTACTTGGAATCAAGAATGACTTATTGTTAGTGATTTTATTATCCAAGAAAGGTATAAGAAATTTTATTATGTTCTCACTATTATCTTTTACCCCTTCTTTATCTCAAGCTCAAGATAAACTCACACACTACTATTATTTAACACAATTAGGTTTGTAGGTCTTAATCAGTACTGTAGGCATACGTTTAGGATTGGGATTTGTTGGATATAAAGAGTGAGTATTCAAATAAATATTAATATTTAATCTACCTTTAATACATCTACACACTACTTACCCATTGATTCCACACCTCATTTAACCTTTGAACTTCATCATTAAACATAAGGACTACTACATTTTCTTAGAAATGTAGACTTATAAGTCTACATTTTATCATTTTAAACCCATTATCATGCATAATTTTATCATATATACAATTTAAATCACCTCATCACCTCATACTAAAAATATTCACGTCATTTTAGACCCTCATACTTATCTGACAAAGAAAGTTTTATCCCTTGAACTCACTTTTGTGTAGGTTGACTTTTACAGTCTCAAGCCAAAAATCACTGTATGTTACTTAGATAAGCTATTGTTAAGGGACATAATTATTTTATTTATTTGAGTCTTGTAATATAATATCAATCTATATGAAAACAATTCACACATTAGTTTCCTAAGTTTCATAACTCATTACATGTTGATCTCCAACTGGTGTAAACTACACACTATCCCCCTATGACCATGAGAACATGATCCTTTAGTTATTTTGGATCTAATAAATTTTCATAATAAGTCTTAATTAGATTAAATATACCAAACCTATAATAATAGTCCACATATCATTATTTTTAATGCATTGGAGGCTCTCCTATAATCTACTAAAGTCTATAATTTGGTTTAAAACTAACTTTCCTTCATATCTAAACCTAATTGGTGCTTGAGAAAGGATTGAATAGGTTGATAAGATGAGTAAAGATATGTCATAGGTCATTTAAAGATCATATGGATTGAGAATATACTTAAAACAAAGAAAAATCTAGCCTACAACCTCTCTCTTCTTACAAATTACCATAAATAGAGATTTCTTACCTCCTTGACCCCACACATGATAAATGGGGCTTGGAACAACCTTTTAAATGATTTTATAGACCCCTTAAACCCTATCCAATTTAATTCATGCTTACAATGAGATTCAAACTATCATTTCTATAGTAAAACTAAGATAGTGGGGTTTTTATAGGGTTTTAGACCACCCTACCTTCTGAATGATTGCTAATAAATGAGGAGGGTTAAATCTAAAAACCAATGCCATAAATATGAAGGAAATTAGGACCCCCTACTTGAACCAATATTTTACATCATCTCTCTTATGTATAGAATGAGCAAATTAAAACTACCTTTACAAGTTTGTCAAGGAGCTCAATAGGAAAAATGAAGTGTTTTCTGATTTTATGAGACCTATATCTCATCCAAATTCTTGGTTTGAGTCTAATGGAGATGGAAAATGCCATGGAGGTTCTTGGAGAGGAACTTCACTCTGAAAACCTATAACCATCTTTTAGAAAACCTCTCTTTTGCCATGAAAACTATCATATTCTATGGATACCTTGATAGAATAACATCAAAGGAGTTTATCATGCCTATAAAGATATATGAAATGTGTCAAGATAATTATCAAACTATTTACATATAATTCCTTATGATTTTCCCTTTTTAAAGTAATAAAATGATCAATAAACACCTCAAAAAAGGCTTATAATGTTAGAGAGGAATATTGACACCTTTATGGTAGTTGTACAGACCATGGGGCATATAAAATTAAATTGACTTGAGTTATATGACTCAATAAGGTCTTATAAACCTTTAACAGCTTTTGAAATAGCTTGACTAGGTCATGACATGAATAGACTAACACAAGACCAAAATATGTTATTACCTTAAAATTGTCAAAAATACCTTAAACAATGATAAACTTGTATAAGACATTCATTTAGACCCCTTGGAAAGGGAAGCCTAGTACACAAGTCAAGTTTTTGATTAAGCTCACTTATGGTTGCCAAAATTGGCTAACTGTACCCTTGAATGTACTATAATTCCCTTCAAGGTATCTCCTTGAAGGCAATATTGGGTGATACCTTAAAAGGCCTTGTAATACCTTAAAGGGTACCTTCAGGGTATCTCTTAGGAGATATCTATTGGACCCCCAACATGACCATTTTAAGAGATTTTCCTTTAGGGCACTATTGGGTGATACTTGTTGGTATCAATAGAATCAAAGAGGTTGCATGTTTGAAAGGTATCTTCTAGGAGATATCTTTAAGGTACTATTGTACCCAACATCCCTCAGTCTCAAATTTATTTTGAATAAGAACACAATGCACCTTGAAGAGAAAGTAGTTTTGATGTGAGAGTTGTTGTTGACATTTAAATACATGATTAAAAAGATAAGGTCTATGAAGTTATCATCTATTAATTAATGATATCTTGTTAATATGCACTTCTCTAAGCTTTATTAGAATTAACATTTTCCTATTTATTTTAGTATTTAATACTTTGCTTTTTGGGCTAACCTATTAATAGTTGTCTAAAGATTTGTGTGTATGTAGGTTTTAGAAGTTGCACATGATATAATTCTCCAATCAGTCTTCAACATTTTACTTTTTATAAACTTATATATTTCTTCCTACTTCTAAGTTTTCTTTATTTCAAGTTAACCAGTTAACTATTTTGTTAGAGTGTTTTTATTACCTCATACAAGTTGTTATTTACTTGGATTTTTTTTCCTTTTGCCTAGAGAATTGACAGGTCATCAAACTCTACCACATAGTGTCTACCCACTTGATCACAACCATTCAAACACTTAGCAAACCCTAAAATACTCTCAAGTGAGTGGATTTTTGGTATTTGGCCATGTGTTCATCTCTTATTCACCCGATGATTGAAAATGTTAGATTTTATTTGTACAAAAGTTTTAGGGAAATAGAGTAGTGATATCAATCCACATGTCACGATCCCATTAGCTTATTAATGTCAGATCATTTTGAGAAGTCTTCAAATCCTCCAAGGTAGAAAGGTGTATAATGATCTTGAGTAAGTGGATCACTTAGATTATGCCATGTATTATGATCCCACTATCCCATGGAAATAAAGTAGAAAATAGAAAATAAAAGGCCCTATAAAAACTAGAGTGGTGAAAATTTGCCATGTGTCTCTAAAATGACACATCAGTTAGGTAATACTAGTATGAAACTCTTGAAAGGATATAACCATGAAAAAAATGTCAAGTAAAGATGAAAAAATTCTCAAAGGTAGAGGGAAGATAATCCACATGGTATCAGGGCTCACAAAAGGTGGCACTTCATTAGCCATATTCAAAATATGAAATAAGTAAAGAGAAAAAAGGAAAAGGGCCATTGCAGTCATTAATCTACATGAATTAGCAAGTAAATACATTCAATTCAGCAGGGTTTACAAATCCAAAATGTAGTATAGGTAACCCTCTAAGTTAATTTCAATTAAAATATCATCGAGTTAGCTATTACCCAATAAATTTGAGTTCTATCATGACCAAGCTATTTTTTTTAACAATTTTAGAGAACCAAAACTTTAGAGCAAAAATAATAGCCTTTGCTTCACATCTTCCTTCTCTCCCCTCTATATACTCTATTATAGGGTTATGGATATACATTGATACAAGGTTTGATGAGTTTTCACTTAAAAATGACTTCAAGCACTATTCTAATATATGAGAAGAAGTCGAAGCAATAAAACTATGTGGTTCCACATATTAAATTTATACCTTCACAAGGTAATATAGATAGGACTTGGTGGAAACAAGACTATGGTCCTACATGATACATTGGCAAAAATTTAGTTTATCAACTAAATTGACTTATTGTTTGATCTACTTGTAAATTGCCAATTTTATGGAAAGATTATGCACTTCTAGTACAATGCACCAATAACCTATGTTAGTAGACAAGATTTTGAGAAGTACTATAGACTCCTTGCCATTAAAATATGTTATAATCAAGCCCTAGTGAAATAATAGATGTATTCAAATAATGTAACTAATAATTTACAAGAGTGGGTAAGTGACCCAACCACCTTCATGGTTAGGGGAGCCATCTCTGCTATCCTATTTCCCACTTTCAGGCCTAAAATCAAGATTGATATGGCTTTGTTAAATAAAATTTATATCTTCTAAAGCATAAACCATGTTAACGTAGTTTGTATTCCCCTACTAGACACCATCCTAACCTCCACCAAGATCATTTCCATAGGATAAATCATTATTCCTAACATGATTAATCAATTTAGTAACTTAGACAACATCCCTGATAGTAAATTTTATATGATGTCTTATCTGGTGGATGAAATAACTAGAATGGTCCAATAATTCTTCGAAGAACCTTGAGAACCATTTTTTGAGTATCTAAAGAATAGAATTTATGATGAATTAAACATTATTCACATCCATAGGTTCAATAAAAACATGACTAGACTGATAGAGACTTTTTAACCTATGGTGTACTAGGCTATTTATGTCAAGGATATGCCTACAATGTCTGATCATATCAAAATAACTATTAATAAGTTTGGTAATATCTATATTTACTTAGATTGCATAATCATTAGGAAAGAAGGCACTAGATACCTTCTCATTTATCTTCCTTAATTAGTGGCAAAGCAATAGATTGCAACTCAATTGGCTGATTTCATGGATGTCACCTTAAGGAAGGATAAACAAGGGGAAATATACCCAAATACCCTAAACATTGGCCAAATAAAATACTCTAGATGGGAACATTTTCAACCAGTGGGTAGAATCAAAACTTACAACAAATTTAAAAGGGCACCCTAAAGACCATCGGATCCAAAGAAAAGGGTCAGGAACCACCTAGGCAGAGTCAGAGCCAAGGTGAAGATCAATTATAAATATGTCTCATATCCACATTAAATATTATTCATGGATGTTTTAAATGATAATGAAGGTTCATAAGAGGACAAATAAAGATAACATGTCTTTGATAGTGGCTAGGCACATACAATATAACCTAGGGACCACCAAAGAAGATGTCAAGAGAATTGAAAAGGAACACTAAGTCTCTAAACCTCATCTAGGACCCATCTCATAGGATGAGATACAATAATAAGATGGTCCATATTGGAAACCACATGTGGAAGAGAGGTAGAGATTCAACCAAGACCTTATTCAATATCCCATCTTAGTGGTTATAATTATGGTAACCACTCTAGTTTTTACTCCTCCTTGGCCATCTGCAACTTCACAAGGTTCCTCAAGTATGGCTCAAGTAAGTGGACCATGCTCCATGTTTCCCTTTCTTCCACTCACTATGGCATAAAAATTAAGTATTCCATATTTCCTTTCCCCTATTACTAGTTTGATTCCACTTTCATCCCCAGTTCAAACCAATTTTCTTCCACCTATATCCCCTAGTTTACCCCCAATACTCTCTTCCACTCTCACTTCTTCACCCCTTCAATCTCCATCTCCTTATCTTATTCACATCAGACCCCCTATCTCTCCTCAATGTGCACCCATGAGGGTATCCCCTAAAGGACAAATAGATGAATAGTTAAGTATTAGTAAAGGCTATATATATATATATATATATATATATATGGAATTTCTAGACAATGATGAAGAAATTAAGAATTTAATATAAATAGAATGGTATACTAAATAATAATAGGAGGATAAAACTAAAATAGCCTTGTTAGAAAATATTATGAGGCCACCAAAAGTGACCCAGATGATGACTAGATATTAGAAGAGGAAGCTTAATCAGGAGATACCGAGATCCTAAGGAATAGTTTAGTTTCAACTAAATTACTACAAAATTCATAAGGTAATAATGAGGATGAGGTAGAGTCTAGGCCTCCACCTCCCACAAAGGGATAAATAATTAGCATACCTTCATCCTCATCACATTTTATCACAATAATATTATCATTAAAAGTAGATTCCCCAACTATTGATACACAATGGGTAAGTATTTAGGCTACTCATTACTCATATGTTTTTACAACCACTAATATTCTATATAGTTTTGTGGTAACTATTTCCCATATCATAGGCTCCAAGAATGATAAAATATATATGGTACCAATTTGGAAAACCCTAGTAACGACCTCTATGACCAATTTTGTAGTTCCCCCCATTTCACCTTCCACAAGTACTACTGGGATTAGTTATGAATGTGTGACAATCTATATGTAAGATTTGTTGAAAATACCTTCTAGTTATTCATTATTTACTTCCCTAAACACTCATACCTCTATGCCCAATGAGTAAGTACACTATGAGAGTTTGGTCTCATATACTATTTTTACTTCCCTAAATACCCTTCCCCATCCATATACTCAATTGGGATGTTAATCAGTCATGCAACCCAAATAGAGTTTGTTGCCATTACATCAGTAAAAAGGTTAGATGAAGGAAGGCTAGTAATTGATATAGTAACCCCTAAAAAGGTCACTAGATGGAGAAAGGATATTCCCCCTTTCCTTTAATAGGAAAATCTTCTCCTAAAATAATGCTTCCTCTAAGACAATCCCCATCTTCTACTCTTATCAAGCATGTAGAGCCTAAAACACAACCAGTCACCTTGAATGTACTCAAATAGATTCAAAATATGCAACCAACAAAGGAGGGTAGATAGGATTTGGTTATGGTGGTTAAACCCATAGTCAAGTTTCATTTCACTAAATAAACAAAGACTATGAATAATATCAAGAGGAAAACAATAATAATTGAAGGGAAAAATATAGAATTAGAGCAGAGGGAGGATGTGTTCTCTCTAAATAAAAGGAGAAAAGTACTCCCATCTAACTTGGGCAATTGCATAGAATATCATTAGTCTTTTATGGATTCAATAGGGGGAGTGATAAAGGAAATGTTCAGAGGTTATGACCAGGCCATGGGGAATTTGCAAGGGAGAAGCACAATATAACCTTTAAGGGACCTCATTGACAGTGTTTAGGGAGCAGATTAGAAGTTGTATGATGTTATTTGACTGATAATAAGTTCCAAGAGAGAGTCAAAATCCAAGTGGGGATACATGGTTCCCCTTTCTAAAAATTTAATAAAATGGAGGCCAAACTCTTTTTCTTAAGTGAACCATCTAGGAATAAGGCATATGATCATCTAAATTTAATAATTGCTCATGATGTAGCATATGATCAAAATTAAGTGGTTGTAAGAAGAGATGACTTAATTAAGTGGCATCAAAATATGCAAAATTTGGTCTTGAAACTCATTAGATATTAGGGTAAGGCTCTTTATATTTTATGAGACTAAGGATCCATAATGTGATCAATCATCAATGAGTACTAGTCCTTAGATCCATATTCAAGGATCTACTTCAAACTACAACAAATAATTTAAAAATAGAGATTGAAGGCACAATATATAAAATATAGGATGACTTACTGTAATTGGTGAACTTTAATATAGGTAAAGTCCTTAATACAAATAATCTATATCTAGAACTTGGGATTGTATTGAAGACACATATAAAATTAATAGATAAGCTCCCCTAGCTCTTCAAGAGATCATTATTAGACTTTGAGGTAATAGAAGTTGATTTTTACATGAGCCATGACTTCTACTTGAAAGTTTAGGCAAGAAAATAGGCTTATCGGGGAGATTTTCCTCCATTGGCCACCTCAACAACACCTATACCTTCAAAAACTAGATCTATCATTGCAATAACTTCAACAAAAATAACTACTAGCACATCAATATCATTGAATACAACTACTTCCTCATAGACATATTATTTTGTCATCTTTTGGTGAACATTGTAACTAAAAGTTTGTAATGATAGTCTTATTTATTTTTGGATGTAAACAATGTATTTTATCTATACATACCATACATGTCTCTTAATGGGATATTTTAAATGATGTAAAATTTGAAAATGAATTGTGTGATGAGGCACCCCATCCCTAACTATAAATACATGTAACCTTCACATTCCAAAGGGAGGAGAAATTTTATTATTCAATATAGATAGAGGCCTTTTGGTTATTATAAAAATTTGCGTTCCATAACTCATGCTCTCTCTTTCACCTGTGTTATAGTGTTTATGCATTTTTATCGAACTAGTAGCTTAGTTTATTGAGATATGCAATAGTAATTTTAAGTAGATTGTGATTAAGTAGTAAGGTTATATCAATTAAAAATTTACAATATCAGTTTTACATTGATATATCTTATTTTCATTTTTTTAGGTTAATAGATCATTGTCTTCCCATCTAATTGCAATATGATCTATCCCTACATAAAACCATTGAATGAGATAAGAAAAGATGTTAATTAAAGATCATAATCCCAATTGCATGTTAACCCACCAAAATCCATATGAGTAGAAAAGATATAAAGGCCATTAAAAAATCAAGGTTAACTACCTCATTAAAATCTTCCCATGCTCCCCTTTCATTGTCCTTTCTGACTTTAATCTACTCGATCCCTATAGTAGCCAAAAAATAAACCTCTAGATTGGCCTCCCTATAGAAATGTGAACACTTATAGTTATATATTATAGAGACATCATCCCACACTTTCTAAAGGATGTTATTAAAATTATAGGATTTAGCCCTTTGTTTAGATAAGGCTTGAATGACAACTTTAGAATCTCCTCCAATTTCTAGCTTAGGTACAACAGATTCAAGTACAAGATTTTCTCTTACCACTAGGGCTTGCAATTCATCCTCCTTATTGGTTACATCTAAAAACTTGATAGATGCTACTCTAATTAGAGACCCACTACAATCCCTAATCACATACCTTGACCTAGAGGCTCCTAGGTTCTCTTAACAAGCTCCATCGAAATTGAGTTTGAACCACCCTAGTGACAGAGCTTGCCAAACAATACCAGTCATATTTTTATTCTTAAAATTTCCATTTCCATTTATGATTGACCTATTAACATGGGTTTAATAAATTTTATTTATATATATGTTATTAATTTATTTATATAAGGATCTTTTTGCCTTAAAATTTTCTATTTATTTTTGAAATATTTTATTGTGAATGCATAACTCTAACTTTTATTTTCTTTGTTTAATATTAGTTTGCATCAAAAATATGTGTAATTATGTATATTAGAAGTAATTAATAAAATATATCATGACTATTTCTTTGTCCTTGGAAAATAATGATTTGTTGATGTTCATATTATTTTTCCTTCAAGGTATCTCTTAGGAGTTACCTTTCAAACATGAATAAGAGTATACTTTTACTTCAAGGTAGATTTTAGGAGATACCTTCAAGTTACCCATGAATGTATTAAAAGGACTTTGAAGGCATCTTGTAAGATATAACTTGAATGGAATTTTCATACATTCAAGGGGATGTTATAGGTATCTCCTATGAGATACCTTTCAAACATGCATAAGGTTACCCTTAAAGGTATTACAAGGCCCTTGAAAGTATGTTTGAATGCATTACTAAGTGATACATTAAACAACCTTTTAATACCTTCAAGGGTATCCTTATACATGTTTAAAAGGTATCTCATAGGAGATACCTTTAAGGTACCCTTGAAGGTACTATAATACCCTTCAAGGCATCTTTTAGGAGATGCTTTGAAGGGTCTTGTAGTACCTTCAAGGGTTTTCCTAGTAGATACCTTGAACATGTACATGATTAAAATTTTATTTCAAAGAATCTCATAATATATACCTTGAAGGGTCTTATAATACCTTGAGGGGAATTGTAATACCTTTAAGGGTATCCTTATGCTTGTTTGAAAGGTACCTCCTTGAAGGCACTACTAGATGATCCTTGTTATCCCTTTTTTGGTCACCATTATCCTTTGAAAAAAGAAGGTATGGCTAGCCAAGATGAGTTGAGCCAAGGTACATTATGGGATCAAGGTTTAATCTGAGTTGAGTCCCCAATTTACTCTGAGTTGAGACATTTTTAACCCAATTCTTTCTAGGTTTATTCAGGCCAATTTGAGTTTATCTCAAGTCATTTTGGTCCAAGTTAGTTGAGTTGAGATTAGCTACCTATCATGTCAAGCTAAGTCTACACTTAAATCAAGTTACCTCCATTGATAACATTTTGTTATTATCCATTTTTGTAGTATCATTCGAGGGCATGTGGTGATCTCTAGGCCCCTTTTGAGCTAGATATCCAAAAGAGGCTTAGCCAATTTCTCGATCTCCCTAAAACCACATGTCAACATTTCATATCCCTGAGGCTTGTTTATAAGTATCTCAAAACTTATCCATTTCCTTTAGATTTTCCCTAGTGATCCCTACATAACTAAGGTCAGATAGAATAATGAGTTAGTAAGATGATTCCACATGGCTTAATCTCAGTGAAATGGATCTTAGAGCCATCTGTGTAGAGTTGTAGAGCCTTGGGTGAGTAGGATGATTCCACTTGTCATGATATCATAGTATTAGTAGTCTTGGCATGATTAATATAGACATAAGAACATATCATCTCTCGATTGAGTGAGATCAAACCAATTAGCATGATCCCACTTCACTATAGATAGAGATGCTATTGGAGATAGTCAAAACTATAGAATAAATTATAAATCATGAGGAAGGACCTCATGGTGGAGACCTCATGAAAGGAAACATGATAGAAAATTAATCAATAATACACATGAATAAAGTTGATAGGTTTTTTATCCATCTAGGCCACCAAAAGGATCACAGTTAACATAAGAAGCTTCAAACCTACAAGGTAACAATTTGAATAAGATGGGAAGTAGGATCATAATCAAATAATTAATTCTAGCCATGGTTTCAAGGTTTGTATCAAGGAAAAATTAACTACAATAATATATTTATACCTAAAATGTTTAGTTAAACTATGGGATCATCAAATATTAAATATTGGTTGTTCTCCAAGCAATGAGAGAATAAGCTAAACTAATAGTTTTGAGTTCAAGATGATTATCACCATGATTTGAGGACAAAGGAATAGTTATCATTTAATTTTGGCTATTTGTATCTACTTACATGAAAGAGATATAGTTTTGAAGTCTCTATTATCACACTTAATTCTAGCAACCATGCTCTATTTTGTATTAGATGGCCCACAAGATTCTTGTTGCCTATATAACATAGGGTATTTCATTGTAAAATCATCTTTTAAGTGTGTAATTCAAATCCCTACCAAAATTGATAATTTTTATTTCCACTATAATAGAATTTAAGTTGGATTATGTCTATTTCATTTCACATTTTAGTGAATTTGATATGATCTGTCAATGAATGTTAATGATAGTTTATTGCTTCCTTGCATTTGTCTTTTTCATTCATGCCTTTTTGTGAATTAGCTACCTTTCATAGGTCATTTGAAGTGCATCATATGGTTTATTGTATTCAATTGTTGGAGTATCATTAGCCCCTATTTTTAGACATCTTGATTTTTAACCTTGAATACTATGTAGTCATATCCTTCATATTGAATTATTTATGTGGAAGATGCTATCCTATAGTAGTTTAATCAGCATATAACCTATCATTTAAATAGTGAAAACATTGACAAGAAGAAGAGATACATTTTGTGTACCACATATAGTTTTCTTTCCCTAGTTTTAGTCATTTTCTACCACTTTTCCCTTAGTAAGTAGTAGTTTAGTAGTAATTTCAAGGTAAAGCATCAAGGGAGCTATCCCTATATAGAGATTCACCTCACCGATTAGGAAAACTATATCCTAGAGGTGATTCTTTACTATCACCTGAATGGGGAGGCATGATTTTTTTTTTCAAGGGTGTCTTTTAGAGTAATAAAAATACCATGAAGGGCCTTATAATACCTTAAAGGGTATCTTCAAGGTATTTCCTAGGAGATAACTTTAAAACATGAACACGATTAGATTTTTCATTAAAGGTAGCTCTTAAGAGATACCTTCAAGTTGCCGACAAAGGTATTACAAGGCCCTTGAAGGCATCTCCTAAGAGATACCTTAAAGGGCATTGTCATAAATTCAAGGAAATGTTGAAGGTATATCCTAGGAGATACCTTTAAAACATGTATAAGGGTATCCTTGAAGGTATTACAAGGCCCTTAAAAGTATGTTTGAAGGAATTACTATATGATAATTTTAAGGATCTTATAATACCTTCAAGTGTACCCTTATGCATGTTTAAAAGGTATCTCCTCGAATGCATTACTAGGTGATAACTAAAAAGGATTTATAATACCTTTAAGGGTACCCTTATACATGTTCAAAAGGTATATATTTGAAGGCACTACTGGGTGATACCTTGAAGGACCTTTTATTACCTTCAAAGGTACCCTCAAGTTAACTCCTAGGAGATACCTTTCACACATAAAAAAGGGTGGATTTTTCCTTCAAGGTATCTCCTAAGAGATACCTTCAAGTTACCCATGAAGGTATTACAGGGCCCTTAAATGCATGTCCTAAGAGATACCTGGAAAGTATCTTTGAAGGCATTGGAAGGAAATTCAAGGTATCACCCAATAGTTCCTTTAAAGAGATACCTTTCAAACATACATACATATACCCTTGAAGTTATTACAAAACCATTCAAGACATGAATAAGAGTTAATTTTTCATTCAATGTAGATCCTAGGAGATACCTTAAAGTTACCCATGAATTTATTATAATGCCTTTGAAGGCATCTCTTAAGAGATACCTTAAAGGGAATTATCATACATTTAAGGATACATTGAAGGTATCTCCTAGGAAATAATTTTAAAACATGCATAAGGGTACTCTTAAAGGTATTACAATGCCCTTAAAAGTATGTTTGAAGGCACTACTAGGTGATACCTTGAAGAGACTTGTAATACCTTCAAGGGTACCCTTATGCATGTTTTTAAGGTATATCCTAGGAGATACCTATTGGTAAAATTCTAACATTAGGTTTGCACCTTTCAAATTTAGCCAAATCCAGTATTTATCTTTTCTTTGAAAGAAATGTTCTTTAATAAATCCCAAAACAAATGCAAGAATTTTCCTTTTGGAAAGTTCATTTTGGTCTTTGCTAAGCCCATGCCAAATTCCTTTAGGTTTTTGTTTTATGCCTTTGTTGAATTCTTTTAGACTTTTTGTCTGAATCATTTTTCCTTAAGTGTATTTCTTTTAGACTTTTTGTTTTCAACTTTCTTGAAGGATAAGTCTCCAAGAAGTTACCCTATGCATTTTTTATAAAATATATCCTTTCAAAGCCGAAGGTTACTTTGAAACTTTTTTGAAGGGTATTTTTCCTTTCAAACGGTCCAATTCATCTTTCTTGAAGGGCATTTAACTTTTTTCAAAGGGTAATTTAAAACTTCTCTAAAGGACAATTTTCAAGCAGGATGCCCTTTACAAAAGGTCTAAAGGGTACATTTCACTTTTTCTAAAGGGTGCTTTCAAAAATTCCAAAGGGTTATTTTGTAGGAAAATGGACCAAACAAAAATTTCAAAGGGTACTTTATAACTTTTACAAAGGGTACCTTACAGTTGAAATGGTCCTCCACAAAGTTTTGATTTTTTTTTTTGGGCAAGTGTCCTTTCCAGGCGGTCCATTTCAAAAAGTCTAAAGGGACAAATAGAAGCTGATGAATTCTTTCAAAAAAAAGGTAAGAGACAAAAATCCTAAAGAAAAGATCATTTTAGAAAAGCTAAAGGACACTTAAAACTTTTTCAAAGGAATTATCTTAGAGAAAGTGCCTAAAATAATTTCCTTGAAGGGTAATTTTTTAGGGAAGTGTCCTCCATAATTTTTTGAAGGGTACCCCTCTGAAGCAAAGAAGACCAAACAAAAGGTTGAAGGAAATGTTCAAGAATATTATCTAAATGTAGCCATTGGGATTCAAACAAAAGATGATGGACCATAGGAAGTCAATTTTAAAATATGAAGAATAGCCATTGATATTCAAAAGACTTGGTGACAACATGAGAGAAAACATGGAGATAAAAAATGGTTGAACCCTAAGAATTTAGTGTAGACAAAGCAAGAAAAATGGATAGGTTGATGGTTCGAGTCATTGCTTCCAAAAAATTGACAACTATAGGTATTTTAAGGATAACTATAAGTTAGAAAGAATATTGTCTAACTATTGTCATGAGTCCCATCCCCCCTTAGCAGTGCTATGTTTCAGCTTCTCTATTTTTAGTTTCAAACTCTCATGGATGATCTTCGATAGAAGTAGTTTTCTGTGATACTCCTGAAGGCTTTATGCCACTTTCCACCATTCTCATGACTTTTTTTGGACAAGTAAACCTCCTAACATGACATGGCTCACCCCATTCATCTCTTTCATGTATCTATAACTAATTCTCACATGTGGACACATGTCCTTATGCCTCTTCAGCTTCTCTTCTCTCTCTCTCTTTCCCAAAGTTTTATAAATTAAGCCATTTTAGCCATTATAGATGACCACATTTTTGGTATAGTGAAGCCTTGCTAAAATGACATTACACTTTACTTTTAAACATTGAATACAAGACCAATTCTGAGTTGTGAACTTATGCCTGAGTATGTGAGTGATGTATATTAGAGCTAAGTGATAACACCATCCTTACTCCCTTTATCCTTCATGTTTAAACAAAGGTTCTGATATTAATAGGTCAAGTGAAGTGTGTTGAATTTATTAAAGTCTCTTTCAAGTATGTAATTGTATCTATGGTGTGCAATCTACCCTTTAGATCAATTATCTTATTGATTGTCTCAAGCATGTTACCTTCACATTGAAACACTATGTTAGTATCTTTCAATGCATGAAATTAGTCTTAGAAAGCATTGCTATTCAGTATAAGTGTGAGAGTTAGTGGGATAAATTCTTGGTGGATCACCTCCTTAGCTTAGTTTTCTATTTTATACAAACTATTGACTCTTTTCATGAACAAGCATTAGATTAGGTGATAGACACTTAGATAAGAATTTAGGGAAGCTAGCCCTTTTCAATCCTAGAGACTCATCTCTCTTATAAGTTCCCATAAAATTGAGGGATGATCAATGTTTCATCAAATTGAAGGAATTTTATAGAATGTCTTAGGGTGCACAATTTGATGACAATAGTTCTAGCATGCTTGGTGGGACAACTGGTCCTAATTATTTCCATATCAAGGTGAATACTGGCCTCAACAAGTCCAAGGTTGTATAAGTGTTATTAATATAGCATTTGGTGACTCTAAAAGGTGAGAATTTTTTGTTATAGATTAGGTTTTCCATAGTATCTTCATGGTCCTCACAAAATCATCTTCTAGTAGGATTTTCAATCAAGTCCCTCAGTGTGAAACTCCTCTTGAAGAACAACACCCTAAACTATTCCTAACATTTAAAGATCTTGAACATGAAGATTTTGTAGAGGAAGAAGAGGAGGTTAAAGAATTATTAGATCAAGAGGAAGAAGAAATGGCTAGAATACATCCTTTCCCATCCTTCAACACCCAAAATATAATTAACCTTATTGCATATGATCCTATTCCTCCTAATGCTACCAAAAGTCTCCCTAATTTCAATTGAGAGGGTCTTGTTACCCCATCTGAGCATATTAGGGACATTTAAAACTTTTGTAACTTCCATAATATCACCCAAGATAACATAGCTATTAGACTACTTCCCATGTCTCTAAAAGGGAAGTCACTTGATTGGTATAGGACATTGGAAGGTGGTTGTATTACTAATTGGGATGGTTTTAGAGAGTTATTGGTAAATAGGTTCAAAAATAAGAGTGACCATACTTCACTAATTCACCAATTTAATATGATAAAGAGAGGTCCTAATGAATCCCTAGGAGATTTCAATGAAAGGTTTAAAAGAACATGGCATAGGCTTCCACCTATTATGAGTCATCCTCCAAGATTTTTACTCCCTACCTATCTTAAGGCTATTGACACTGATGTATTAGTAATATTACAATCAATGGGAGGATTTAATTTACTCAAGGCATATGAGATAGCCATTAAATATGAGAATAGTCTAATACAAATTGAGAAATTACCTCCAAGAGTCTCTATGCCTTTATTGTATCATAATTTAGTTGAAGCCCCAAGCATATAACAAGTCCCCAATATTAATTTCAAACCTAGAGATACTCTCAAGATGGTGGATGATGCTATAGATAAAGATGAGATGATTTGGTCTTTATAAGCCCAACTCAAGTAATCATAAATGTATGTAAGTGTTCCACCCAATCCTCAATACTATCCTCAACAAGGCTATAGACCTCCACCCTAATACACTAACCAAGGAATGGGACAAGGCAACCAAGGTTTCAATAGGAATCCCAATGCCTATAATCCTAATTCCATTCCATCAAAAAAGTCTATTGTCACAGTCCACACCAATCTAGTTTAAGGAGAGGAACATTTGGATCATTGGGGGAATTATCAAGGTTAGTTTATGCATAATGGTGGAGAAGGTAATAAAGCTTTGGTAAATCAAGAATGAGATACTCCTTATGTTACATCAGAAGAAGCAAATCTCATGCAAAGAGATGTTTAAGGAGAAGGTAGTAGCGAAAGTATTGGTTTTATTAATTTCTAAGTAGAAGATGATTATGTGTTTAATTAAAATACATCAGTTACAAAAAACATAAGGGCTAAAAAGAGGGATTTAGGAGATACTCTAGTTACACAAGTGATTCCAAGTAGTGCCTCTCCAAGGTGAGAAAGTGCAAGTACCAATGTAACAGATCCTACTAGTCACACTACTCCTCAAAGTCAGAATGTGAGAAAGGCTACCAAACCTCTAGTAAAACAAGTTAAAGCTCCATAATTACCTTCAAGAATGCAATATAAGGTGAATAAGTCTTCTTTAAACATTATTGATTCTTTGAAGAATACTAAGACAAGAATTTCTCTTTGGGAAGTATTGCATATACCTGGACAAAAGGAAATTCTACAAGAACAACTCTCAAACATTCATGTAGCCCCTCAAGTTCTAAGACACAATGGTGTAGCCCTTACCAACACACATAATTATGTCCTAGAACCATCCAAAAAATATGAAAATCCTCCCCATTTTTAAATCACACTCATTATGGGAGACAAATTGGTTCACAATTGCATTGTGGACAGTGGGGCCAGTACCATAGTTATGCCTAACGTGGTTGCTAATAAATTAGGACTGACATATGAGCCTCATAGTAAGGGTGTGTTGTGGCTTGATGGAACTCCAACCAATAATATGGTGTTGGTTAAAGGTTTTATATTTTTTTTGCATGATTTTCTAAGTTTCCCCATCCTACAAGACATTGTAGTGGCTGATCTTCTAGCTCATTTTGCTATTTGCTTGTCAAGATACTTCACATATAAGATTGGAGGGTACCTTAAAACTAATTGGAATTTTATATATTTTATAATAAGATATGGAGATAAATTAATTATAAGAACATAGCCCTTGGAAAGGTTCCACATTGAACCATATGTGGAGACAAGTTCAAATCAGAATTATATGATTAGTGAGCAAGAAGAAGGTACCATTAGTGGTGAAACATCCTTTCCCTTTGAAGGTATTTTTGATCTCTTTATTGATGAGTGTGGTATTAAAATTTATGAGAATGACCCCTATGAATTCAAACAAGAAACTGAATTAGGAGTGTATTGTATGCATGAGAACATTCCTATACCATCACTCACTAATGAGGGTCATAAACTTGAAGGGATATGGGGATAGTGAATTGATTATACATTAAGTGAGAAATAAAGATACAACCAAGAACCCTTTGCTTAAATCCTACAAGCATAGGGTGTGGTATCTAATTGAGGACTTTGATGCTTTCAATATTCAATCTATATCAAGAGACACAAATAAACATGCTGATAGGTTAGTTGTGATAGGAGCACACTTTGATATAGTTATTGATGTAAGTAAAGAGAAGGACCAACCTCACATCAAAGTCATTTTGAGACCGTATATTCTAGATAATGAAGTATCTTGGCAAGTGTTTGAGAGTGATAAACACATTGTAAACTTAATTCAAAATGAAGCAAAATTTTCTTCAAAGAATCAAAAGAAGCTTTGCAATCAATATGAAGAACAAGTTATCCAGCTAAAGACAAACAAGATACCAAAGGGGCTAGTTAATTTGGAGAGTGTGTTCAATGAAGATGATCAAAGAAGGAAAAAAAGGGTAAGCATATATACAAATGAAGAGAACTATGAAAGAATCTTGATATTTAAGGATAAACTTCTAAAAATTGGTAAGATATGTTCTCTTTCTGAAAGATAAGCCTTCATTGAATTGTGTAAAGAATTTCATGATATATTTGCTTGGGAATACAAGGATTTGAAAGAGTTTGATCTAGGTCTAGCTCATCACACCATTGAGTTAGAACTTAGAGTTAAACCAGTTAGGCAAAAATAGAGGCCTATCAATCCCAAGATAGAGGAACTCATGAAGAGAGAGCTTAACAAATTGATTAAGTCTAAGATTATCTTCCCTATCAAGCACTCAACTTGGGTAAATAACCTTATAACTATTGAAAATAAAATTAGAGAGATTGGACTTTGTGTGGAATTTATGGATATAAATAGAGTTTCACTCAAAGAAAATTTTCCACTACCTTTCATGGAGTAGATTTTTCAAGTGGTTTCAAGTTCTCAATGCTATTCACTACTTGATGGCTATTCAGGTTATAACCAAATATTAGTGAATGAGGAGGATTAGTTCAAGACAACATGCACCAAAAAATGGAGAACATTTTCATATAGAAATATACCTTTTAGTTTGTCTAACACTGGTGCTACTTTCCAAAGAGCAATGGACATGGCCTTTAAAAGTTTGATCAATGAGTTTTTGCCTTTATATCTTGATGATATAACTATTTTTTGCAAGGATGATAATGACCACATGAAACATCTAAGGTAAGTTTTTGATAAGTGTAGAGAGTTTGGAGTTTCTCTTAATGCAAAAGTATCTTTGTTGTTCATGAATGTAAATTATTGGGCCATATTATGTCAAAAGAAGGCCTGTTTATTGATCTTGAAAGGATTGAAGAAATTCTAGGCTTGTCTTTTCCTCTACACAAGAAAGGTTTTCAAAGTTTCTTAGGCAAGATCAACTTTTTAAGAAGGTTTATTATAGGATTTGATACTTTGGTGAAGCCTATCATAGCTATGCTCAATAATAATCAAGCTTTTACTTGGACAAAGGAAGGTAAGAATTTTTTTGAGACAATCAAAAAAGAAATTGCCCAATCTCCTACTCTCTTGAAACCAAACTTTTCCAAGGATTTCATACTCTATCCTTTTGCTAACCTTGACACAATCTTAGTTATGCTTATGTAAAATAATGATGAAGAAAGTGAATAACCCATTGAATTCTTTAGTCAAGGATTGGAAGATTATGAGGTCAAGTACACATTTATTTAGAAGTAGGCTCTAGATATGATAAGAGGTTTGAAAAAGTTTAGGCACATGGTTTAAAATAACAAGATATACATCATGGTCTCTCATCCTAGCACCAAAGAGTTCCTCCTAAGTAAAGACCTCAATGAGAAGAGAGTTGGATGGATCACAAAGGTAATGGAGTATGATGTTGATATCAAGGTAAAAAACTTAGTAAGAGGAAAGGGGTTGTGTGAAAATCTAACTTTAGATATTCAAGGGACAAGGGAAAGAGTCTTAGTCAATCAAGCTCATCCCTAACCAACTGGTCACATACTAATTCAAAGTTAGACACAAGACATCATTAGATTCCTCCAAAATGGTGATTTTCCTAATGGTTTGAACAAGTCACAAAGAAGGTATTTTAGATTACAAACCATTCCTTATTGCCTTTTAGATGGCATTCTCTTTTGGAAGGATGTGAATGGTGTATTACTAAGGTGTGTTGACAATGATCAATTTGTCATCTTGATAGAAAAGCTTCACAATGGTGTAGATAGAGGTCATTTCTCCCCAAAAACAATAATGACAAAGATAATGAGGGAAGGGTATTATTGGCCTAGCATTTTCAAGGATTGCTACTCTTGGGTTAGGAGGTGTCCTTAATGTTCCTTCTTTGTAAGCAAACAAAAACTTGTAGCCCTTCCATTAAATCCTATCCAAGTGGACTAACATTTCATGTAATGGGGCCTTGATTTCATTAGTATGATCAACCCTCCATTAAGTGCTAGACACAAATGGATATTAACTACTACTGACTACTTCACAAGATGGGTAGACGTTGTTGCATTGAAGGAGGCAAATGAAAATGCAATTTTAGGGTTTTATGAGAGTATCACAACAAGATTTGGGGTTACCTATACTATCATTTATGATAATGCACTTCATTTTATGAGTGCTAAAAATTTTGAGTGGGAAAATAGGAATGAAATTTACTTGAGTACCTCATCCAACTATTACCCTCAAGGTAATGGATTGGTTGAGTCTACTAACAAGAACCTTATCAAGATCATCAAGAGGAAATTGGAAAACAATCAAAGAGAATGGCACACCAAGTTAAAGATAGCCTTATGGGATAATATTATCACTCCTAAGAGATAAATTGGTAACTCTCCCTTTGTGATTTTTTATGGGAGAGAAGCTAGGTTGTCCATCTCTTAAGAGCTCCCTGCTCTAAGACTTACACATCAGCTAAAACTACTAGAAAATACTCCAATGGAAGTTATATTGATAGAACTAATGCAACTATAAGAAGCAAGGGACAATGCAGATAAGACCATGGAACACCACCAAGTACTCATGAAGAAGTCCTTTGAAAAAATAACAAGTACAAGAGTGTTCAAGGAAGGTGACTTGGTTCTAAAATGGGATGAGGACAAAGTAAAACTAGGTAAACATATAAATTTTGATGCTTTGTGGAGTGGCCCTTACATCATCAACAAGTGTAAGCAAAGAAAATCATTTTAGTTAACCAAGATGAATGGAGAAGAATTGCCCATCTCTATGGATGGGATACATTTGAAGTTCTACTATTAGTCCTTATAGGTCTATCTTGTAAATAATATCATAGGTGTGTGTGTTTAGTATAGTTTTATTTTAGTTGTTGTGTTCCCTAAGTGTCCTAGTTGAACACATGCATGTTTAATTTATTTTACTTTGTGTTCGCTAAGTTATTAGTAGCACAAGTGTGTCTTTGTTTTGTGTTTTCATTTTATCTTGTGTGTGTTGTTCTTCCCTTATGTGTTTTGTGTATGTCAATTATTTTATGGTTAATCCAAGGCCTGTTCATGACATATGAATGCTCATTTGCATGAATTCATACCCAATGGAAGGATTTGGGTAACTAATCTTAGGCATAGAATGCATGCCATACCCAAAAATCACCAAGAATGTTGGTCAAATTCTAACATTAAGTCTGCACCTTTCAAATTTGGGCAAATCTAGTACTTAGCTTTTCTTTAGAAGAAATGTTCTTTGACAAAGCCCAAAAAAAATTCAAGTCTTTTCCTTTCATAAAGTTCATTTTGGTCTTTACTAAACCTGTGCCAAATTATTTCAGACTTTTTATCCGAAGCATTTTTCCTTAAGTTTATTTATTTTAGACTTTTTGTTTTCAACTTTCTCGAAGGATAAGTCTACAAGAAGTTATCATATGTATTATCTTTGAAATATATCCTTTCAAAGTCGAAGGGTACTTCACAACTTTTCCAAAGGGTATTTTTCCTTCTGAATGGTCTAATTAATCTTTCTTGAAGGACATTTCACTTTTTTTGAAGGGTACTTTGCAACTTCTTTGAAGGACACTTTTCAAGTAGGATGCCCTTTAAAAAAATTTCAAAGGGTACATTTCACTTTTTCTGAAGGGTACATTTCAAAAAGGTTGAAGGGTTATTTTGCAAGAAAATGGACAAAACAAATTTTTTGAAGGTTACTTTGTAACTTTTCTAAAGGGTACCTTGCAACTGAAATGGTCCTCCACAAAGTTCCAAAGGGTGCTTTTTTTTTGGGAAAGTGTCCTTTCTAGGTGGTCCATTTCAAAAATTCCAAAGGGCCAAATAGAATCTATTGAATTCTTTCAAAAAAAAGGTAAGAGACAAAAATCCCAAAGAAATGATCATTTTAAAAAAGCCGAAGGACACTTGCAACTTTTTTGAAGGAATTCTTGTGGAGAAAGTGCTTGAAACAATTTCTCCAAAGGGTACTTTTTTCAGGAAGTGTCCTCCATAGTTTTATGAAGGGTACCCCTCCGCAACAAAGAAGACCAAAAAAAAAGCTAAAGGAAATGTTCAAAAATATTGTCCAAAGATAGCCATTGGGATTCAAACAAATGATGATGACCTAAAAGAAGTAAATTTTAAACTATGGAGAATAGCCATTTCTATTCAAAAGACTTGTCAAGAACATGAGAGTAGATGTGGAGATAACAAATGGTTGAACCCCGAGCATCTGGTGTAGACAAAGCAAATAAAATGGATAAGTTGATAGTTTGAGTCATTACATCCATGAAATTAAAAAATATAGGTGTTTATAGGATAAATAGTAGTTATAAATAACATTTTATAACTATCATCATGAGTCACATTCCCCCTTAGTAGTGCTATGTGTCAACTTCTCTATTTTTAGTTTTAAACTCTCATGGATGATCTTTGATAGAATCAGTTTTTTGTGCCACTCTTGAAGGCTTTATGCCACTTGCCACCATTATCATGAATTTTTTTAGACAAGTAAACCTCCTATAATGACATGGCTCACCCCATATATCTCTCTCATTCATCTGTAATTGATTCTCACATGTGGACACATGTCCTTGTGCCTCTTCAACTTCTCTTCTCTCTCTCTCTCTCTTCCCCAAAGTTATATAAATTGAGCCATTTTGACCATTTTATATGACCATATTTTTGGTATGGTGAAGCCCTACAAAAATGACATTGCACTTTACTTTTAAACATTTAATACAAGACCAATTATGAGTGGTGAACTTATGCCTGAGTATGTGAGTGATGTATAGTGGACTAAGTGATAACATCATCCTTACTCCCTTTATCCTTCATGTTTGAACAAAGGTTCTAATGTTAATAGGTTAGATAAAGTTTTTTGAATGTATTAAAATCTCTTTTAAGTATGTAATTGTATCTATGGTGTGTAATCTACCCCTTAGATCGATTATCTTGTTGATTGTCTCAAGTATGCTACCTTCACATTGAAACACTATGTTAGTATCTTTCAATGCATAAAATTAGTCTTGGAAAGCATTTTTATTTAGTAGAAGTGTGATAGTCAATGGGATAAATTCTTGGTGGATCAATTCCTTAGCATATTTTTATATTTTATGCAAACTCTTGACTCTTTTCATGAACAAGCATTAGATTAGGTGATAGACACTCAGAGAAGAATTCAGGGAGCTAGCCCTTTTCAATCTTAGAGACTCATCTCTCTTATAAGTTCCCATAAACTTGAGGGATGATTCAATGTTGCATCAAATTGAAGGAATTTCATATAACATCTTAGGGTGCACAATTTTATGACAATAATACCTTCAAGGTACCCTTGAAGATACTGCAATGCCTTTCAAGACATCTCTTAGGAGATACCTTTAAGGCTCTTGTAATAACTTCAAGGGCTCTCCTAGTAAATACTTTGAACATACACATTATTTTTGTTTTATTTCAATGTATCTCGTAGGAGATACCTTGAAGGGAATTATAGTAACTTAAAGGGTTCTCCTTGTAGATACCTTAAACATTCACATGATTGAATTTTTTTCAAGGTATCTCCTAGGAGATACCTTGAAGGGCCTTGTAATACCTTCAAGGATACCTTTATGAATGTTTGAAATATATATCATAGGAGATGAATCAAAGTTAACCTTGAAGGTAATAAAATTACCTTTAAGGGTTTTCCTAGTAGGTACCTTGAACATGCACACGATTGAAATTTTATTTCAAGGTATATCCTAGGAGATACTTTGAAGGGCATTTTAATAACTTCAATATTGATTTTAATGGTAATTACAAGGGTTTTGATATAATTTTAACATGTGGGGGATAGTTGAGTTATGGCTATATAAAATGAATGCATAGAGATATTCATAAAGAATAAACAAAACACCTTTAGTGGAACAAAAGACTATTTGTAAGAAATGCAATTTCTATTCATCAAGGGTGAATTGATTATTTTAAGACTTGTTTGAACACTAATTATCCATTTTATTTAGGCTTCAAATTCATCTCTATAGACCAATTTCACACACTGAGACTCTACAAATCATGAATGCATAATTTAGTGACATTTATCACATAAACATCTCATTAGGTCCCAAATTTGATGTGTATTAGATCATGGTTCTTGTGACATTTAAGCACCTATCAAATTTGAGCCCCTATACAAGGAAAACACATGGCACACCACCATTTATTCCTTATGTACACCATGACTTAGATTTGACCCATCCACTTATCTTTATTTTTCACCATATCTACCCTTTCACTTCCTTATTAATGTACATCTTCACACATTGATCGACATGAAAGCTATACTATATGGAAAACTCACATGTTTTAAGTGAACTTATATGCTGATACTTTCTCAAATGTTACATTGGTCATCATTTATAATTATATAACATCCTTGAAAAATATAGTATTGGAACACTTATATGAAATATCTATGCTTCAACCATGGGGATAAAAAATATATAAACTGAAACCAAGCCATTTTAACCAATGCAAGTGTCAATCAGATCTGTAATACCATTTTATGTAATTTTTTTTAGAACATTACATAAATTAGAAATAAGACCAATAATTTTTGTTTTTTAACCTTCAAATTTCTAATTTGTGAATTCATTATGAAAAAATGCTAAATCGGGGAAAAATTATTCTTAGTGACTAGCTTAAAATTTTAATTGGATTTTAGGGCTTGTATAAAATTAAAACCTAAATTTCAAAATACAAGTTGAATGTGTAGTAAATAAAAGATTAAAAAAATTATTTGAAGTCAATACAATGTGGAACCAAGGTCACTTGATAGACTAAACTATATTATGTTTGAAAACAAGGGAGCTACATACTTCTAATATAATATTCAACTATATTATAAAACACTCCATAGCCAAAATTTAAACAATATCAAATTTTTATTAACACATCTTTAGACAATAACATTATGGGCTTCAAATTTCCCATGTCAAGCTTCAAAATCCAATTTTTAGCATCAAAATTTTGAGCATCTGACTATAGACTAGTGGAGTCTCTATCTCCACCCTGGTGTCATGATTATTATCACAATTTTCTCAAAATTTAGACTCTTTAATATGTGATAAAGTAGAAATCTTGAAAGAATAATTACCAAATATAAAATTTAATCACTTGGAAGAATAAACTCACCATTAATCCTTTGGAGTGGAGATTCATTTTAGCTAAAATAATCTTACCAATATGGTAGGGTTATATACATGTGTAGTTTGATTTCAATCCCCAAATATGTCAGATTTAACTCAAACATGATTGCCATTTTGTTTTATGATTTAGATTTTATAATTTGATAATAAAACTAATGTCAAAACACATTCTAGCTAAATATAAATAGTCTATAAACTATTTATATGTAAAAAAACAAGTAACATTGTCACTCCTCATGATCACATGTCTAGTCATGAATGAATCCTTTATTAAATACTAAAGCATACTGATTCCCATGGACATTGACACCTTAGCAACATATTAATTACTTGAATATCACTATTTTAATTTCACATTAATTTAACACAATTTAAATCAATAATTATGAATGTTGGATACCACAAAAAAAGTACTTGAACAAAGATCTATTTATTATGGTCTGACTACTAGGGATTTTCTTTATCGATGATGCTATTTGAATAGGATTTTGACATCCAACACGAACATGATCTATTAAAATTAATTAATATGAAAATTTAAATGATGTCAAGCAAATCTCACCATATCTAATTTAATCTCTCACATTAAAAATATATAAATTATGAATCAAATCTATGATTACACTATTTAAATTATGGTTCGACACTATTCCATGTAATAAATAATTTGTATAATTACTCTATTTAAAATATTCCAAACCATCATACATTCTAGATTATAATTATATTTTTTAACTCAATACCTTTATCTATATATCTAATAATTACATTGGATATTGTAATATTGTTATGTGTTTTTATATATTGTGTTGACTATCTTGATATTTTTCTATGTGCTTACAATTGTATTATTTATCTTGATAAAAATATATTTGATTATTTTTTCCTAGGAGTTTATCGACCAACTTAATACTATTTTTTTCTTAGTTTCAACTTCCTAAAGAAAACCATACTAAATTAGCTATGGATTTATGATAATTTGAGTCCTTATGAGGTTTCCAACTAGTCCTTTTGGTTAGTCTAGGTGATTATTTATAAATTTTTAGATCTAAAACTAGTAAAGTAACCTTGTTCTATAAAAAACTCATAAAATAACCTCATTTTAACCTCATTGCATACAATATACCATACAAAATAACCCTATCTTATGGTTATTTTATTTTCAATTGAATATGCATATCAATTAAAGCTGGTATAAAGTCTATGTATCCACATATTAATAGCCTAGGCAGATCATTCCAAATGGAAAGAACATGTAGAAATCAATGGGTCTTTGTGAGGTTATAAGCTGGTCTTTTTGGTTGGTCTGGGTGATTATATATAATTTTTCATATTGAAAACTACTAAATATACTAGTTACTAATATTTTTTTGATTGATACTCAGGGTTGAGGGGTCCCTATCCTAAGCTTTTAATTGGGTCTGAGATATAATCAGGGGCCAAAATCCCCAAGAGAATAATGAATGCCACAACCAGCCCAAGAATACCAATGATCAGCCATAAACAACCTAATAATACCAATGATCAGCCATAATTGGCCAAATATTACTAGTGATTGGCCACTACCAACCCAAAAATACCAATGATTAGCTATAATCGGCCCATTGATACCAATGAATGGCCACAACCAACCACAACTAACCCATGAATACTTAATAATCAACCACATATAGCCTCCAATACCATACTAAAATTTGAACTTGGGTGGTGTTTGAAACAACCAAGTCACTTTACTAACTCACCCACATCTCATCGGTATATTGGTTACTAATATTATTTGATTATAGCTATTAAAAAATATCGTGTTTACTCTAACATTCACCATTTGGGTCCCTATTGGTTTTCCACACAAAAATAAATATATAATAATCAATAACAATGATAAACAAACTTAATCTCTACCATTTTATTATCTCAACCATTTCATAATAAAAATCTAGTAGACCATCCTAATCTCAATGATTTCATAACACAAAGTCCTAAACAATGAATAAAAGGGCCAAGTCAACACAAGCAAATCACACATTTCAAATAGAGTAAAAAAATATATTAAATACTATTAATATTAAATACTTGAAAATAAGGATCTATAAAAATGACAGAAACAAAAACAATCAATACTTCAACCACTTGACAACTTGCTCTATTCCTATTTATTAATAGTCTATAGTGTATGTTCAGAAAAAACTCAGAATATGTATCTGCTTAGACATGTTTGGTAGTTTTTCTTCCTATTAAAAATGTGTTGAAATTATACGGACCTCATTTTTTAAATTAAATTTGAATTTCAAATTTGTTAAGGACTCCTGCCTATTTTAATTGAACACAAATGCACCTCGGGAGTAGTCAAGTTAAATTGAAGGCAAGTGATATATTTAATATAAAATGATATTTATATATATTATATTAAAATATATAATATCTCTTTAAAATATATACTATAAATATATATTAAATACTGTAATATTATATAATATAAATTTAAATATATTATACTTAAATATATAATATATAATATTGATTTATAAACTATATTAACATATATATTATATAAATAATGTTTAATCTATAAAAATATTATGATATATATTATATAATATTTACATAGTAACTAGTATTACACACACACACACACACACACACACACACACACACACACACACACACACACACACACACACACACGTATGTATGTATGTATCATGTATGTATGTATATATTGGTAAGAGGGGTTATGTAAAGTGAAAGAGTGTAAATCAATAATTAAACCTAGTTACTCCAAACCCATGACAATGTCAAAATAAGTTCATCTAAAGTAATTATAGGTGCAAACCTATCAGGATTTGAATAACCACATAATGATTTATTATATTATGGCTTACATTATTCGTGTAAAGAGATAACCTCTTAGCATAATATCATCAAAATTGTAACTCCCTTAGTTTCAAATAGGGGACATCTATATTCGATGGATAAGGAGCTTAACAGTGGATGATTAGGTTTTGTCTTGGTGGTTGAAATGGTGAAATTCATTTTATTACAATGGTGCTAAAAAAATTAAAATCAACCAAGAGGAATTTTAAGTTTATAAATTGGATAAAAATTTGAAGTGGACATATATGTTGCAAATACACCATCTATTCCATGTATGCCTACTATGCTTAGCGATGATGCATTCTCAAGTATACCACCACCACTTATTTCTCCAAAAGATATTATTAATGTTACATATTCAAAAAATGTGGATGAAACTCTACTCTTTATGCAAGATATTATTTTTAAATCATTACTATCGGTTCCAAAGCTCTATGATGATAATTCTACTTTTATTTCTATATTTTAACTTATGTAATTTTTATTGCATGGTCTTGTAGCATATTATTAAACATTTTATAATTTTGATGATCCCCTGGATATGATCCAAAACCCATGATATGAGACCCATCAAGTGTAATTTGTTGGGACTCATATAAGTCTTAAAGCTTATATCTCAAGGAAAAACATCTGTTAGTGGAATGCCTATGGCCCTACTTCAAATCAAAATATGCATTCTCATCATATCCCCATGGAATAAATTTACTCATATCAACCTCTATAGGTGTAGGGAATATATATTAAGTAATGTAATATAATATTATATATTATATAATATAAATTTAAATATATTATACTGAAATATATAATATAAAATATTTATATATAAACTATATTAATATATATTATATAATTAATGTTTAATATATAAAAATATTATGATATATATATATATATATATATATATGTATATATTATATAATATTTATATAATAACTAATATCATATATACACACACATACACATACATATACATACATAGATACATACATAGATACATACATACATACATATATTTATACCATGTATGTATGTATTTATATATTGGTAAGAGAGGTTACGCAAATCAAAAGAGTGTAAATCAACAGTTAAACCTAGTTACTCCAAACCCTTGACAATGTCAAAATAAGTTCATCTAAAGTAATTATGGGAACAAGCCTATCAAGATCTAAATCACCATGCAATGCTTTAGTATATGATGACTTGCATTTTTGGTGTAAAGAAATATCCTTTTAACATAATCTCTACATCAAAATTTTAACTTCCATGGTTTTGATTAGGAGGCATCTATATTTGATGGATAAGGAGCTCAACTATGGCTAATCAGGTTTTGTCTTGGTGATTTCAATGGATAAATTTGCTTTTGTTACAATGGTGCTAAAAAAATTAGAAGCGATCAAGAGAAATTTTGGGTTTAGAAATTAGATATAAATTTTAAATTGGACATATATGTTACAAAGACACCATTTATTCCATGTATGCATACTATGCCTAGTGATGATGCATTCTCAAGTATACCACCACCATTTATTTCTCCTAAAGACACTATTAATGTTACTATTGACCAAATTTTAGCCCCAAGAAAAAATTGGTCACCCCCTCCAAATTTAAACTTGTCATTGTCTTATCATAGTCTTGTCATACCCTATATGGCCCATAGAATTCTTCTTAAAACCTTATTAGAATTTTCAAGGTTAGTTTGGAGAAGTTAAGGTGATGTCATGTTTTGGTCATATAGTGTTTTAGGAATACCATGGAGAGATAAGGCATGGTCAAGTTGTGTCATAGGTGATTAGGGGTTTATTAAGGTCATTTTATGGCTTAAACATCTTATCATAACATTTCATGATGTTTTGGAAACTTTGAGGTTCACTTGTAGATTTGAAGGTGTTGAAAATACATGAAATTGTGATTTTTGGCTAACATTTATGTATGTCTAAAGTTCCCTACGTGTAAAATCCATACCACACACATTCCAAATATCTTGGAGTAGTTACACAATTACCACACCTGTTAACATGTTAGATAAAGGTTAAATTCTTGAGTTTCAATGCCATATTGAGGATTTAAGGAAGTTGTATAGACTTTTGGAAGTCACTTGCAAGTGAAAAGAGTTGTAGAGTGTCCTTTAAGATTCTATAGGTTATAAATAAGCATTAGAAAAAGTTTCAATCTTCACAATTGTTAAAAACCATCTCTCTCTTACATCATTTCATTCACAAGATAATGAAGGCAAAATTCAATCAAATGGTATAGAAAATACAAGTTGAGTTGGGGACTAATAGTTTGGCCAAAGTTTGAGACCCCTATGGGCTTCCAATTTGTAGCAATTGTTGTAAGGAGCTAGACTACTTTTTGAAAGCTTAGATCCCCATGGGATGAATTTAGTGTAACTCCACTATAAAATATGAAACCAAGACTACATGAAACTAGTTGGAATGAGTTTTTAGAGGTTTTTAGATGAATCATACACATTTACTCATAATTTTGTCATGTGTGGATGATCTTTTGGCAAGAAAAGTGACTATTGTGTATAGTTTGAGGTGACTGGAAAATTTTATATGTTTTTGAGTTCTACAAGTGGTCTAATGAATTTGAGGGTATCTCCATAGTCTCCTACTATCTTTCCCAATCCATAAATGGAATTATGACCAATCATACATTCTATACAAGTTTCAAATGGTCACTTTTTCATTCACTTTATGGACTATGTTCTGTGTGTCCATCCATATTAGGTTAGTTTGAAAGGTTTGATTGTGCATTTTTATGAAATTTGAGAGCTATATTTCCTGATAAGTCATGTTTATGCAATGGAAGGAATGGTATTAATAACAATTACATTCATGTTTACATTTCTCAACTTCTAAAGCACATGTTATAGACCTATAGGTATTCAAACCTATAGGTCTACAACTTCATGGAAATCCAATGATTTCCAATATTTAATGAAGGTTATCCAAGAATAAATACATGGTGATGGTTCATGTTGAGGTCATGGACATATGAATATCTCCAAGGCACTTGAAAAATAGAGAGTTTATGGCAAGCTAATAAGCCTACTTAAGACCTACAAGATTCTATGTGTAAATAATGAAAACAATAAAGTTTGAAGATGCTCTGAGATGCTGATAGACATATGATATAGTGAAAAAGAATCCAATGGAATGACCACTGTAATATGTCATGATGTATTTGAAAGAAAGACAACTCAATTTACATGAGCAGACCCCTAATCAACACCTACAACCAATTGAGAAATTGGATTTGAAACAAATATGTTGATGGAGGTTTGAAGTCTTCAAGACATTAAGGGGTCTTAAGATATCATACAAACATTATAAAAAGTCATTAAAAGATTGGGGATTGGTTTTGAAGACCCAAGAAACCATAAACACAATCAAACTCCCAATTAAGACCTACAACCAACCTTGAATATTTGGCCTTGAATAGATATGTTGGTGAGATTGGAGTTTCAAGAAATGAAGGAGACCTGGGATAGAAAAAAAATAGATAAAATAATTGATAGGTTTGAGGATTATATATCAAGACCAAATTTAATCCCAAACATAGTTAGACCCCTCAAAAATCACCTGTAGCCATTCATTATTAAGATTCTACCTTGAATAGTAGTGATTGATGTAAGTAGATAAGTTTAAGTATTCATGAGAGTTATAAACTATAAATATCATAAAAAATTCTAAAGATTTTTAGTGTTGTCAAATAGGACTCTTGGAACACTAAGGTTGTAGTCACGTGTATAGCATAGGCAGTTAGTCACCAATAGGTATGCCTAAGTGACTCAAGGTGCCTCAAAACCTAAGATACTGATGTGTGAGGATTTGAAGGTTAGAAAGGATCTTGAATTTCCTAATACATTAAGGTCAAAGACATTCTAAGAAAATATTTTGAGGAGAAAAGGACCAAGTAGGGGTCATAAGCTAGTCACACATAGTCTTTACTATAGGTTTATATTTTAATAAGTTTATATTTGCCTAAAAAGATTATAGATGTCTGTGGGGACATGATATGGATATGAAAGTTTTTAAAATATTTTCATAGTGACTTTGAACCTCATAGAGTCTCTGACTCACCCAAAGCAAATATAAACATTGGATACACTTTGCTTACTCAGTCCAACAACTTACATGTTTATGTTCTCTGTGAGAGTATGTGCTTGTTTGAGAAGAGTTTAAAGGATTGCCAGATGATCAAGAGAGATTGATATAATAAAACATGATTTTATAGTAATGACATCAATATTCAAGAATATAGAGCTCAAGAAATAATAAGGCAACAAACTTGGCATGCCTTGTTCAGTCTCAAGCAGTCCAAATTGCATACATAGACTTGCTTGGGTAGTCAGTCCCAAGAGAGGTGGTGAAGTAGAGTTAAGATGAGCTTTGAAAACCATGAATAGGATGTGAAGGATATACACAATCACTCAATGAGATTGTATACCCTTGATAGTGAATGAAAGAGGGGAAAATAAGTAGTTAAGGTATTGTATGTAGTTTAAATTAAAAACCCTAGGCCTAAGAAAATAAGTTGGTGGGATACCTAATGGAAGAAGTAGTAAAGAAAAAAATTATAAAATGTCAAGGGAGATGTATCAGACCTCATTTAGGTCATTATATATCAAAACCAACTCATAAAAATCACCTACAGACCTTAATCTTGCTCAGCCTCATAGAATGCTTACTACCAACTCGAGAGGATATCTTTCATTGCTTAGTATAAAACAAAAGAGTTACATGGGAAATTATGATTTTAAGGGAATTTATCCACCTTGGTGAAATTAAATCTTGTTTAATTGGTTGGTGTTTCATTCCCTAAGATATATGTATTATCATTAATAACTTGAATCACTTTCAAGATATAGAGAGATAATCTTATATGCCTCTAGACAAATTATAAAAAAATATAAATGACCCAAAACATGTCCAAGACTCCCTTGAGTATTACCACATGCCATTGGTTGGTATATGATTATATGTAATTATATGGAATAGACCCTTAAAGACTAATTTTTGATATTTGACAAGTCTTTACAAGTTGTCATAGCTTCAAATTTTTCATGGAAAATAAGGAGGAGGTCATATAACTAGATCATACACTAATTTTGGGTTTGGAACATACAAGAATCTTGTAGATCCATTTTTTAGTCTCTTGGTAGGGAGGCATAGTTAAGGCATAGTTAGGAGAGAGAAGTAAAAAAATAATATCTCCACTCACTTTTTGATCTTAAAATTGAACCTAGAGCTATAAGGCCATACTAGGTACTGGAATATGCCCTCAGATTCTCATCATAATTTGTATGATTTTAGGGCTATAAGGAATGAGGCCTAATTGGGTTTTTTAGTAGAGAAAAAACTATTGGGGATATTTTAAGACTTAAAAATATATTTTTACATGTTCAATATGGTTTAATAATATATTCATGAAGTTTGGATGAGTTGAGGAAGAATAATCCAAAGTTGGCCTAAGGAGATGAAGAGTCTTCTTCACACCTAGCAAGAGAATGAAGATATGTGTCAAAGAGAACCTGATGGGGTCAACTAAGAGGTGTAAATATCATATAAAATATGTAAGATAACTTGATATGACCATCAATAAGGCCAATTATCCTTCAACATGTCAAGATAAATGGTAGTTTCAATAAGGTAGTCAAGGTGTCATGCAAGAATTTCAACTCCTACATCACTTAGATAAAGGGAAATATTATCAATTGTATTTTAACCCTTTTAGGAGATGTATTATATATCATAATCCAATTGGAATAATTTAAACACATATATGTTGTGGGTAGCCTAAGAATGAGGTGAATCTCTAGATAGCGCTAGCTCCCTTGATGTACCACTTGTAGATCACTAGTACACCTTATGAGGGAAAAGGGAGAAAAAAATAAAAGTAAAATATAATAAAGGGGGTGATACACCAAATTAATTTATGAATACCAACCAATTTCATGTCACACATGAGACCAAGAGACTAACTAAACATACACTTCTCCAATTTAAATCTTATCACATCAATATTTCATTAAGAGGTTGTGATGAATGTTTAGGCTAGGAGGACTAGACAAGAGGCTTATAATGATAAAATTTGAATATAATAAATAAATCAACCTTGAAACATCATAAAACACTTCACATGACATACAATAAGAAGCTTTCAAGCTACAAATAGGTGGGAGAGTGAGACAATAATGCTAAGGAAATAACAGTCATCACATGCACAAGATTAATCATTCAAGTGAATACAATATGAATAGTCATGGAAGAGGTAAAAATAATTAGTATTTATTTATCCATGATATAAAAATGATCAGGGATTTTCCATACTTAGGTGGAACATATTTTACAAAGGCCAAAATGGCTAATTCTTATAGAACTTGAGATATAAGTGAGAAAAGAGAAGTCCAAAGGTCACAAGGACACTTGTCATGATGAGATAATGAGTTACATGTGCATGGGAATAGAGTGTGAAACTTATAATGCAAATTTAGGAAGTAAAAGTGTCAATTTAAGGTATGAAACTCTTGAAATGTGGCATGAAATTCCCTTTATTGGCTCAAAAAATTGCTTTCATTATTAACCCCTATTTAAACGTCCTAAAACTAACTAGGGATAGGTATCATGATTGGAATGAGAGGTAAGGGTTTTTATAAATGATTATCCATGCATTAGTTTCATTCCTAATCACTTAGAATCTTCTATAAGTAAGCCATCACTACTTGAACTCAAAGAAAACTCCTCTTTCACACACCTTGCACACTTGGCTTCCAAAACAAAATAAATTTCCCATGAAAATACATTAAATTAGGTAAAATACATGTTTATAGACCATAAAATTCCTTATAGGTATTAGGCACACCTTAAAATTAATCCACTTAAAGTTTTTCACCCTTTTCACCATAATGTTCACTATGCTAGTTTTGACTAGCTGAGATGAGAGCTCTGATAGTAACACTTAGGAGTTTTTATGAAGAATTAAATGGAAATGGGGAGTTATCTTAAGACTCAATATTCCTTCTAAAGTTTATTTAATCTATTTAAACCTCCTATAACCTTCAAAATATATAAAATAATAAAAAAACCCCATTTTGTACTCCATATGTATAACTACATATAACTAATCCTAATGGTAGGGAGAATACATGAGTATTATACAACATAAAGTAATTTTTATAGCCAAAATATTCCATTTTGGTTCATTACTTTCTCGATTATTTCAAACTAGTCACTAGCAAGGGGTTTGATGAGCTTAGGCTTATTTTACCCTCTTAAGCTTTGCTCATAAAGATAGGACATTAGAATTATAAAAAAAATACACAATATAAATTATAGGGACCATATTTAACATATAAAAACTCCTTGGATCCCCATGAAAAGTATCAAGGGAGATATGAGCACTTCAAGTTACCTTATCAAGCTTTTCCTTCCATTTTCATAGGCCTAGTGTGGTCTTCAAGCTCAAAAATGAATTAATTATGATTTATTTTAAAATAAATAACTTTAAAACCTATATTATGATCCCATATACATGATACAAAAGTTTATAATCCATATCTAAGGCTATAAATTTAAGTGACTTCCCATTTGGCTTTAGGCCTAAACCTTGCCTAATACACATACCTACAAGTTTGAGGGTATAGGCCATCCTATTAGGGTTCCTTCCTCTTTGATATGTCTTACATGTTTTAACATGTGAAATTAAAATTTATAAACATTCATAAAATTTTATTTTAGATTTTGGTTTAGGTTTTTATCCTCATTTTCCAAAACCTGTGAATTTTGACTTAGGGAGGTATCCTCTATCTGAGACAAAATAGAGGGTACTTACCCTATTACCTTAGACCAAGTGACTATTGGATGTGATATATATATATATATATATATATATATATATATATATATATATATATATATACCATATTCACAAAATTTTATCCCCTATTTATGCCATTTGACCCTCCAAAAGCTTCAACTTCCAAGACATACTTTTTAGAGAAAGGACTGTGTGTAGTGTTTGGAGTATAGGATATGTATTACATTATTTAGAGGTCCTTATTTTTTATATTTTCCATTTAAATAGACTTTTTATATCATTAATATAATAATTAATGTGTCTTAGGTCTTATCATCACCTTAACTCTTTACATACTCCTTCCCATACACCGTGCTTTGACAAGACTGAGTATAACTCTGATTATGTTTTCCTTTAATGTACTACACCTATAGGAATTCTTGCCTATTTTAAGCTTGAGATACTATATAAAACATATTTATATTCCATTATGATCATAATAAATTTGTTTTTACCTTTTATTTCACCTTAATCTTAGTAATACTAACACTTATATGCCATGTTTTAGTTCACTGTCTACTTACTCAACTGTAGGTAAGCATTTTCTTATGAAGGGGTGTCTATAGGTGTTCATGAGGATTGAAATACAATATTATAACATATTTAGATGGTACATTAGGTCATAAAAACTCCTTTAAATTTTTTGGAAACATTCAACCATCTACCAACCCTAGTGATTCCATGTTCAAGTTTCCATCTTAGACTATGTGCTCCTACATTCAGCTGTAGGTATGCATTTACATGATGGGATACCTATAGGTGATCACTAGACTTTGAAACATAATTAAAAAACTCATAATAATTGAATTTGTGCCAATTGGTATTACTTTAACCCCATAATGTCTTCCAAACATGGGAATATGCCTTGGTATTATAATATTGGGTGAAGGGGCTATTTGGAGCTCAATTCCTGTAGATGGCATTGTCAAAATTTAGTACATAAAAGTGCATTTTTGGGCCCCTATAACATGAAAACCAAATGATAAAAACACCTCATTAATTTTTTAATCTAAACTCATATGATAGAGATATAGGATGAAGCACTAGTGCTGGTCAAAAATTATAATATCATTATCATAAGGCATCTTCAAAAGGGATAGGAGCTATGTTTTCCTGTTTTAGGGAAAAAGTCCCTGAATACAATAATTTCCTCTTTAAAGGAAGTTTTAACCTTCATTTACCCATTTTAAATTTCAAGGATGTCTATTATGATCAAACCATATAATACAAATCTAAATAAGTTTTTGTCATGTTCCAAATTTCCCATACAGGGACCTTCGTAACTCAGTGATGCCACCTGTAGGTGGGTATTTTCACATGCAGGCAGTGGATAGAAATTTGGTGGTATGTGAGATGAATATTATTATTATAAATTAAATACCATTACAAAGGGTCCAAATTAACTCCTATAATTATCAAATATTAAACCACTTATCAAAACTCCATCTTAGCATGACATCATCAAGGAGAGACTCCTATAGGTGTGTATGAGCTGTATACAAGAAATGAACATGAAATAGAGAAATATGTGTGGATGAATATAATAATGAATAACTTAAAATAATTTTTAATCCATAAAATACATGTTTGGACTTGTGGAGATCTTGAAACAAGCTTAAAAATATCTGTTCCAATCATGAAAACCACTTGCAAACACCCAGAGTAAGCAATGGTGTCTAATGGTTGGTTTGTGTGGTGCATGAACTTGTAACCAATTTTCATCCTATTAAAAACTTTGAATATAATATTTACAGTTATTTGTGGCTTTAATAAGTTGATATATCCTCATTAAAACTCCATGAACATGCTAAATAGGCTTTATACATGTGACTACAAGTATGAGTGAGTGGAGAGTTGACTATGAGAATGACAAGACTAAATGTTGATCAAAGAATGGTGTGATGAAATAAAATATTAAGGGAGGAAGTATTATGGAATTTATATATTTTAAACATCATATTATATTTACATTAGACCTCTATAGAGAAACACACATTCTACAATAAGGAAAACTTGACTGAAGCTTCACAATGGTGACACCTTACTACAACATGAGATAACTTGCACATAAAAAAACCATGAAACATGAAACCAAAAATTAATACAATTTGAGAAGAGATAAAACATACTCTAGAGTCAACATCATCAATTGGATTGTATGGACCTATCCAAAATAGAATAAAACCTAGAGGGTGTAGGAAATAATGAGCATAAAAACATAATCACCTTGTTAGAGATGGTTCATAAAGCATGGTTAACCAATCCTTGAAATCTTGTTATTAAAATTAGTTTATATAATTTTTATTTCAACAAATAAAGGAATTTTCTTTAAAATCTCCTCGCTTGGTCATACCAAGCATAAACCTAATGATTGTATGCTTGGTATAAAAACATAGTCAAGTGTGAACAAGGAGTATAATGGTTTTGGACCTTTTTTAGCACTTCCAAAGAATTTTAAGCATGGAAATAAGTTTTATGAAGCTAAAGAGACATTACATGATTTTATCCCATGCATCAAACTCTCTCATGGGCCATATAAGTTCCAAACTCCTCTTTTTTAGTTGATTTCTTGATCTTTAGTTAGATAACCTACAAGTTTTAAATGGGATTAACATTCTTAATAGGGAATTTGACTTTTGGATATTTGAAAGGAAATTAGGATACTTGGACACCTTGAAAACCATGCCACTTGCATTTATGACCCCTAAAAACCTTCTAAATGACTTAAAGTGACATATGGATTAATTATACTAAGACCAAGGCTAATGTAGCATTAAATGACATAAAAAGACCTAGAATACACCCTATGAAACAATAATAGACCCCTAAAACATCTAAAAATAAATATTTTACCTATATGGGTCCGAATTTGACCTATAGGGTCAAATTTGGTCAATAAATTGGTGACTCATATGGGTAGTATGTCTGCTATACTAAAGATCAATAGACTTATTAGTCCATTGGGCTTAGGGAGTCATCAGAAGTTTGATACAAATAAGAATGCTTGACACTTGACAACAAGCTTGGATCAAGATAAGACCAATTTACTACCTCAACCACACAAAATAAAGGACACACATAAAACACATAAAATAAACTAACAAGACACACACACACACATGTGCTCAAGGCACTTAGGGAAAGAAAAAAAAACTACTATGCAAAATTAGCAACTAAACATACCTCCTTTCTAGGATCAAAAGGAAATTTTATTGAACCTTCTTCTTCATGAGATGAGTCATAGTGCTAAGCATGTTGTTATTTAGATTGGATGCTTGGTAGATCAGACCTATTCATTGTCACTTCACTTTATTTTCTCTCAAGTAGATCATCCTCAAATAGGTCTCTAATGTAAATGTATTCCTCTTGAATTTGTATACATACCTCATACTTCTTCCACTCTTCATCTCATGATCATCTGGTATCTTCTGGTAGTCATGGCTTCAAGAGGAGTGGTTTCTTGTTCCTTGGAAGATTGAGGTCAATAGAATCTTGTTCCATCCTTCAAAAGATAATGTGTTTCTCCCAATGGGTTGAGAGTATGATAACCTATTTTGATTATTTCAAACATATCATCATGAGATGCATATGCCTTTTGAAAGGATACATTTGAAAGGTTGGTTCTTCTTTGCATACCCACTTAAGCGTCAAGGCTACCTTATCCATTTTTGAATATATCATAGCCTCATTTAAGAGGAATATAACCTACTAAAATGACTATAAACAATTCATCCAAAGGTTTATTAGGAAATTGATCTTGCCCATCCATGATATCTTGGATAGTGATGGAAGAACCAATGGTGATTTCCTCTTCTTTGGCAAAAGGAAAATATTATTCAATAACAACACAATCTGAAGATTCAACACAAGAAATCACCTCTTCCTTTTCATTTAAAACCTATTGAGGGATATAAATTTTTATCTCAAATATCATAACCTAAATTTACTCCTCAAGTCTGAAATATCTTCAAATTCCTTCTCCTTCTTGGTGATGTCAAGACTAGGCATCTTGTAATCAGGTGACTTAATCTAATGAGAATCCCAAGGAGCTATATTTTATTCAATCAAGAGTTTTAAATTTATATCAAACAAATGATATTTTTTAGGTTCCCATAACACAAGCCCATCAAGGAAAATGGTGATAGGGTGAGGATAAGATGAACTAGCTAGTGGAGGTGGAACATAGAACTCAAAATCAAATTGAGAATGAATTGTAAGGGATTTTTTTGGGAGTTCTTGAGGAAGGAGAGGTAGACATCACTATAAAATAGCTTGGTTTTATTCATTCCATTTGATAATATCTTGATTTACATCTAATTATTCTTGAGAACTCTCTTGAGTAAGGTTAGATGGGGTGTGTTTAGGCATAGGATCTTTTGGCTCTAAACCTTCTATCACACCTTGACTTAGTAATTTCATCTTTGAATCTAATTTTTCAAATTTATTGGATAGGTTATCTTTGAAAAGTATCTCTTGAATTTTATAGGTATCATCATGAGGTTAAGGAGTATAAGAGGTCTAAAATGGAAAATAAGAGGTCTCTTGAGGAAGGGTGGGAGGGTCTTGCATAGGATCAAAATCTTTCTCAATTTCACACTCTTTATCAAGGATTTTATCCTCTTTATTTCCCTATAATCCAATACCTTATTCCATCTAAATATGTTAGGATTAGGATTACCTTTTTGAGATGGTGATGTAATTTGAGGATTGGATGAAGTGTTTAAGAAACTTGGGATCTCCTTAGGCTTTGATTCTCCACCTTGTCTCCAACTTAGGATTTAATATCTAGAGGTATCTTCTTGAGATGGGGATGTAATGGAAAAGGTAAATGAGGGATTAAATTCCACTTCATTTGATAATGAAATGGATTTATGCATTTTATTATTGGCTAACTCAATCTTCCTATCAAGGTTTGCTTTAAAAACCAAGTTTGTCTTTCCAACTCTCTCTTGTAACTGATTGAGAAAAAGATGACTTTGATAATCTTGATTGGGTTCATAAATAAGGGTCAATTAGGATTGATATCAATCTTAGGGAGGTATATATGAGGGATAATATACTTGGTGAGGTTTCTCCTCATAAAATATTAGCCTATCTTCTAAATATGCAATCAAGCTACTGACATCTAGCATCTCACTTGTGAGCCTTTGCCAATTTACTCTCTCAATAGGTGCCCACTCTCTTTTAACCATTTATAAAGAATATCTCACATTATGAATGAAATTAATAGGAAAATCTAGATGATGGTACCTTTGTGTGTCAAGATCTATCATGTACCTCTCATAGCCTAAGAGAGTTTACTTGAAATTGGAAATGGATTGGTTTGAGAAGTGACTAGGTTGACTTGGAGGAGCAAGGTATTAAGAAGGCTGGTTATAGGATTGATACAACTCATGAAAAGGTTTATAAGGGTCATATTAGAGATGGTGAGGATCATGAAAAGGATAATAAGGATCATACAAAGGTTGATTGGGAATGCCATAAGCTTAATAAACCTCACCAACTTATGTAAAATAAAACTCAACACCAAAATTAGCCATGGAACTTCATTGGGAAGTAAGAACACAAGGAAAAATTACAAATAATATTCAAAAGGAAAACCTAGGCTACTTGACCAACTGAGTAACTTTGGAGTCGCCATTGATGCTTGGATAGATGCTTCCAAAGGCTAATGTGTTGAAATACAACACCAAGAATCTTTCAACTCCTTAGATAATGAGTCCCATCAGGCATGACAAAAACTATTGTCACTTAGATTTACACTCTTTGGGGAGATGTCTCAACTCTCCTCATCTAAGTGGCATAATTTAAACACCTCTAGGCTATGGTTAGCCAAATAATGAGGTGAATCTCTAGATATGGATAACTTACTTGATGTACTACTTATAGATCACTACTACACCTATGCTTGTGAGGGAAAAGGGAGAAAAAACTAAAATTAAACTATCCTAAAGGAGGTGATACACTAAATTGATTGATGACTGCCAACAAAATACCTAGAATGGCACTAAACATATACTTCTATGATATGAATCTTCTCACATCAATATTACATTATGAGGTTGTGATGAATGTTTAGACTAGGAGGATTAGACAAGAGGCCTATAATGGCACTATTTTAATGGAATAATTCACTCAACCTTGACACATCATAAAATAATTCACATGACCTACAAGAAGAATCTTTTAAGCTATAAATAGGTGGGATAATGAAACAAAAATGCTAAGGAAATAATAGTCATCATATGAGCAAGATCAATCATTCAAGTGAACATACTATGAATAGTCATGGAAGAGGTTAAAAAGGTCCAAAACCATTCTAATCCTTATTCTCCCTTATAGACACACATAAAAGATTAATAGGTTTATGCTTGGTATAGCCAGTTGAGGAGGTTTTAGACAAAATTCTTTTAGGGGGTGAAAGTACACTCAGAGAGATTCATTTTCATAACAATAATTCAAGTATTGGTTAAACATGCTTTATGAACCATCTCTAACAAGTTGACTATGTTTTTATTATCCATAGGTTAGTACAATCCAATTGATTATTTTAAATATATAAGATGTTGGATCTCTTATCATATTCTCTTCATTCTTGGTTTCATGTTTCATGGTTTTTAATGGGAAAGTTATCTCATGTTGTAGGAAGGTATCACCATTGTGAAGCTTCAATCAAGTTTTCCTTGTTGTAAAATGTGTGATTATTTACATAGGTCTCATGTAAATTGAGTATGATGTTTCATATATATCAATGCCATAATACTTACTCCATTCATGTTTGATTTCATCACACCATGTTTTGATCAACATTTAGTCTTACCATTCTCATAGTTAACTCTCCACTCATTCATACTTATAGTCACATGTATAAATTATATTTAACATGTTCATTGAGTTTTAGTGAGGATATATAAACTTATTCAAGGCATAAATAATTGAAGAAAGTATATTTTAAGGTTTGAAGAGGATGCAGATTGGTTGCAAGTTCATACACCACACAAACTAGCCACTAGACACCATTGTTTGCTCTGTAATAGGTGTTTGCAAGAGGTTTTCATGATTGGAACAAATGTTTTGAAACTTGTTTCAAGATATCCAAAAGGAAAAAAATGTATTTTATGGATTGATAATGAGTTTAAGTTATTCATGAGGCCATTCATCCACACATATTGCTCCATTTCATGTTCATTGCCTACATATAACTCATACACACCTACAAGAGACTCTCTATGATGATGTCAAGCTAAGATGGAATTTTAACCCTTGGTAATGGTCTTGAATTTATCATAAGAATATACATCTCACATACTTCCAAATTTCTATCCACTACCTGCATGTGAAAATACCCACCTATAGGTGGCATCATAGAGTTATGAAGGTCCCTATATGGGAAAGTTAGAACATAAAAAAACCTTATTTGGAGTTATATTATATGGTTTGATCAAAAAAAACATCCTTGAAATTTCAAATGGGTAAATGAAGGTGAAAACTACCTTTAAAGAGGAAATGACTATATTTAGGGACTTTTCCCCTAAAATAGGAAAACAAAGCTCCTAGCCCTTTTAAAGATGCCTTATGACAATACTATGATAAGTTTTGACCACCCCTTATCACCCTTAGTATATTAATACTATAGAATTATCATAAGAGTTTAGATTTAAAAATTAAGTAGGTGTTTTTATCATTTTATTTTCATGTTAGAGGAGCCCAAAAATGGACTTTTATGCACTGAATTCTGATAGTGTCATCTACAAGAATTGAGCTCCAAATAGCCCCTTCACCTAATATTGAAATACCAAGGCATATTACCATGTTTTAAAGACATTATGTGGTGAAATGAATACCAATAGGGACATAAAAAATTATGAGGAGTTAGATAATTATGTTTCAAATTCTATTGATCACCTATAGGTATCCCATCATGTAGATGCATACCTACAACTGACTGTAAGAGTACACAGTCTAAGATGGAAACTTGAACACAGAATAACTAAGGTTGGCAGATGGTTGAATGTTTAAAAAAAATTTAAAGGAGTGTTTATAAACTAATGGACCATATAAATAGGTTATAAAACTATATTTCAAGCCTCATCAACACCTATAGGTGCCCCTTCATAACAAAATGCTCACCTACATCTGAGTAAGCAGATAATGAACTAAAACATGGCATCTAGGTCTTAGTATTTCTAAGATCAAGGTGAGAAAATAAGTAAAAACAAATTTATGATGATCATAAGGGAATATAAATAGTTTTAGACATTATATCAAGATTAAAATAGGAAAGAACACCTACAGGTGTAGTACATTGAAAGAAAACACAGTCAAGGTTATACTCAATTTTGTCAAAGTAGGGTGTATGGGAAGGAGTATGTAAAGATTTAAGGTTATGAGAAGAGATAAGACAAATTAATTATGATATTAATGATATCAAGAGGATATTTACATGGAAAATATAATAAATAAGGAGCTCTAAATAATGCAATACACAGCCTATACTCCAAACATTACACACAATCCTTTCTCTAAGAAGTATGTCTTGGAATTTGAAGATTTTGGAGGGACAAATGACCTAAATAAGGGATGAAATTTTATGAATAGGGTATATATGTATTTAGGAATCCTATCTAATAGTCACTTTGTTTGAGGGAATAGGGTAAGTACCCTCTATTTTGTCTCAGATAGAGGGTACTTCTCTAGAGTCAAAATTGGCAGGTTTTGGAAAATGAGGAAAAAAGAGTAGAGTATAAAATAATTTAAAATTTTAGTAAGGTTTTTAAAGTTTAATTAGACCTATTAGAATATTAAACATATATCATAGAGGAAGGAACCCCAACAAGATGGCCTATACCCTCAAACTTATAGGCAAGTCTACTAGGCAAGGTTTAGGCCTAAAGCCAAATGGGAAGTCACTTACAATTATAGTATTAGATATTTATTATAAAATATTGGATAATTTATATGGTATCATACCATAGGTGTTAAATCTCTTTATTTGTATATAAATAATAAGAAATTCATTTTTGAGCTTAGAGACAAACTAGGCCCATGCAAATGGGAGGAAAAGCTCGATAAGATAACTTGAAGTGCTCATATCTCTCTTGGTAATTTAAATGGGGATCTAAAGAGTTTGAATAGGTTAAAAATGGTATTTAACATTGATATTTTGTACTTTATTTGAAATTCCAACATCCTATCTTTATGAGTGAAGCTTAAGAGGGTAAAAGAGGCCTAAGCTCATCAAAACCCTTATTAATGACTAGTTTGAGAAGATTGAGCAAGTAATGCAAAAAAAATGGATAATTTGAATATAAAAATGATTGGATTTTGTATAATAATCACTAAATATCCATACCATTAGAATGAATTGTACATAATTATATGGATGGAGTATAAAACAAGGTATTTTTGATTATTTTGTGCATTGTGTAGGTTCTAGGAGGTTTCAAGAGATGAAATAAACTTTGGAAGACATAATGAGACTTAATATAACTAAAAATGTAAGTTTAATGAATAATAAAAACTCATAAGTGATCCTAATAGAGTTCTCATCTTAGCCAGTCAAAACTAGCATAGTGAACATGATGGTGAGAAGGGTGAAAAACTTTAAGTGGGTTGATTTTAAGGTGTGAATGATGCCTATACAGACATGTATGGTATTGAAACATGTATTTCACCACATTTTATGGATTTTAATGGGAAATTTATTCCTTTTTTGAAGCCAAGTGTGCAAGGTATGTGAAAGAGGAATTTTTTTTTAGTACAAGTAGTGATGGCTTACTTCTAAAAGATTTGAGGTGATTTAGAATACAACCAATACATGGAGAAGCATGTATGAACACTTACCTATCATTAAAATCATGAGACCTATCTCTAGTTGGTTTTGAGATGTTCAAATAGGGGTGAATAATGAAGGTAGTTTTCTGAGCCAACAAAGGGAATTTCATGCCACATTTTAAGAGTTTCATGCCTTGAATTGACACTTGTACTTATTAAATTTGCATGATAAATTTAAAAATCTATTTAAATGAACGTGTAACTCCTTATATAATCATGACAAGTGTCATTATTACCTTTGGACTTCTATTTTGTCACTTCTCTCTCAAGTTCTATAAGAACTTGTCATTTTGCCTTTGTAAAATATGCTCCACCTGAGTATGGTGAAGCCCTGCTCATTTGAATACCATGGATAAATAAAGACTACTAATTTTTACCTCTTCCATGACTAATCATAGTGTGTTAAATTGAATGATTTATCTTGCTCATGTGATGACTGTTGTTTCCTTAGCATTATTGTCGCATTATCCCACCTATTTGTAGCTTGAAAGCTTCTTATTTCAAGTCATGTGAAGTGTTTTATGATGTGTTAAGGTTGAGTGAGTTAGTATATTAAAATTTCTCCATTCTAGGCCTCTTGCCTAGTATTCTTATCCTAAACATTCATTACAACCTCATAATGAAATATTTATGTGAGAAGATTTAGTTTGGAGAAGTGTATGTTTAGTTAGTCTCTTAGTCTCATGTGTGACATGCAACTGGTTGGTAGTCATTAATAATGGTGTATCACCTCATTTAGGATAGTTTAATTTCATTTTTTTCTCCCTTTTCCCTCACAATCATAGGTGTAGTAGTGATCTAAAAATGGCACATCAAGGGATCTATCCCTATCTAGAATTCACCTCATTCTTAGGCTACCCATAGCCTAGAGGTGTTTCAATTATACCACTTGGATGAGGAGAGATGAGACATATCCTCAAAGGGTGAAAATACAAGTGATAATAGGAACATCTTCAGAGGATATACACATAAAATCTTAGACCTTTTCCTAACTCTTCTTTTGTTTTTAACTCACATGGACACTTTTTTACCCTCTCTCTCCTATGCCCTTCTTCTCTTATCTCTCACTTTATCTATATAAGTAGTCATGTTTGGATTTGTAATGGATCCTCCACCTGAATATGGTGAATCCTAGATTATTTTCATTCTTTTATAAATAAATAATAATCTGGTTTGCCTTTTCCATGGACTATTTCAATAAGTATGTTAGACTAGTTGATCTTGCTAAGTGATAGATTCTCTTCCTTGGCATGTTGTCCTTATTTTCATTCATGTTAAGTTTTTAAATTATCTTTAAGGTATCTTGAATTTTATCAAATGAATAATTCATGAGTTTATTGATCTTCTCTCCACTAGTGTCATGTCATGACCTTGTGTTTAGTCCTCCTAGCTCAATCTTGCTTCACAAACTTCCATGAGAAATACTAATGCAATAGGTAGATTTGGATTAGTGTTATGTGTAGATTAGGATTTTGTTTAAAGTTTAATTTAAATTATTTGGTAGTTTTAAGGTTATAATTAGTGCATCACCTCATTAGGATAGGTTTAATTTATGTTTTCTCTCTCCCTTTCCATATAAATGAGCTAGTAGTATAGGTGATGAGCTTGAATAGATAAATCTAGGGAGCTATCCCTTTAATCTAGAGGTTTACCCATGATAGAGGAAACCCATAGGCCTATGGGTGATCCCATTTTCCACTCAATGTGGAGAAGGTTTAAACTACCTCTCCAAGGGTGAAAAATTGAGTGACAATAGTTACATCTTCAAAAAATGTGGATGAAACTCCACTTATTATGCAAGAGCCTATTATTTCTAAATCATTACCATAAATTCAAAAGTTTCATGATGATAATTTTACTTCTATTTCTATATTTTAACTTCTATAATTTTCATTATATAGTCTTGTAGTGGATTATTGAACATTTTCTAATTCTGATAATCCCCTAGATGTGATCCAAAACCCATGGTACGAGACCCATCAAGTGTATTTTTTGGGACTCATATAAGTTCTAAAACTTATATTTCAAGTAAAAGCACATGTTAGTGGAATACATATGGTCTTGTTGAAAATCATAATATGCACTCTCATCATATCCCCTTGGAAGAGATTTACTAATATCAACCTCTATAGGTGTAGGGAATATATATTAAATAATGTAATATAATATTAAATAATATAAATTTAAATATATTATACTGAAATATATAATATATAATATTGGTCTATAAACTATATTAACATATATATTATATAACTAATGTTTAATATATAATACTTTTATGATATATACTATACAATATATATATAATAACTAATATTATATACATACATACATACATGATATATCATGTATGTATGTATGTATGTATGTATATATTGGTAAGAGGGTTTATGCAAAGTGAAAGAGTGTAAATTGATAGTTAAACCTAGTTACTATAAATCCATGACAATGCCAAAATAAGTACATTTAAAGTAATTATGTATGCAAACCTATCAAGATTTGAATCACTATGTAATGCTTTAGTCTATGATGGCTTGTATTCTTCATGTAAAGAGATAGCCTCTTAGCATAATATCTATGTCAAAATTTCAACTCTCTTGGTTTTGATCAAGGGGAAACTATATTAACTAGATAAGGAGCTCAATTGTGGATGATCAAGTTTTGTCTTGGTGATTACAATGAAAAAATTGATTTTGTTATAATGGCTCTAAACAAATTAGAAGTGACCAAGAGGAATTTTGGGTTTAAAAATTGGATATACATTTGAAGAGGATATATGTGTTACAAATACACCATCTATTGTATATATGCCTACTATGCCTAGTGATGATGCATTCTCAAGTATACCACCACCACTTATTTCTCTTAAAGATACTATTAAGGTTACATCTTCAAAAAATATGGATGAAACTCCACTTATTATGCAAGAGCCTATTATTTCTAAATCATTACCACCAGTTCCAAAGTTTCACAATGATAATTTTACTTCTATTTTTATATTTTAACTTCGATAATTTTCATTGTAAGGTATTGTAGTGGATTATTGAAAATTTTATAATTTTGATAGTTCCCTGGATGTGATCTAAAACCCATGGTATGAGACTCACCAAGTGTAATTATCTGGGACTTGTATAAGTCCTAAAAATTATATCTATGGGAAAAACATATGTTAGTGGAATGCATATGGCTTTGTTGCAAATAGCAATATGTACTCTCATTATATCCTTGTGGAAGAGGTCTACTCATATCAACCTCTATAAGTGTAGGGAATATATATTAAATAATGTAATAAAATATTATAATATTATATAATATAAATTTAAATATATTATACTGAAATATATAATATATAATATTGATTTATAAACTATATTAACATATATATTATATAATTAATTTTTAATATATATATTTTCTATGATATATATTATACAATATTTATATAATAACTAATATTACACACACACACACACACACACACACACACACACACACACACACACACACACACATCATGTATGTATGTAGATATTGGTGAGAGGGGTTATGTAAAGTGAAAGAGTGTAAATAAATAATTAAACCTAGTTACTCCAAACCCATGATAATGACAAAATAAGTTCATTTAAAGTAATAATACGCATAGACCTATCAGGATCTAAATCATCATGCAATGATTTAGTATATGATAGCTTGCATTCTTCATGTAAAGAGATAGCCTCTTATCATAATCTCTATGTCAAAACTAAAACTCCTTTGATTTTGATCAAGGGCATCTGTATTCACTAGATAAGAAGCTCAATTGTGGTTGATCAAGTTTTATCTTAGTGATTTCAATGGAGAAATTACTTTTGTTACAATGGTGCTTAAAGAGTTAGAAGTGATCAAGAGGAATTTTAGGTTTATAAATTGGATATAAAATTTAAGAGGACATATGTGTTATAAAGACACCATCTATTCCATGCATACCTATTATGCCTAATGATGATGCATTTTCAAGTATACCACCACCAATTTCTCCTAAAGATACTATTAATTTTACATCTTCAAAAAATGTGGATGAAACTCCACTTATTATGAAAGAACCTATTATTTCTAAATCATTAGTATTAGTTACAAAGTTTCACAATGATAAATTTACTTCTATTTATATATTTAAACATTTATAGTTTTCATTGTATGGTCTTGTAGTGAATTATTGAACATTTTCTAATTCTAATAATCCCTTGGATGTGATCCAAAACCCATGGTACAAGACCCATCAAGTGTAATTTTTTGGGATTCATATAAGCCCTGAAGTTTATATCTCAAAGAAAAGCATATATTAGTGGAATGCATATGACCTTGTTGTAAATCACATGCACTCTCATCATATCCCTATGGAAGAGGTTTACTCATATCAACCTCTATAAGTGTAGGGAATATATATTAAATAATATAATATATTATTATACTATTATAATATTATATATTATATATTAAATTTTAAATATATTATACTAAAATATATAATATATAAATTGATTTATAAACTATATTAACTTATATATTATATAATTATTATTTAATATATAATTTTTTTTATGATATATACTATATAATATTTATATAATAACTAATATTATATATATACACATACATATACATATATATGTATATGTATATATAATGTATGTATGTATATATTGGTAAGAGGGGTTATGTAAAGTGAAAGAGTGTAAATTGATAATTAAACCTAGTTACTCCAAACCCATGATAATGCCAAAATAAGTTTATTTAAAGTAATTATGTACATAAACCTATCAGGATTTGAATCACCATGCAATGATTTAATATACGATGGCTTGTATTATTCATGTAAAGAGATAGCCTCTTAACACAATTTCTATGTCAAAATTGCAACTCCTTTGGTTTTGATCAAAGGGCATCTGTATTTATTGGATAATAAGCTCAACTGTGGCTGACTAACTTTTGCCTTGGTGATTGTAATGGAGAAATTAATTTTTTTACAATGGTACTAAAAAAATTATAAGTGACCAAGAGGAATTTTGGGTTTAGAAATTGGATATAAATTTGAAGAGGACATATATATTGCAAAGACACCATGTATGCCTACTATGCCTAGTGATTATGCATTCTAAAGTATATCACCACCACTTATTTCTCTTAAAGATATTATTAATGTTACATCTTCAAAAAATATGTATGAAAATCCACTTATTATTCAAGAGCCTATGATTTCTAAATCATTATCATTGGCTCCAAATTTCCATGACGATAATTTTACTTATATTTCTATATTTAAACTTATATAATTTTCATTGTATAGTCTTGTAGTGGATTATTGAACATTTTATAATTATTATGATCCCTTAGATGTGATCTAAAACCCATGGTATGAGACCCATCAAGTGTAATTTTTTAGGACTCGTATAAGTCCTAAAGCTTATATATCAAAGAAAAAAATCTATTAGTGGAATACCTATGGCTCTATTGCAAATTTAATATGCATTCTTATAATATCTCCATGTAAGAGGTTTACTCATATCAACCTCTATAGGCATAAGGAATATGTATTAAATAATGTAATATAATATTATAATATTATATATTATACAATATAAATTTAAATATACTATACTAAAATATATAATATATAATATATAATATTAATTTATAAATTATATTAACATATATATTATATAATTAATGTTAATTTTTAAAAATATTAAGATATATATTATATAATAACTATTATTTTATATACACATACATAGATATAATTATATAAAATATATTTTTATATATGTGTGTGTATCATGTATGCATATATTGCTAAGAGGTGTTATGTAAAGAAAAAGAGTGTAAATAGACATTTAAACCTAGTTACTCCAAACTCAAGATAATGTTAAAATAAGTTCATCTAAAGTAATTGTGCGTGTAGACCTATTAGTATTTGAATCACTATGAAATGCTTTAGTCTGTGATGGCTTGCATTCTTCATGTAAAGAGATAGTCTATTTTCATAATCTCTATGTAAAAACTATAACTCCCTTGGTTTCGATTAGGGGGCATCTATATTTGATGGATAAGGAGCTCAACTATGGTTGATCAGGTTTTGCCTTGGTGATTGCAATGAATAAATTGCTTTTATTACAATGGTGCTAAAAAATTTAAAAGTGATCAAAAGGAATTTCAAGGTTAGAAATTGGATATAAATTTGAAGTGGACAATTATGTTACAAATACATCATTTGTTCCATGTATGCCTACTATGCCTAGTGATGATGCATTCTCAAGTATACCACCACTACTTTTTTCTCCTAAATATACTATTAATGTTACATCTTCAAAATTTTTGGATAAAACTCCATTTATTATGCAAGATACTATTATTTATAAATCATTACCATTAGTTCCAAAGTTCCACAATGATAATTTTACTTATATTTATATATTTGAACTTCTATAATTTTCATTGTATAGTCTTGTAGCATATTATTAAACATTTTATAATTTTAATGAACCCCTGGATGTGATCTAAAACCCATGATATGAGACCCATCAAGTTTAATTTGTTGGGACTTGTATAAATCCTAAATCTTATATCATAAGGAAAAAAATATTTTAGTGGAATGACTATGGCCATGTTGTAAATCACAATATGCATTCTCATCATATCCCTATGGAAGAGGTTTACTCATATCAACCTCTCTAGGTGTAATAAATATAAATTAAATAATGTAATATAATATTATATATTAAATAATATAAATTTAAATATATTATACTAAAATATATAATATATAATATTGATTTATAAACTATATTAACACATATATAATTAATGTTTAATATATAAAAATATTATGATATCTATTACACAATATAAATATAAGAACTAATATTACACACACACACACACACACACACACACACACACACACATGTATCATGTATATATGTATGTATATATTGGTAAGAGGGGTTATATAAAGTTAAAGAGTGTAAATCAATAGTTAAAGCTAGTTACTCTAAACCCATGACAATGTAAAAATAAGTTCATCTAAAGTAATTGTGGGCACATACCTATTGGGATTTGAATAACCATGAAATGATTTAGTCTATGATGGATTGCATTATTCATGTACAAAGATTTCCTCTTATCATAATCTCTACACCAAAAATGTAAATCCTTTGGTTTCGATTAGGGGCATCTATGTTTAATGGATAAGGAGCTCAACTATGGCTGAGAGGGTTTGATCTTGGTGATTACAATAGATAAATTTATTTTGTTACAATGGCACTAAAAAAATTTGAAGTGACCAAGAGAAATTTTGAGTTTAAAAATTAGATATAAATTTGAAGTGGATATATATTGAAAAGACACCATCTATTCCATGTATGCCTACCTAGTGATGATGCATTGTCAATTATACCATCACCACTTATTTCTCCTATTGATACTATTAATGTTACATCTTCAAAAAAATTGGATAAATCTCCACTTATTATGTAAGAGCCTATTATTTCTAAAGCATTACCATTAGTTCCAAAGTTCCATGATGATAATTTTACTTATATTTATATATTTAAACTTCGATAATTTTTATTGTATGGTCTTATAACAGATTATTGAATAGTTTCTAATTCTAATGATCCCTTGAATGTGATCCAAAACCCATGTTACAAGACTCATCAAGTGTAATTTTTTGGGACTCCTATAAATCTTAAAGCTTATATCTTAAAAAAAAAATCTATTAGTGAAATGCCTATGGCCTTGTTGCAAATCATAATATGCATTCTCATCAGATCCTTGTGGAAGAGGTTTATTCATATCAACCTCTATAGGTATAAATAATATATATTAAATAATTTAATATAATATTATATAATATAAATTTAAATATATTATACTAAAATATATAATATATAATATTAATTTATAAACTATATTAACATATATTATATAATTAATGTTTAATATATACAAATTTTATGATAATATTATACAATATTTATATAATAAATAATATCACACACACACATGTATATGTGTGTATTTTTTATGTATTTATGTATATATTGGTAAGAGGGGTTATTTAAAATGAAAGAGTGTAAATTGATAATTAAACCTAGTTACTCCAAACCCATGACAATGCCAAAATAAATTCATCTAAAGTAATTGTGGGTGTAGACCTATTGGGATATGAATCACCATGCAATGCTTTATTCTATAATGACTTACATTTTTCATGTAAAGAGATAACCTCTTAGCATAATATATATGTCAAAAATATAACTCACTTTGTTTCGATCAAGGGGCATATGTATTCTCTAGATAAGGATCTCAATTGTGGCTGATTAGGTTTTATCTTGGTGATTGTAATAGAGAAATTTATTTTTTTACAATGGTGATAAAAAAATTAGAAGCAACCAAGAGACATTTCAGGTTTAAAAATTAGATATAAATTTGGAGTAGACACATATATTTCAAAGACATCATTTATTCCATGTATGCATACTATGCCTAGTGATGATGCATTCTAAAGTATACCACCACCACTTGTTTCTCCTAAAGATACTATTAATGTTACATATTCAAAAAATGTGGATAAAAATCCACTTATTATGCAAGAGCCTATTATTTATAAATCATTACCATCATTTCCAAAGTTCCATGATGATAATTTTACTTCTATTTTTATATTTGAACTTCTATAATTTTTATTTTATGGTCTTGTAGTAGTATATTGAACATTTTATAATTAAGATGATCCCTTTGGATGTGATTCAAAACCCATGGTATGAGATCCATCAAGTATAATTTTTTAAGACTCATATAAGTCTTAAAACTTATATCTCAAGGAAAATCATCTATTAGTGAAATGCCTATGGCCATGTTGAAATTCATAATGTGCATTCTCATCATATCCCTATGGAAGAGGTTTACTCATATCAACCTCATTATGTGTAGGGAATATATTAAATAATGTAATATAATATTATAATATTATTTTATATAATATAAATTTAAATATATTATACTAAAATATATAATATATAATATTGATTTGTAAATTATATTAACATATATATTATATAATTAATGTTTAATATATAAAAATATTATGATACATATTATACAATTTGTATATAACAACTAAGATTACACACACACACACACACACATGTATATGTGTGTGTATATATGTGCATATATATGTATATGTATCATGTATGTATATTTTGGTAAGAGGGGTTATGTAAAGTGAAATATGTAAATCGACAGTTAAACTTAATTACTCTAAATCCATGACAATGTCAAAATAAGTTCATCTGAAGTAATTATGGGTGTAGACTTATCAGTATATGAATCACCATGCAATTTTTTAGTCTATGATGGCTTGAATTTTTATATAAAGAGATAACTTATTAGCATAATCTCTATGTCAAAGCTACAACTCCCTTGGTTTTGATAAGGGGAATCTATATTCACTAGAAAAGGAGCTCAACTATAGATAATCAAGTTTTATCTTGGTGATTATAATGAAGAAATTACTTTTGTTACAATGGTGCTAAAAAAATTAGAAGTGACCAAGAGGAATTTCAATTTTATAAATTGGATATAAATTTGAAGTGGACATATATGTTGCAAAGACATCATCTATTCCATGTATGCCTATTATGCCTAGTGATGATACATTTTCAAGTATACCACCACCACTTATTTCTCCTAAAGATATTATTAATGTTACATCTTCAAAAAATGTGTATGAAACTCCACTTATTATACAAGAGCCTATTATTTTTAAATCATTACTATCGGTTCCAAAGTTACATGAAGACAATTTTACTTTTATTTCTATATTTGAACTTCTATAATTTTCATTATATGGTCTTGTAGTAGATTATTAAACATTTTCTAATTCTGACGATCCCTTAGATGTGATTCAAAACCCATGGTAGGAGACCCATCAAGTGTAATTTTTTGGCACTCATATAAGTCCTAAAGCTTATATCTCAAGGAAAGGCATTTATTTGTGGAAGGCATATGGCCTTGTTGCAAATCACAATATGCATTCTCATCATATACATGTGGAAGAGGTTTACTCATATCAACCTCTATAGGTGTATGGAATATATATTAAATAATGTAATATAATATTATATATTATATAATATAAATTTAAATATATTATACTTAAAAATTCTTGTATGTTTTGAAATTAGGGTTAAGTTTAAATTTTTTATCTTGCCATTATTTTTTATTGCAATTAATGTCTCTCCCATTAGATTGTAGAGGTAAAACCACTAGAGGGATGGGGTGAATCAGTGAGCCCAAATAATCTAACTTCAATTATGATCTTTACAAATACTTAATCAACTACCACAAACATTCATGAAGCATAAAAAATAATCATAGCCATGAACAAGAGAGACAAAGCAAGATCAATCAAATAAAATGAGACATACATGGGAAATCCTCTTAGGGAATAAAACCCACTGAAACCTATAATTGGAGTATACAAAGAACTGATCAAGGAACTATAATCCCTATTTAGTGAGACACCAATCCCACAAGGTGCAACCACACTTGTCTAGCTAAGCTGCAACAATAACCAAACCTTTTATCAAGTTTTACCTTTCAAGGAAGCTACAAGCTCCTTATATGTTGAGATTAAACAACAAAACCTTATAAAAACTTCCACCTTTAAACTAATTTCAATAATACCTGATGATGGATCTCATTTTATCACACTTCACCTTTGCTCACACTCAAATAACAAACATACAATTATCCTAAAATAATTATGACCAACAAATCATATAAATAATCTTCAAATTGATATTCTCTGTAACTCATCCTTAGGTAACTATACCCCTCCTTCACTCCACACAACACACATAAGCCTCTCTACTATACCTCCTTAGTCTTTCATATATATATATGTAGAACCCATAATCTTTGGTTCTACTATTTATAGAGCAAAATTGATTAAAAACATCTTGGTCAACCATTATGATTATGTTAACGCTTAAGACATTTATCATATGAATAGAAAAATCAATACAATCTTCACATGTCAACCATAACATATATGGGTCACCCTTAAGCAACTACACCTTTTAAACAAGGCACTTGTATCTCTTATAGGTCTCATGAAGACCTATTCACCCATTACCACAACATGGATCCACTCCCTCAAACAAAACAAGGACATAGGACCATTTTAAAATACATGGATCTATTCCTTATGTCCCCTTAGACATACTCAAATGATCATAGTTACCTTAGCTCACATCTGCATGTGCTCAAACAATTCAAACACATACCTTATGCATATAGTCACCATGAATGAACACATAGTCAACTAATTAAGAATTGTTCATACTCAAGATACATTGATCACAACTCCAAATACACATAGAGCATCCTCATGGAGTCTACAATACTCCTAAATATATAATTCATCATGAGGCATCGAAACAACACCAACATAATCTGAATATCCTTCTTGGGTCACTTGCAGAACATATACAAAAATATAGTCAAATTTAGAGTTTCATAACTATGTCTATACACACTTTCAAATCTTCAAATATATATTTCCAGATGTGCTTTTAATTCGTCTATAAGTTCTCTTTTTATTACATCAACAAATTCATATTCTATCAAAAGATATGATATAAATATAGATCTCTAGTTTTTTTTAATGTAAAATTCAAATATTTGAATAGCAATGGTCATAGTTATCCTTTGAACATAATGCTCAAATATCATGGACTCTTAAATTAGGATCAATCTCACACCATTAATCTTGTTTAAGATTTAATTCATAGACTACTTAACTTAAACATTAAACCATAATAACTTTGACCTCATCTTGTATCCTCTCAAAATGTTGACTTAATGCACTCTATCAATCTCTATGGATAAACAAGGTTGATAAATGATCAATGATCACCATTGATAAAACTATATGAATTATTTCATGCCATTGGACCATTATCCTATACCTTTGTTCAGTTGTTAAACATCATGTAATTTTCCTCATCTCACTACCTCCTGACTCCTTGGAATCAATGTGCACCATTGATTTTGCTCAATATTTAACACATTCAAAAATGACTAAGTATGGGGACCATGTCAATATGAATGAGTATTTATTTTTGTACCTTAATAACTTATTCTACGCTTTAATGCATGATCTAAAATTTAGATTAGATTATCTCCTTCCATAGGAGAATCCAACCATGTGACCCACTACTCCTAGAACTCTCATGTATGTGATACATAACACCATTAACATGCCTTCTCATAAACTTTTGTCACAGAGCCAACCATGTCCAAATCTACCTGAGATGCCAACTTTGATCATCCATAACTTTTGTCATGCTTCAATACATGAACTCAAATTTAGCATAAACCATCTATGATCAAAACTAAATAAACCCATATGATCAATTTTCATTGAAACCTTCTCATGTGCAAGATATAAAACCTTAAAAATGCTCACTCAACTCTTTCTACCGCACTACAAAATTGGCTAAGTATGGGAAAACTTAGTCAATTTGCTTGGGATCCCAACTTTGCATATGTATATCTTTTAATGCATTACATCACATGATCTAGAATTAAGAAAAAATAAACTAAGTCCAAAACTAAACAAACCTATATGATCAATTTCTCTTGAAATGTCCACATGTGTGAATGCTATCCTCATTAACATGCTTACTCAAATCTTTTTGACCACTTTGCAAATTTGGTTATTGAAAAATAGTGAATTTTGACTAAGAAGCCAACTTTTCACCCTCATAATTTTGATCACACTTAAATGCATGACTTGATATTTGGCACATACCAACTAGGGATTACAATAATCAAAACTATATGAATAGATCCCCTTGACTCACTCCCATGTGGCAATGGTGATGTCATCAGACTGCCAACTTAGATTTTTTACCACTAGACCCAAAGTATCTAGATGAGAACTATGATCAACCATATGAATTATAATTATGCACAAAATCTCTAAAAGGATGGATCACATATTATATGACCCCTTACACATGTTCAAACCTCCATACTCATCCTTTATCCTCTCAATCTATGCTAATACTAAAGAATAATCAAGCCACCTTTAAGCTTATAAGAACAAGCACATTGCACACTTTGTCATTATTGCATAGAATATTAAGGTACTTCCTCCTTTCACTAGAGAACATTCATGACACCACCGTGACATCATAATGATAACTATCCAATAATATCCCCCTTTGTCATTGATGTTAACACCCATAAATATAAAAAATTATAACTCATCTTCTCTCTCTTCAAAGTACACCCATCAATATAGTAATGTATAGCTCATCTTCTCATTATTTATGTTAATAAACATGCATAAAAATTTAGGCTATAGTTTAGACTAAGCTCAACATAAAATAAAAGGGGCCCCAAGCTTAATAAAAAGAGACACAGCATAAAGTTTTAACCTAAGCTTTCATTGTATTAATAAATACAATGAAACTTTAGGGTAAATCCTTAGACCAAGTTAAAACATAAATAAAAGGGACTCTTTGATCTTTTTTTGTTGGATCTTGCTAGGCTAGATCAACGTATGTCATTAGATTTTGATTCAAAAGATCAAACACCATTAGCTAATCAATACTCTATCTAACATGGTTATGAAACATGTCATCACCATGTTCACTTTGGGCTCAGTTTGAAACCTTGAATTAATATGTCCCATTGATCAGAAGGTGTACGGTTAACTATATACCATGGATCGACAAAAACATGCTTGCGACTTATCATACACCATAATCTTGACCTTTTAAATTTGAACTTGCACCATCTAATCTTGATTGCCTGAGCAAATGTAGGCCATCGATTCAATATGTTAGGTCAAAGTCTGATTAGTGCTTGTGGATAGTGAAAAATACAACTAAGTCAGAGCTCAGAACTAATATAAGACTTAGGCTACAATATTAGACCAAATTTTTGATTCATATTAATAAATAAAAATTAAGACCTTAGGCTAAAGTTTAGACTAAGCTTGAAATAAAATGGGGCTCTACTAAATAAAAAGGACCATGCATTAGTTCAAATCATAAGGAACATAGGCTAAGGGATTTGGGGACCTAAAAGGGAAAAAGCATGGATTTTTAGACTAGGGTTTGGTCATGTAAATAAACACAACCCAACCTTAGTATAAAAATTTAACTAAGTCTATGGCATTTTAAAATGCTTTTGCATAAAAATGTTCCCACCAATTTTGAATTCAAATGGAAAGACTTGGGCCAGGGTAATTGGAATAAGGTTTTCAAGGTGATCAAAATGAACTCAAATTGGCCTTTGACAAACCAAAGTCTAGTAAAAGACAAATATTGATATTAAATCATAAAACATAGACATAATCCATTTTCAAGGGGGGCTCCATTAAACCTATAAATCTAAAACTCATAAATCTAATTTTAGCAAATTAAGATAAGATATAAACTAGAATCATGCACAAATATGCCAACCAAACTAGGTGTGGATGATCTTCAAATAAAGACAATGTGAAAACGTACTAGTAACACCCTAATCAAGTGAATTTTCTTAGAAATATGTTTTAAAATTTAGAGATTATGGTTCAAATTTATAATTAGTCTATTCATTCCACTTGATCAAGCACCATTGTTAAGACCTAGTCATGTTTAAAACAAGCCTCACACATGCAAAATTGGGATCAAATATCAAAACCTAGTCATGCTATGTGTGTGATTTGATTATACTTACTATTTTTCATGATATTTAGAGATCAATTTCCAAACTTCATGTCTTTAACCATTGACATTGACTTACAATATGTTTGAATATTCATTAAGAACCATGCTTTCAACTTAGGGAAGGATTGGACATTGCTAAGCTACCAAAAAGGTGTCCATAGCCTTGATAGAGATGAATTTGGATCCATTCAAGACCTTGATATAATTCTATCCAAGCATACATAACCCCAATAGAGATTACCTAAATCACCTTCGCTTAAAAAGTTCATTTTAAAATTTTTAATGAGCTCTTATTTTTGTTTTGTTTTTTGCTTTTTATAGACAATTTTCAGCTTTTTGGCAAAGGTTAGGAACCAAGTTACCTAGTTTTTGGGATGTGTTCAAGTGTCTAATATTCAGGCAATGATTCTTGGTCATAAAATTTATCCTAAGTAATGAATTTTATTTAAGTACACGCATGACTATGCTTCAATAATTTAAACTTTCATCTTGCATATATAAACTTTATTAGAATCAAGCTTAGATCATAAAAAAGTTCAAGATTTTAGGGAATGATTTGTCTATTCATTTGTCTTTACCAGTCTCCCTAAAATTTAAAAAACATCAAGCTCACATTTTAGACTCATGGTCCTTTTACACCTACACTCCCAACTTTGAAGTCCTTTTTTGAGTGACTAAATGAAACCCAAACCAAGGACTATCTTTAAAAGACTTATTAAGAGCAAAGAAAAACATAATAAAAGGCAAATAGATAAGATATAGGTGTTATATAAAAAATAGGGATAGGAAAGGAAGAATAAGAAAGAAACAAAATAAATCCCTACACTAACTCAAAAAAGAGCCTAACTCGAGGATCAAATGTAAATCATTTAATATATTACAGAGCCTTGAAATGTGGTTTATTCCATTCAATAGTTCCCTTTTATGGATAGGAGCACTTTCATGTGTGTGTCTTCTATATGATGCAGATTGGATTCCCACCTCCATTGATCCCTTGAACCCAAGATTGAATGTAGACAATTGATATCTATCTGGCTCATTTCTGATGTCTGTGTGATCATCAATGACATCTATGTGACCATCAAAATTTAAAACCCTGTGTTTTTTTATCCTAGGCTTAATTTTGATATCCTCATGATCATCAAATATGTTCACATGACCATCAATGGTGTTTGTGAGATTATCAAAATTTAAACCTCTATGGTTTTTATCCTAGACTTAATCTTGACATCCTCACAACTATTAAAGATGTTCATGTGACCATCAATGACATCTACACGATTGTCAAAATTTAAATCCCTATGGTTTTTAGCTTGGGCTTAATTTTGATGTCCTTATGACTATCAAAGACATTTATGTGACCTTCATCTTACTATTTTGGGTCTTTTTTATTCGGGCAATCATGCCTTTATCATTTTTTTCCAGAATAATCCTTCCAAGTATTTTAATAAGACAATTGTTTTAGAATTTTCATGTAGGCAAAATGCCTAAAGGAATTAACCCTTCAGACTTTTTGCAAACACTTTGGACAAAATAAATAAGTCCTTACAATTCTCCTAAAATAATGGAAATAACCCTTCAAGGTTTTTGTGTAGATAAAATACCTAAAGCAAATATCCCTTTAAGCTTTTTATTTGGACAAAATTCCCAAAAGAATATGGCCTTTGGACAATTTGAGCGAACACTTTTGTTGAATAAAGGATTTTTTCAATGGGAAAAATGCCCAAAGGAAAAATTCCCTTTGGAATTTTTTCCATGGAAAAACTATTTAAAATAAATAAGGAATTTACATTCTTTTCAAAGGAATTCAGAGTTTTTTTCCATGGGTAAAATCCCTGAAGGGCAAATTCCCTTCAGAATTTTTACCACAGACAAAAATGTCCAAACAAATGGACCTTACACTTTTCCTGAGGGAATTGGACTTAGATCTTTTGCCAAAAAAATTGGACCTTTTCACTTTTGCTAAAGGGTAAGTCCCCTTCATATTTTTTGCACAAACATTTTGGCCAAAAAAATAAGGCTTTGCATTTCTTTCAAGATTTTTGTGTAGGCAAAATGCTTGAAGGGTAAGTGCTATTCAAATTTTTTGTGAAACACTTAACCTAATACAATGGGACTTGGCTAAGACATTGAATTCTTTTGGACCTTTCGTAGAAGACAAAATGTTTGATGGATATAAGTCTTTAGATTTTTTGTCTGAGATAAAAAACCTGAAGACCTATTTTTGTTGGACATTGTGTTTGTGTAAAAAGCCTAAAAAATCTAAGGGAAAGACATATTCACCAAGTAAATACCAAATTTAGACTTACCTAATTTTCATATGAACTTAACCTTCCAAAAGAACACTTGGAGATGAAAGTTGGGCTAAGGACTTGGGAATTTTCACTTGATAAGGGATCAATTGCTTTAGTGTAATTTTGGGCACTAACACAAAGGAGGAACAAAGTTAGAAATACTTACCTTTGAAGATGAACCCATTGAGCCTCAATCTCTCTCTTGAATAAGGTAATTTTTAAGAGGTTGTGATATGTAAGGAGATAAATTAGCTCTAGGCTACACAATTATAGTCATATAAAATGTCAAAATTGGTAGCTTGAGTGTGGCTTGTGACACCTAACTCATATGTCCCTCTTACATTCTCTCATGACTCTTCTAGACACCTTTTTTCTTATTCCTAGTCATCCATAGGCTTTTAAGACCTGATCTAGCTCAACCAAACCCCATTTTCCATGTTTATTCCATCCACCCAACTTGGACTATAGCACTGGACCCTAGAATGTCCCATTTTCAACACTACTATCCAATCACATTTTGAGCCCAGGTGACCATTTTCTCCTGATTCCTCTTCCTCATTATGTCAACCTAGCATGAATGCATTTAAACCATTACCAATAGATCTCTATAAAATCCCATTCAAAATTTATTTAGAAGGGGTTGGCAAATATTAAAAAAACAAGAAAGAATACAAGCAAGACCACTAATGCAAATTTCCCTATTATCTATATACAACCATCCAATATAGCTACCAACCTATTCAAACCCTCACACTAGTCCTTAGCCACCTCAAGCATACCCAGTTTAGAATTTTTACATATGTATAACACTATTTCACAAAACACATCAAGTGGGAGAACTACATATGGCTTGATCCCTCTTTAGAGTATTAGTATGTAGGCAGTGTGCCCACACAAGGGGTGTGGATAGATGTTTAGTGCATCTTACACACACTAACCCCCCTTATTTATTAAAGTTTTCATTTAAGTTATAGCAAAAGGAATATCTAGGGTTGGCTATTAAATCATGTCTACAAAGAGATTCATTGATAGTCAAAACTTGAAATTTCATAAGCAGACTAATATAAGAATAGTAGACAAAACCTAAAAAACTTAGATATTTATGACCAATTTAGATAAAAATGGAAGGACATCAAAAATAACACCAGAACTTGAAGTGTCCTATTTTTGGCACTCCTATCCTTTCACAAAATGAAATCCAATTCTTAATTTGTGATAGTGTCCCAGTCCTGTACAACTAGTATCGACTTCTATCTCAGCCTAGTTTTAAGATAAGTTATATTTCTCCTATTTCATTACCATTTTTAGAAAGCTATGAAGGTCAAATATATTATACAAATTAGTACTCTATTTATTGATATATATTTTAATAATTTATTCAACTCATACCCTTAACTAAATAAGAAATAAGACTCTAATATTCCCAAAATAGTTAAATAATTTGGTGAACCCGACTTACTTTATCTATGCAAAAACCCTAGAAACCGTAGGGTAAATCCTTACTAATTTTTTCCAATAATTTTATAATTTTCTACATGCATATTTAAATAAAAAATTAAATTAAATTTTTAAAATTCTATAGTAATTTAAAAAAAATATATTTTTTTTCCCAACTTTAGTTACACATACTAGGCCCCTTTAAATCACAATTTTTCCAATATTTTTCTAATTTTCTACTTGCATATTTAAATAAAAAATTCACTTTAATTTTTAAAATTTCATAGTAAATTTTTTAAAAATATCATTTTTTTAAAACCTTAGTTGCATATACTAGGTCCCATTAATTTTGAGGTATCACCGTACATGTTTGTAAGCTTCATATCTTTTTTATGCATTTTTTAGTTTGTTGTTTTTAGGCCTTTACATTTCCTATATTAAGTACTTTCCTTCCTTATCACTTTACTTATTACAAATTATTGAAATAAAATCAATCCATTTTTAATTTATTTTCTTACATTAATAATGCCCCAATATACCAGTTTTGATGAAACTGATAAAAGGGAACTTCAAGAACTCTTAACTAAAAACCCTGACATGAAAGATGACATGCTTAAAATAATATAATAGGAACAAAAAAAAGTGAACAATGGTCAATATTCTCAAACCACAAAGCAATCATTTTCAAATGACACTATGGGGGTAACTATGTCTCAACAACCCCCTATACTAGCCTAACTTGCCTCTATGCCACCACAAGCTACAACTACTACATATTTGTATCTTGATGTGATAGCCCTTGTGTAAAAGATAAAATCTCTTCATTCTAAGGTTCTACATCTTGAACAAGGTGATTCTAGACCTACACAGGCCTTGGATTCTTTTACTCTACTTTATACACTATTGGCATGTCATATTGCTTCTACACCCTTACCACCAGGTTTTATTCAACCCAAGTTCACTCTATATGATGGAAAGGGTGATCCAGAGACACACTTGAGAGATTTTCACATAGCATGCTTGGACTATGTACCAAATGACTAGTTACTAACCAAGATATTTCCATTGAGGCTAAAGGATTATGCTTTACAATGGTTGTATAGTCTATTGAATTAGTCAGTCAATGCATTCAATCCTTTAGCTAACATGTTCCTAGCTCATTTCAACATTAACATTGGTGATAAGGTTTTGTATGCCTAAGTTTTACAATAAAAACAAAGGTCAAATGAGCATCTCACAAATTATGTTCTTTAATATAAGACTATCTTAGTTAAGATGACTAGCCACATGGATGATCAAGAGTTACAAGATCTCCTTAAATAGAGTCTTCTACTAGCCTTGTATGAATCAATAATGTTCAAGAGATTCTCTTCTTTCACTAAGTTATATCATACACTAAAGGAAAGAGAAGTCAAATTAATTTCAATAGGCAAACTCAAGTACAAAAGTATAGTAGAAACAAAAAATAAGAGTAACAACAAAGTCCCATACAAAGTAAAGGTCAATGATAGTAAGAGTCAAAATCAACCAATAGTTAATGTAGCTTCAGAGATCCCTCAATGAGTGGTTTTATCTATGCCTCCTTCATGAACTTTTTCCAATATACTAGTTTTTTTTTTTTTTTTTTTAAAAGGGGTAAAAATAATATTAATAAGTAAAGAAAAGCATTACAAGAAGAACGGGGGGCAAAAACCCCTAGAAGAAAGCAGCAAAAACTAAAAAACTAGGCACACACCCAACTAGACAATATTATGAACCTCCCTATCAGCCTCTAGAATTCTTTCCAAATCAGAACGCAATGTTAGGGAGAGACCCCCAATCCTCAATGTTTCCACCATCCAAATGGTCTGATGCCCATTTAGCCAAAAAATCTGCTGCCCTATTCCATTCACGCACAATGTGAGCAAAAGTAACGCTATCCATAAGCAAACAAATCCACAAAATCTATTGCACAATTAGCGATAGTTACCAATTGACATCCACCACTTTCCTCTTAATGAGTAGGTTAATCAAGACTTGAGAGTCTAATTCATAGATAATCCTACACCAACCTAATGCCTGTACCTTCTCAAGGGCATAAAGAATGGCCTAGCCTTCCATCATGTTAATGGTTTGCAGCCCCTTAAGAACTGAAAAAATAAAAATCACCGTACCTTCAGAATCCCTTCTTATCCCTCCAATACCCACTGGTCTTAGATTACCTCTGGAGGAACCATCCATATTGATCTTGAGAATCCCACTAGGGGGGTTGCCATTGACCAGTCCTGAGAATCTGCTCCTTGACCTGCTTGCTACTCTTGACACATGCTAACTTACCTATTAACTGCTTCCAAGTTGTGCCACCACTTAAGCATCTTATTTGGTCAAAGGAAGGTAGATCGCACTCTTTACTTGGATGGTTTCCTAGATCATCCCCACCACTTTTTTCCATACTTGCTGCACCATGACCCTCACCCCTCAAAAAAAAATATTTTCCAATCTACTAGTTTTTCCAACTAGAGTTTTATGATAACTTTTGGAATGTAATATCATATCTCTCCCTCCTATTTGAGAAGTTGATGCAACAAATCCTCTTCTATAGGGATATGATTAGAATGTATTTTGTGATTTTTATAGGGTATCGGGCCACACAACAAATAGATCCATCAGTTTGAAACACAATAAATAAGACATGATAGATGGTAATGTTATTGATCTTGGCACTTCAGTTGAGCCTCTTCAAGTAAAGAAAACATAGGATAAAGCTTTTAAAATATTCTTAGATCCTTTTCCACATCATTCTAAACAAGAGACAGGGGATACATCAAGTGTTCACCATTGCACATCCTCTACCAGCTACATATTAGGCACCTTTAATTGAGTTACACCCTTTGAGCAACATGATTAGTGTATACAATTCCAGAGTTCCAACTAGACCTTTGATCTCCTTCTCAGGGTAAGAGATAGTTGAGGATGATTTAGATTATCATGCACTCTTTATCAAAGCTTACTTTTATAATCATCCCATTCATAGTGTTCTCATAGACAATGGATCTAGTGTGAACATGTGCACTATGACATTACTACAACATTTGGGATATTGAGAGTAGGATATTATCCCCATGGATATAGTTATTAGTGAATTCAATGGGCACATACAAAGTTCATTGGGTGAGATTTCAATTCCTCTATAGGTTGGTCCAACATATGTGGCCACACCATTTACTATTGTGCTTAGTGCATGAGTTTTTGATATGTTACATGGTTGACCATAGATTTAGAAACTTTGAGCAGTACCTTTTACAATTCACAGATGCATGAAATTAATTCATGCTAATCATGTTGTTATAGTTTGTGGAGTTCTATATGAGTTACCACTCCCCACTTCAGATCCATCTTCTACTTTATAGTTACCAATTTTAGTTTCTCCACCAATTTTAGTTCTTCCTAGAGTTCATATTTAGACATAGTCAAAGCCTCCATCACTAGCATAAAGAGTTCATACACTTCCACAAAGGTCTTTTTTAGAGAAACCATAATTTCAAAATTTTAGACAACTTCTAGCTATAGTGTTCACACCCAGGGTAGTCTCATTGAGGTCTTATACATCTACACATAGATCACATGTTCAAAGAGATTATCCTAATATTAGATGGGTCCCTAAGAACCCTATAGTTGCATCCACTTCTCAGAGTTACAAGGGGACCCTATAGTTGGTTTATAATTTAGAGATTTAGATAATTTATAGTATATATAGATTTTAAAGCCACAATCCTATCCCTTCTATCATTCTTTGAAATCATGCACAATCCCTCTCTTTGATACAAGACACCATGATAGGGAGTCTCCCATTAGACTCATTGGTTACTATCATTTTTTCTCAGTCTTTTTTGTACATAGATTCTTTCCAATTTCTTGTACATAGTCTCCTCATGATTGATTTTACATAGATTACATTTAAAAAATACCAAAAACAATACAAAAAATTCAAAATCCAAAAATAATACAAAATATCAAAAAATCTAAAAACATTCAAATAATTTAAAAATTTAAAAAAAATTCAATTATATGCATTCTCCATGCTTTACATTTCTAATACCATGCTAGACTTACATTTGCTATTCTATTCTATTATTTGTTGATTTATCTACATTACCATGCTTCACTTGATATTAATTGAGTGTGTGCAGTGACATCCAGATCCTTGATTGCTTCACTTTACCCATTGAGGGGGTATCCTACTTCTACATTCGAGACATACATAAATATATCTACCCATAAGGGGCATCTTCTACATGACTACACCATCTAGATTATGTCATTCCGACATCACACACTCTAGTTATCATGTTGATGTACATTACTTACTAGCTCACATAGATTACTTTATCGACATTCACTAGTATATATCATTTGTTTATTTCTTAGCATATACCTAGTCTTGTACTCCATGTCTTTCATACTTTCACTTCTTGATTTAATTATTTAGATGCGATTGTATTTATAGTATTTACATGCTTTACTTTCTTGCTTTGTATAGCTAGATGTGATTACATTTCCCAATTCCTATTGTGTCTTCTTGTGTGTGCCTTAGGAAATTTGTCAATGTCCTTTTCTTGTACTCTTATATGTTATTTGGACCTCATGCCAACCTTGCTTGTTTTTAATTGTATATGTATGTGGCATTTGAACATGCCTTGTATGTTTACTTTATAGTTTGAGTGACATGTGCCCATGTCCCTTATTTTCTTGGCCCCTTGGCCACTCTTGTATGCTTGTTTCTTCTTACCTTGTGTGCTTGTTGCTTATTTTCTTCTCACTATTTTCAATGCCATGAACCACATCATGCATTATCTTATTTTCTTGGATGCCATGATGAACATCATGCTCCATCCCTCCTTGACAAATAACAACTAACCAGAATTCTAGTTTTATTTTAGTACATTACACATGTTATTACACTGTTACATCTATCTAGGCATACCCCTATTGATTTAACAATATCTCTTACAAATTATGTTATATATTTAGACATCATTTCAATTATCATTGCTATAACATGTATTTCATAGAATAACACACTTGTAGGTCTCTTTCTTTTAAGGGAAGTCATTATAGGGTCTTCATTTATACCCACAAAAGAGGGGGTAATAAACAGAGGTTTTGTCATAGAAATAAAACTCTTATTGATTGAAAAATTAGTTTTTATAATACTCAATAGCAATCAAAGGTCAAACCAGGTAGAATAGACTAGAAAAATAGTGATGATTATATAACATTCATTAGTTTTAGCAAAGGACAATAGTGTCAGACATAGAAAATAATGGTGGAAAGAAAGGTGTCTTATTTATAGTTCTCTTATCCTAACAACAAAAAACCCAAATTTTCTAGAAATAGGCAAAAAGGTAAGCTCAACTACAGTTTTGCACATACATACTAGTTTAGATTCAGTAGTTTTAGTACAATTTTTCTCAAAGAATCTAGATATAGGGGGAATCATGCATTGCATGATGACTCTTTTAGTTTTAGATTAGATAGTTGCTATAACTTCTAGATCAAAATCCATATTATAGACACTAGTGATTGGGGGAAATGTGTGCAACATATTTGAATTTTTTTTTGAGTTTAATATATTACCCATGCATTCTAAGTAGTTTCATACCTTTTTCCATCTATAGGTGGTTAGCATCATTTTAGAGTGGATTTCATACAAGCCTAACCTCCACATTATCAAGTGGATTCCACATAAGCCTAGTTTCCATTTTTGGAGTGGCTTTCATACAGGACTAATCTCCTCCTTCCAGAGTTGGCCAAGATTGGTCTAGTTTTTAGTATACATTCAGATATCCATACCACATTGTCAGATTATAGAGAATTCATGGGATTTAAGAGCCATCTCATACAAAATACATTCATACCGGTATTAGTTTATAGCTTCACTTCATAGGGCAATGATGAAGCCAAAGGATTATCTAGCCTTTGTATTATTAAGCCACCTACTTAGAGGGATTAAACGCATAGTCTAAATATCAATTAGCATATGCATGACTACCTAGCTTCACTTAGTGGGTGACAATAGAGCTAAAGGGTCAGCCTTTTCATTTTTGATACACTCTTAGGGAATTGAGCACTCAACTCCATTCAAGATATTAATCTTGGTATAACACATACCCAATATCACATAGCTTCATGGGCTTAACCCTTATAGGTAAGTTTAGGTATGATTTATATTTTTCCTTTATCCTAGTATTTCACTTTATTGCATCACTATAATAAAGGGTTAGGGGAAAATATAGTCATATAAAATGTCAAAATTGGTAGCTTGAGTGTGGCTAATGACACCCAACCCATAAATCTCTCTTACAAGCTCTCATGACCCTTTTAGACACCTTTTTAATTATTTCCAATCATCCGTAAGCTTTTGAGACATGATTCTAGGTCAACCAAACCCCATTTTCCATGATTATTCCATCTCTTTGGGTCTCATACCTATAGGATAATAGTGCCCAACTTGGGCTATAACACTGAACCCTAGGGTGTCTCATTTCTAGTGCTATTGTCTAATCACATTTTGAGCCTAAGTGACCATTTTATCCTAATTCCTCTTCCTCATTATGCTGGCCTAATATGAATACATTTAACCCATGACCAATATATATATATATAAAAACCCATTCAAAGTTCATTTAGAAGTGGTTAGAAAATATTATAAAAGCAAGAAAAAATATAAGACCACTATAGAAAATTTCCTTATTTTTTTCATACAATCATACAATATAGTTACCAGCCTATTCAAACACTCACACCACTACCTAACCACCTCAAGCACACATAGTTTAGCATTTTTACATCTGCATAACACTATTACACAAAGCACATCAAGTGGGAGAACTATATATGGATTGATCCCTCTACAAATTATTGGTATGTAGGTAGCATACCTACACAAGGGGTATGGATACACATTCAGTGCATCTTATACACACTAACCCCTCCTTTCTCAATTTTTTAATTCAAGTTTTAGCATAAGGAAGATATAAGGTTAGATATTAAATCATATATATATAAAGATTCATCAATAATTAATACTTTAAATTTAATAGGTGGAATAATACAAGGACAATGGACAAAACCCAAAAAACTCAGATCTCTATGACCATTTTGGACAATAGTGAAAGGACCTAGACTATAGTGTTGGACCTTGAAGTGTCTTATTTTTTACGCTCTTATCCTTTCATCAAATGAAATCTAGATCCTAATTTACGATAGTGTCCTAGTTTTGCATAACCAATACTAGCTTTTATCTTAGCCATCTTAGCCTAGTTTTACGATAAGTTATATTTCTCCTATTTCATTACCATTTTTAGAAAGATATGAAAGTCAAATAAATTATAAAAATTAGTACCCTATTTATTGAAATATATTTTACTAATTTAGTCAACTCAAACCCTTAACTAAATTAGGAATAAGACTCCAATATCACTAAAATAATTAAATCAACAACTTATCAATGCATCTAAAATACGTATCCACAAGACAAGATCTGTATCTCCAAAGGAAGTATGAAACTCTAAGATTTATCCTCAAGTAGAAAGGTGGATAAAAAAGTACATATTATCTCTTACTTCTTCTCTTCTCTAAATAATGGTAAAATGAACTTGTATATATAGGTAGATCTAACCCTAAGCCCTTCCAAAAGTTTTAACTGACATGGTCAACCTAGTATTATTAAGGACAAAAATTCACTAAGTCATGGGCTAGGTCAGCCAAGAGTTGACCTAGACCCTAAGTGAATTTTACCCAAAACTATACAGGGTTGACCTAGTTGACCTAGTATAGCCGACAGTCAAAAAGGGGATAAGTTTAGGAAAGGAGGATAAAAGGTGGAAAATGACTAGAGAGTGTGCAAGAGAGAAGAATAGGCTTATGGATAAGGTTTTCAAGAGATAAGTGTGTATATAACAAGTGGTAAAAAGGAAAATAATCCTACAAATCACCAATTGTATACCACCCCTTTCTTAGTATACCTGTTAAGGTGTGCACGTAGAGAGATTGAAACTTGATGGGTTCCTAAAATATACAAAGTGTCAGTAGGTGATAAAAGTTTGAAAATATTATGTCTATACATATACCTCATTCGAAGCTCATCACGTGTCACATGAGTGCAACATGGGATGGTGATTTATGAATAAAACATGAGAACACATAACACTGATGCTAAGTAAAATGCAGTAAGGAGAAAATAAGATAAATAAAAGGACAAAATTGAAAAACACATACCTTTACTTATCTTAGTGTTGTAGATAAAGAATTAGACTATAAGAGAAGTGAAAGCATCTAACGTGAGGAATATTAAGCAAACCTATAGAGATTAGTGAAATGAATAGACAAAAATCAATTTTTTTGGAATATAGGCATATAGTAGTAGAAAATATTCTCTACATCATCATGATTATAGAACATTTTATAGCTCAAAAAATAGATTAGTAAAATAAATATATGAACAAAAAAAGGAATTTGACAAAAAATATTTGAAAGGTAATGAATTGTGAAAAACAAGTTTAAATAGGGTGAAAGGGAAGTAATTTGTTATTTTTGATTTATGGGTGAAATTAAAAGAGATCTGAGAGACCAAATGAGCTAGGATGGTAAGAAGATGACAATCAAGATGAGAGGGATGGTGATTGGTGACAACTAGATAGGTAATAATAGATGGTTGAATTTTGTTTAAGTTTATCTGAGATAGACTAGAGACAGATAGATTTTGGGATGCATTAGTGATCTAATATCTATCTAGTTTAATTTTTGTAGATGTTATAGAGGAGGAGACCATACCTGAGTGATGGGAACACTCCATGAGATCTTTGATGAGGCATTGGCACCCTATGACCCAATGACATTAGAGTATCCTAAGATAGAGTTTGTCCTAAGGAGTTAGTTTAAACTGGTAGGAGAGGAAATGAAGCAAGTATTGGCATGTAGGGAGGAGACACATCCACTAGTAGGGGTGGGAGTGAGAGAAACACAAGCATGGTAGGATTTGGATCTAGAAAGAGCCACTCATATAGCTACCAAAACCTAATTAGCACTAGTTCATGCCCAACTATCATAGGTATAGACCCAAGTGGCCAACCTATAGGGGTAAGTGATAAGACTAATATCTTTAAAAACCTATTTATATCATACTATTCAGAGGGGATAGTCTAAGGCATCTATGGATAGTGTGTCTAAGACACAAGATATACATGATAGACCCCAACCTTAGAGTTGGGTGTAAACATTAGAAAATTACACACTTGCAGTTCTAGGTGTCTGAATGTCTCAAGACCACCTTAAATCATCCTAAAACCTTCCTAACCCTTTTTACACCCTCATAACTTAACCAAAGTCCCTATTCTACCCATTTATATTCAAAAAGTATTATTTGAAAACACCATTCAAAAATAGTTTTTGAAATCACTATTCATAAAACACTATTCATGAAACACTATTCATCTTTACTATTCACTATGGGACCCACTTTCACTATTCATGATGACATGGAAAATTAAATGGCATATGACATGACAAATGACGTGGAAAAATGATGTGGTAAAGTGACATGGCTTGGTACCCCACCTTTAGCCCCTTTTTCCAAGATGCTTAATGACCTCATTTAAACATCAAAAGGGTCCCCAATTGAAATGGGTCGAATTTATCCTCAAAGGTAAGTAATTTGACTTAGTTTCTAATTTTCACATGAAAATATCCTTCAAAATTGACTCACCTGCCCCTTTCACACCTTGGGAGAGACAAAGAGCCCCCATTTAAGACTTCTTAGCCCCGATAAGAGAATTAGCAGCCCAAATTAAAATATTCACCCAAATCACCTTGAATCACCCATGCTCCCTTTAAAAATGGCACCATATTTGGTGGGAGAACTATTAAAAGTCATAAATGAGGACAAATAAGGGTGTAACAAAGTCTTTGGTCCCATATTTAAACCATGTGCACAATTCCTTTTAAACTTGGACTTGGATGCAAAGTAGGGAGACTTCACAAACCCCATAGGAATATTCCACCAACCCCATCCTTGAGCTTGGGGAAAAATTTACCATACTTATAAGGTGGCCTCTTTTGGCATGTTTCCTCACAAAAAAACTATAAATACCCCCCCTCTCCTTCACCCAAGGAAGAGGTTGAAAAGTTAGAGTATTACTACCCAAATTTTATTGAATGTTTTCATCCATTTCAAGGTGGTCATTACTCTTCCACATCTTGGAGAAAAATAATTCAAAGTAATGAATCTCTACTGAAATTACCTCAAGACATATTCATCAACAATCTTCAACAAACCATCTTCATCAATAAGCATCTACAAACATTGAGGTAATATTTTATTTTTTTATTTCAATTTATTTATTTATTTAATTTTATCCTCCCTTCCCTTAACCTTTTCACTCCCTTCACCATTATTTTCTTCATCCCTTCCTCATCTTACCATTTACCCTTTTACCCCTTTACCCCATTTTGCCTCTTTGCCATATTTCTCACTTGACCTCTTTCACCTCTTTGCCACACTTGACATATACTCTTCTTTGACTCATATATCCATTTACCCTTTTGTATCTTTGTATCCTTGATCATTTACCCAACCTAAAAAAATAATTATTTTGACCCTTACCATTTTACCCAAACCCCCAAACTATGTCCTTGCCTTGACTAGTTTTAGCATGTGCTAGATTTAGTCATTTTTATTTGAATAAGTATTTCATTTATTTTTGTACTTAGCATTTATTTTATCATTAATTTATATGAAATTAAATTTATTTTATTTTATCATCTTCATTTTTTATTAGGGGAGTGATTGACAACCATCCAAGGAAGCTTTAACTTCTTGGATCTAACATATGCTAGGCGGTCCACCCTGCATCTTTGTCTAAAAAACAAGCTTGTGGTAGTGTTGTCTTATTGTAGGTATTCATTCCAAGAAAAAAAGGAGTTATCTCTTCATCTAGTTATCGATGAGTACATGTTTACCAGGTACACACCCTTCATCTTGTGTTTCTATCTTTTCTCATGAAAACTAAGAAAAAAAGCAAAAAATTACAGAAACATTTTGGCATGCTCGGTGGGACCTAGCATTATCTAGGTGCCCTTTTCTTCCATTTTTTCAATTTTTTCATTTTCATGCTCTCATCCTTTATTTTATGCTCATGAAATCTAAAATCTGAAATTTATTTTGGCACAAAGTAAATCTTTATGTTATTTTATGTTCATAAAATGAAATTTGAAATTTGAAATTTCTTTTAGCATAAAGTAAATATTTACATTATTTTATGTTCATAAAATTAAATTTGAAATCCAAAATTTATTTTGGCATAAAATAAATCCTTTCATTCTTCTATTCTCATTAATTTGGAATCTAAAATTTCCTTTGGCATAAAATAAACCTTTGCATTATTCTATGCTCATTCAAAGACATCAAAAATTTCCTTTGGTTTAAAATCAAGTGCATTCATGGTTTGATTTCTTAATTAGATTACATAGCTTTAATTAAATAGGTAAATTAATTTTAGACTCACTTTTTGTCTTCACACACAAACTGAACCACTTTCATAATCAACACACCAAAACAACACTTGAGACAAGGTCCGACTTGGGTTTCATCACCAAGCAACAACCTTACCCCTACCCAATTTTTGTACTCAAATTTAATCACTAAGGGGTTAACCAACTCCATTCTCTGGTGGAGTATAAAATCTAAAAAAATAGTATATTTTAGCTAAGCGACCTGACTCGGCTTTGAGTTTGTGAAGTGTGGGGAACAAGCCCCCCCTACCAAGCCACATACCTAGTTCAGTGTATAATTGAATATTGAGAGCCTAAACATCCTAAAACTAAACTTAGACAAATTTTTATAGGACATTTTTAAGACAATTCCCTTCATACTAATTTAAGGCTTAAGCCAACAAGAGATAATTAAAACTACATGACTTAACATTCTCTAGAGCATGTTGATTTCTTTCAATTTATTTTCTTTTTTCAATTGATTCTTATTTGAGGTACAAGGTTTGAATTCCTCTCTTTAGTTTATAAAATACATCAAAATTTTGTTTTAGTTTAAAATCAAGTGCATTAATGGTTTGATTGCTTAATTAGCTCACGTAGATTTAATTAAATAGGTAAATTAATTATAGACTCACTTTTCATCTTCACACACAAACCAAACCACTTTCATAATCAACACACCAAAATAATACTTGAGACAAAGTTTGACTTGGATTTTATCACCAAGTAACAACCTTACCCCTACCTAGTTTTTGTACTTAGATTTAATCACTGAGGGGTTAACCAACTCCATTCTCTGGTGGAGTATAAACTCTAAAAAAATGGTATATTTTGGCTAAGTGGCTTGACTCAGCTTTGAGTTCATGAAGTACAGGGAGAAAGCCCCCAGTACCAGGACACATACCCGGTTCAATGTATAATTGACTCTTGAGAGCCTAAACATCTTGAAACTAAACTTAGATAGCTTTGTTTAGGACCTTTTGAAGCCAATTCCCTTCATACTCATTTAAGGCTTAAGCCAACAAGAGATAATTAAAACTATAAGACTTAACATTATTTAGAGCATGTTGATTTATTTCAATTTCTTATCTTTTTTTAACTACTTCTTGTTTGAGGTACGAGGTTCAACTTACTCTCTTTGGTTTCTCACATGGTCTTAACCTGACTATAAGTGAGAAACCAAACCAACCTACCCCCACCTCCTTCATTATCTTTACCCATGGAGTACATCTTAGATGTTGAGGTGACACCCCATGATTATCCTCATCTACCTCATTCACCTAATAGACCCTCAGTGGTCCCCAAAGGGAATGCTAACTTCACTTCCTATCTAAATAATAAATCAATGGCCTTGTAGCATTACCTTGTCACCTTGGCCCTTCATGCCCCAACCTTTTCCATACCTCTCTTGAATCCACCTTATGGCATGCTATACCACCTCATGGTGGGTGTCACCTCTACCCAACCTTCTATTTCTCACACTTCTTCCTCAAATCATGCCCTCTAGTAGATCAAACCCAATTGAATGTCTCAACCACCACTCAAGCACCCTTAACCCTGACTGACTCAGCTCACATGGAGATGAGTGTACTCCTTCCCATCGATACCCTACCAATCATGGGTCAAACTTCCACTACTCATTCTTCTTCCCCTCTTACCACTATCTAACCAACCAACACCCCTATTTGAATCCTAGTGCTTTCGATACCCAAAACACTTCCATCCAAACTTGGGTAACCTCTCAAACCCAACCCTAACATACATCCATTACCCCAACCATAACTATTCCCCAACAGATATCTTCCACCTCTTATCAATATGTGGCTAACCCACAAAGCCATATATCTTCCCCTACCTCTTCATTAGCTCCCACAAGTTCTTATGGGGTACCCCCTCAATAAGCATCAACCTCTTACCACCATATTCTCTCTTCCCAACCATCCTATCAGTTTATCAATTCTACCATTCCCCAACCCAACCCCAAACTGACTTGGTCAAGATGTTAATCAATAAAGTTAATAATTTTGAATCTTCATTTTCAGGATCCAACAACCTCTTTTCTTATAACCAAATATGTAACAAACCCATCCATCCATACATCCCAATCTATACCTACCATCCCCGATGGGAACTCTAAAAATTTACTAAGTTCTAAAATAAGGAGGACCCCCAGCAACATCTTAGGGCATTTTTGCACTCATGTTACCTAATTTCCCATGACAACTCCTTACTTCTCTACACATTCCCCATGTCTCTAGCAGGGCCAACCTTAGATTGGAATAGTGCCTTGCCTAAGCATTATATCATCTCCTTCGCTCAACTCACCCAAATTTTCTTGGAACACTTTTCAATCAATATCTCCAAGTATGTCTCCATTACCGACCTCTACTCTATCTGGTAATATGAAGATGAGTATGTTACTGACTTTGTCACTTATTGGAGAAGCTTAATAGACCAACTTTCCTTCCCCTTACCTCAACTATAACTTAGAGATTTTTGCTTGAGCATGTGTAAAACACATTTCCTCCATGTTACATGTCCAAAGTTTTTAGACATTTGATGAAGCCTTTACCATGGCTCATAAACTAGAAAAGAGATCCATTGAAGAAGGGAAGTTATAGTTGAAAAATAAAAACTTAACTTACAAACCCAACAAGCCCTTTTTATCCAAACCCAACAACCTAACCAATATCAATACCAAGAACAAAGTGACTATAAATGCTATTGTCCTAAAAGCCACGCCTCTACCATTTACCAAAAAAATAAACTTTAGGAACCAAACCTATAACTCCTTAAATCCTTCAAACTAAAGAAACCAAAATATGGAATAATCAGAAGTAATTAAATCCACTTGGAGAACCATATTATTCTATTTTGGAAAAATTGTCAAAAGCCAACATCATTTAACTTCCATTGATTAAACCACCTCAACAATGTGATCCTTCTCACCCTATTCTAGGATGGTATAATGAGAATGACCATTGTGTCTTTCATTGGGTCATAGGGCATGATATTAATAGATATAACACATTTAAGAATCTTATCCAATCCCTCATTGTCAATGGGGAGCTTAGATTAGATAACCCAAATGCTCTACAAAATTAAGCTCTTGACATATTCAGACAACATTTTATAAACCATTCTCCTACAAAAAATGAGAGCAATAACATTTAATTCTCTCCCAACACCCATACCATCAGCATGGTTCATGACAAAGAACCTACTCATCAACCCACCAATTCCACTCCACCTATAAAAGAAGTAGAGTTACCTTCTACCCATTTTAACACCCAAACAAAAGAATTAACCATACCCAAACCTTAAATAGAAGACTCCACACCTATTTCCCTTATTATAAAACCATCCATTCCCTCTTTGAAGGCTATCTCACAAGAAAAGATAACCTCATCCACCGAACCCCTAATTACGGAACCTTCTATCACAAGCCAAGACAAGGGTAAGAAAACCACACTAGAACCCCCAAACCCTTCTTTGGTGAACCAACCTAGCACTTATAAAACTTTCACCCAACCATATAAAACCTCTACTAAACTAACCAACCCTCAACCACTTGAAACAAATATAGTAGCTAAACCTCCTTCAAAACTAACAAAAAAACCAAGGTGATAAAACCACAAAAGAACCCAAAATCCCAAAATTTCCCTCCTTCAACCTTGCCCTCCATCTTGAGTCCTCATCCCTCTACCTTGAGTATGAATCCCATTATTTATACCAACACCCTACCACCTCTACTAGTTACACCATCACACTTCCTTTCTAAAACATCTCTCCTACCAACACCGACAATACCTAAGCTACCTACCTTACCATCCTCTCCTTCTAGATCATCAACCATATTACTTAAACCAAAGACATCAAGCAAACATACCAACTTAAATTCACCTATTTCCAAACAATCTTCTATGTTGACACCCAAACCAAAAACCACCAAACCCTTACCACCTTTAGTGGAGTCATAATCAACCATTTTCTGAAGGTTATTAAAAACCTCTTCCTTAACCTTACCACCTCTCAAACATTTTCAACTTGTCAAAACTTTTGACCCATCACATCCTCCACAAAAATGGTTTAATGATAGCTTAGTCTATGCATACCATAAGACACCTAGACATGACACAGAGTATTGAAAATATGTCCAAGAACTCATCCATAACTTATATGAGGATAATATGTTATCAGATGAACCTCCATTAACCAAGCTAGCCTAACCTAACTGAAGAACCAAAATTATCCCACCACCCATAACTTTTGTAGTAAAAACTAATTTTAGGAAGGCTCCCAAAACTAAAAACCTATCACCTCCAACACCTTTACATGAATCTTATTCAACCATTTTACAAAGGTTATTGCAAACCTCTTCCTTAACCTTACCACCTATCAAACCTTTTGAACCTATCAAAACTTTCAACCCCTCATGCCTAAAACCATCATGGTACAATGACCACCATGTGTGCTCTTACCATAGTATACTTGGCCATGCTACAAAACATTGCAAGGATCTTAAAACCATTATCCAATAGCTTTACAATAAGGATAATATGTTATCAAATGAACCTCCATTGATACCATTACCAACCCAACCATCAACCAAACCTACCCAACACTTGCCTATTCCACCATTCTCACCTAAGAGTAAGGAGGAACTAAAGCAACAAGCTAAACCAACACTTCCTTTTATCCACACCATCTATAAGGTTACCTACTCTCAGGCTCAACAAAAGGATAAGGAAAAGGGTAAAATGTCCATTCCACAACTTACCCTTCAAAACCTCAACATTCTAACCAAACCCAACTGCAAACACCTTTACTTTGGGATATTTTTCCCACCCATGCAAATATTAAACTAGGGGAACTTTCCTTCCATAAATCCTTAACCATTTATTAACTTCAACCATACCTTAACCATTAGCTAAACTAACCCTTGGATTTTTGCCTCAACCTATCAACCAAACCTATCCATCAACCCAACTTGAACCAAGTGGTATTCAAATTAGGGGAACCCATTTAGACACCACCTAACATATTTGGGATTCAAATTATCCCATCAAACCATTAGAGATTACCCTTCTCCATCAAACCTAACCAAACTTACCTTAAACCTTAGGAATTCAATATTGAATATCTCATCCTAAAGGAAAACCAACATGTGACCAACATGGAGAAGAGTAAATGAGGCAAGTTTGATTTTAATTAGTTTATACCCTACATCATCACCCATAAGTATGGATCAGAAGCTTATCATTTGTCCTCTCTTGAAGGAAAACTAGAACTTGAGCCTCTCAATGCTTCACATCTGCATCCATTTTTTTGTTAAAAAAGGATCAAGATTACCTATTTGTCTAACTTAAGCTCATCCCTTGATTATGAGATTTTAACCTTCACCCACCTTCCTCTTCCTTATTTGAGGACAATTGATTAAAACATAGAACCATGTGATTAACCATCATGGTCATAGCCTAATCCTAAATATGGGTACCACAGCTCTACCCATATCATGGTCCTCATGGATACTTTTTATCTTCAACAAGATGGAATCACATGGTCATTGTCTCTCAAAACCCCACCCTTTCAAATACCATTAATGTTCTTATGTAAAGTTTTGCCATCATAAAGGTAAACCTCTAAACCTAATTAGATTATTCCATGTCTAAACACATTTAATCTTAAAACAATTAATTGGGTCAATATCTTAAACATTGTAGACTAGTCCATTAAAGGATAGCTGCCCAAAAATGAAATAAAAATTTCCACATGTAAAGTAGATAACTCCCTTGAAGGACAACTATCAAGAACATTAAAACAAAGCCAAGAAGTTTAGACCAATCCCTTGAAGGATGGTTGAGTTAACTTTGTCAAAAGTAAAGCAATTTCATGGAAGATTCCCACATTGATTATATTCCCATATACAACAATAAATCAAAATACCCACTATCACAACCAATTCTAAAGCCACAATTAGCTCTCAAGTAACATAATAAGTTGGATGCCATAATCAGCTTTCCCATGTAGACTTCTCATATTGATCAGTGTACATCTAGCATATGACATGGACTTGTATAATACCATTCTTAGGTCACCTATATAAGGGGAAAAATAATTCACATGAGGTTATCATACATATCACCCATTACCCTTCACATAACCTATCACCCATTTTCCCTTTTGACTATCTGTAAATCAAGGGATTTAGAGCTTACATGACACCTTGTGATCAATAATTTTTTTTATTAACTAATGACCATTCATGCATAACATTCAAAGGGTTTATATTCATTAAGTTGATCCCACTTTAGGTCCATTTTTAGTCCTTGTAAAAAATGAAGCATTATGCCCTATTCTCATCTTAATGTGCTTGGTTGATGTTTTCATCCCAAATTTTACCATCTCAAATTGCAACAACAATAGTCATTCCTTTTACATTGAGTGAGAATACAACAACCATCACCATACCATTCATAAACATAACCATAACATTCATAAGTATCCACCCAATCATAACCATAACCATAACCATAACATTCAACCAACAACATCCAACACATTTTATACATATTTACATCAAACTATGAAATATTTTATTTAGGGTGTGAGGAGTCACATGAAACATGAAATATTTTATTAGATTACAAATGAATTACCTAACACATAAGAATACATTATTTTCCTACCTATGCATTAGACCAATTATCTGGTGACTCTAGATTTGTGTTCAAACATCCTTCTACTTAATTTGTAGCATTCCCTATCTCAACAACCATTAAAGGGTTTAATATATTATCCTCTCCCATATTCATCCCCATAAAGTGAGAATCATACTCTACTCTGGGTCTTTTATAATGATACATTCACCTTCTTACCCCTTTTCCCCTCTTATTCCTACTAGCCCACTACCACATGCTCTGAGCATCAGATCCCAACCATTGGTAGTGTCTACTCGAACATGGTGGTCTTTTATTTTATGCTAGCTAAATGTTTATTTGTATAAAGGGAACCACCATCTTCTCCCAGCCATGCAACCTCTAGCTGGTTAGGCCTAAACTAGTGAAACTAATAAGTCATTGGTTCCATGGAGCTAGGATAGAGGATGCAGACATAGACACCATTTGTCTAGCCTACCCATGAATTTCTTGGGTCTAGAAAGGTCCATCCTCTATCACTCACCATGATACTAACTTATTTTTAGAATCTACTTGACCATCACAAAAATTCTTTGTAGGTCATCACTTCGGTACTACCCTTAAAACTTGGCTTTTAGTGGTGATGAAACTTGGCTATAGTAACTCTACAGATCCAGATAGATCCCCACCTCCTAAAAATTAGCTCATAGTGGTAAACACTATCTCCAAAATCCTACCCTCACATAATTTTATAAGGTGTAAGCTCCTAACAAAGACACCTATTCTTTGGATTAGTTCCATTGAAGGTCATTTGTTTTGCTAAGCCTAATATTCCCTTCTTATTTACCCTACCTTACCCATCCACACCTCTCATCCTATGACATATGGGATCATTATAGTAACTATTCACCAATTTATACCAAGCACTTTCACCATAACCCACCACCTCTATGCTACAAAACACTTCACTATTATCCCAAACCAACCCATGTGGTTCATCCAATTGGGGCAACCCACTTGGACACCACTAACCCAACCCCTATTTAGAACTACATTGGCTTGATGTTCATGGAATATGTAGGCACCAATTACAAGTAGCTCGGCCATTAACATTTCTCATTCCTTCCATTCACCATCAACCATGAGAAAACCAAAACCAACCTTAACTAGTTTTGACCTCTTGCCAATTTTGCATCCAACCAACTTGACCTAAACTTTATGGTCTTTCAAATTGAGGCATCTCATTTGTAATCCATCGAACATCCTTTTAATCAAACTACATTAGCCTAATGTACATTTTAACTATGTAGGTGCCACTCATAGGTAGCTCAGCCACTAATAACTAACTCCCCATTTCCTAACTAATTTCTATCACTAACCATGCCCCTCGCCTAGGGCATCCTAAACCAAGACTACCTTGAACATTATTTCTTGGTGTCCTTGGGTTCTAATTTCACCCACCTTGTCTACCTTTTTTTCCCCATATTTTCAATATCTTTTAATCAATTTTATAGCTTGTTAATCTCTTTTAACACAAGGGTTGACAACATTCCCCATTGGCCCCCCTTACCTCCCATAAAGTTTCCTCCTACTCTGCTTCATTGGCCTACCTATCATCTTTCCTTCTACATACTTTGTGGCCCACTTCCCCACCAAACTTTTGAATTTTTTTCCTCTCTTTCACCTTATTACCAACTTTGCCCTTTATCCCCTTCAACTTCTTTCTCCATCCTCATCATCTCCCCTCCCCCTTGGCTATTGGTCATACCCCCTTTATCACTCTCTTTTCCTTACCCATTCCACTTCGTACTGTGCATCTTGAAAGATTTTTTCTTATTCTATTTCTACACTTTTTATTTACATGTACCACCACTCTCTGCCATTCTACCACTCTTCCCTCTGTACCCATTTTCCATTCTTCTTATTTGCTTTTTTCCCATCCTTTCATCCTTTTTATTTTCTCCTTTTTCCTCTATAACTAGTTTCTCCCTGGGTATTTATCCTTTGAGAAGCCTTCCATAATTCCCCTTTTCCTTTTACCTCTTTTTTCCTATGGCCATTTTCTCATTCCCCTTTTTTCTCTTTTCATCTTGGTACTCACTTGCCTTTTGCATCTATGTGAGTATCTATGATTTATATCCCTACTTCAATTCTTCTTTTTTATCATCCCTAATTTTCATCCCTTGTTTTCACATCTCATTCTTTCACCCCTTGTGTTTCCCTTTTTTCTCTCTCTCATTTTCATTACCCAATCCTTCTTCCCAGTCTTTTTAGACTTGTTTTCAAGCCTTTCATGGCCACCCAACCACTGGGTTCACCATCCTTCATTCTCTTTCCTTTTCATTTATTCACTTCTACCTTTTATTTTCTTTTTCTCTTCATCATTACTTGGCACTCCTTATTTTTCATCCATATGACCATGCCTGGTTCCTTTCATCCCCTTTGGTTGCATTGATGCTTATCTTTTCATCCATCTCCTACTCAACCCTTTAACACTTTCTGCTTGACACTTTTTAGCATTTTCTCTTTTTGCCTTGTTCACAAGTCATGTGATTAGCAAACATGTACAAGTACCAATAGCTATTTGGAAGAAGTTTCCTTCCCCACCCCCTGATCTTTCTCATTTTATATCCCTTTTTCTCCACTCTTTCACCATTGTTGGAATCAAACTAAAACCCATCTTCAAATGGGAGATTTGGGATATCTATATGGGAACATAACATGCTCCCTAAATTCATTGATATTTTTATATATTCCAAATCCCCTCAGTGTCTTTCTTATAATTCCCTCAAAACTCAATACTTGCTTATTTTGATGCCCCAATGGCTGAAGTATCAAGGGTTTGAATCTTCACCATGACCCATTTACCCACTCTACTATTTTTCTTCCCTGAATCATTGAACCATTCCCATTCCATATCCTATTCATGACATTATTGTTGAGTATGCACAATGTCAGCTTATTTGGATGGTGATGAAAGACCTCATCAAATCACCATGACAATTTGATTAGTATTAGATTTCCTACAACCTAGTACAACCTATTTCTCCCATTTTTTTAGTGGTAGAAATTTCAAAATTATTACCCCTTTATTTTATTATGACCTTATTTTTGTCCTACCCATGTTTGGACTCTCCCATCCTTTTCCACATTCATTTTTATCTATGAAATTATCACCTTTTCATATTGAGGCATCTAATTACCCAACACTCCCAACCTCCAAAGAACTACATTAGGCCTAAAGTTCATTTTGGACATTATGTCCATGGAGCTATGTAGGCAACATCCACTTTCCTAGTACATATGGAGTCCACTCAATCACCCTATCCCAAACACCCAACCACCTTGCCCATGTATACCCTGACATTGGCTATTTTTGACTTGACCTATTTACATGTTTTATGATGCCCTCACCATAGTCTTTTTGATCACACCAATCGATTTTGCCATGTTAAACATTTAATATTTTGTACCACCTAGTACATGACCTGACCATTGGTGTTTTACATGTGATCACTTCCAATTTTAGTTACCCACACATGGGATCACTTCTAAATTTAGATACCCACATAGACACTACCCTTTTTATTATAAAGGCTAACCAGTATACCCAACTATCACAATAATAGTCACATAGTCTATTGGTCACCTGTCTTCTTAGCACTAATCTCATTTTACCAATATTGATAGCCTTAGTATTTTAATGATATTGGATACCATGATTAGTCACATTTTATGCACCTATTGGCATCTCACATGCCCCACTACCTTGCAACACCACCTAGTTCTTCCCTACCAAATGCTTATCAAACCTACACCTAATTAACCCTTTCCTCATCAACTCTTAGTTTGAGGGGGAACACCTCCTCCCATACTTGAGGCACCCTAAACTTCAACCAAACAATCTATTTTTGTTTTACAACTTGTTAATTCAAAGTTTCATAACAAAAAGGGGCAAAATGTAAACACTAGAAAATTGCATGCTTACAGTTCTAGGTGTTTAAATGCCCTAGGACCACCTTAAATCATCCTAAAACCTTCCTAACCCCTTCTACCACCCTCCTAAATTAACCAAGGTCACTATTCTAGCTATTTATATTCAAAAAGTATTATTTGAAAACACCATTCAAAATAGTTTTTGAAATCACTATTCACAAAACACTATTCAGCATCACTATTCTCTGTGGGACCCACTTTCACTATTCATGATGACATGGCATGTGACATGGCATATGACATTATAAATTACATAGAAAAATGATGTGGTAAAGTGACATGGCTTGGTATCCCACCTTTAACCCCTTTTTCTAAGATGCTTAATGACCTCATTTAAGCATCACAAGGGTCCCCACTTGAAATGGGTCAAATTTATCATCAAGGGTAAGTTATTTGACTTGGTTTTGCATTTTCACATGAAAATAGCCTTCAAAATTGACTTACCTACCCATTTCACACCTTAGAAGAGACAAAGATCCCCCATTTTAGACTTCTTAGCCCCAATAAGAGACTTATCAGCCCAAATTGGAATCTTCGCCCACATCACCTTAACTCACCCTTGCCCCCTTGAAAAATGGTTCCATATTTGGTGGGAGAACTCTTAAAAGTCATAAATGAAGACAAATAAGGGTGTAACAAAATCTTCAGTCCCATTTTCAAACCATGTGCACAATTCATTTTAAACTTGGACTTACATGCAAGGTAGGGAGACTTGACAACCCCCATAGGAATCTGCCACCAACCCCATCCTTGACCTTGGAGAAAAATGTGTCATACTTCCAAGGTGCCCTCTTTTGACATGTTTCCTTAAAAAAAAACTACAAATACCTCCCCTCTCCTTCACCCAAGGAAGAGGTTAAAAAGTTAGAGTAGTGGTACCTAAATTTTATTATAGGTGTTCATACATTTCAAGGAGGTCATTACCCTTCCACATATTGAAGGAAAAGAATTCAAATTAATGAAGCTCTGTTGAAATTACCTCAAGACATCTTCATCAATAATATTCAACAAACCATCTTCATCAATAAACATCTACAAACGTTGAGGTAATCTTTTATTTTTTTATTTCAATTTCTTTATTTATTTCATTTTGGCCTCCCTTCCCTTAACCATTTCAATCCCTTCACCATTCTTGTCTTCATCCTTTCCTCATCTTACCATTTACCATTTTACCCCTTTACCCCATTTTGCCTGTTTACCATATTCCTCACTTGACCTCTTTCACCTCTTTGCCACACTTGACATATTCTCTTCTTGACTCATCTATCCATTTACCCTTTTGTATATTTTCAGCCTTGATCATTTACCCAACCCAACAAAATAATCCTTCTGACCCTTACCATTTTACCCAAACCCCAAAACTATGGCCTTGCCTTGACTAGTTTTAGCATGTGCTAGATTTATTCATTTTTCTTTGAATAAATATTTCATTTATTTTTTTACTTATCATTTAATTTATCATTAATTTAAATGAAATTACCTTTATTATATTTTATCATCTTCATTTTTTATTAGAGGATTGGATTGACAGCCATCCAAAGAAGCTTTAGCTTCTTGGATCTAGCATATGCTAGGTGGTCCACCTTGCATCTTTGTCTAACCAACAAGCTTGTGGTAGTGTTGTATTATTGTAGGTATTCCTTCCAAGATAAAAAAGGAGTTCTCTCTTCATCTAGTCATCAATGATCACACATTTACCAGGTACACACCCTTTAACTTGTGTTTCTATCTTTCTCATAAAAAACTAAGAAAAAAATAAAAAATTTACAAAAACACTGGGATGATGTATATTATTATAATTTGTATTGAAACTTATTATATATATCATAAGTTTCAATACAAATTATAATAATATACATCATCCCAGTGTTTTTGTAAATTTTTTATTTTTTTCTTAGTTATATATATATTGCTTTTTTTTTGGGTAGTTGGATGCTGATTTGGTGTTTGCATTATGGTTGTGGTTGTGGATGCTTGGATATATTTATTTATAGCTCATATATTAGGTTTTTTTGTATATGCTATATGAAATATATGAGTTGTGGTTTATTTTTTACCATTATGTAGGACACATTCATAGTTAAAAATAAACATGCAAAAAAGACTTGGTAAAATATAATCAATCAAAACAATGTACTACACACTATTTCATCATGGGAAATGTGTAATAACAAGAAAATGACTAAGTATAAGAAACCAAAGGGTGGTAATATGTCAAAAAGTTTGTTTTTAAACAAAGAGAAAGAATTTTCACCAATTTAAAATAAGTAAAATCATACTAAATCATGTTGGAAAGTATAAAAATGATGTAATAAAATGGAAAATGTGTAAAAGACAAAATGGTATAAAAATTTGGCAAAACAAAATTGGAAAATGTGTTGGTAAATCATACTAAATCATGTAGAGAAGTATAAGAGAAAAATAAAATTGAAAAAATTTGGTCTTAAATTTATCACACTAATTTAAGTTGGGAAGTATGAAAAATTTAAGAAATGGTTGGATTCTTACATGCAATCAAACAATAAGAAGATAAAAGTGAAAGGATAATGAATTAAGCATAAAACATACTAAATAAAGATGGGAAGCATGTCAATGACACGAAACTTCATAATCAATCACATCTTATCTCATATTTGACACATGTAATTTTGATTTTGACTTGGATTATTGAAATTTTTTTTGAGGAAAGCCAGGTCTTATCCATGGTCTTACACTACAACTCACAAAGGGAATACTAATGAAGTGGAAAAATGTGAAAATATGGTAACAAAAGATGTTGGTAATAGGAATGTGAAATTATGGTAATTTGTGAAGAAGGCTAGGTCCTATCCATGGTCTTATAATGCAACTCACAAGTGAAATCCCTAGGGGAGTGATCATTGAAAAAAATCATATTTCTCAAGGGGAAATATGAAGAATGTAGGTCATGAAAGAATAAATGTAAAAGGCATAACTTAGTTGTATTATTAGATACCTTATGAGATAGGAGGCATATTAAGGACATGAGAAGACACTAAGTGAACATTGATGTTATTTGGTGAAGATAAATGAGGATTGGTGAATTGTTGAGAAGGGGGAGCTAGTTCTAAAGATTGGTTAGGAACAATAGCTTGAATAGTGTGAACGATATCATAAGAGTCTATGGAACCATCATTGGTAGCATGAAGATTATTTTTATTAAGTAATATATGAGCACCCATAGAAGGTTGGGGTGGATCAAATTAATGAATAAGGAAATCTTGACATTTTTCTTAGTTAATGGTCTCCTCCAAGGTACATGAAGAGAGAGAGTGTGGACCTGATATTATAATTTGGGAAAAAGGGCATTAGTAAAGAGATGGAAAAGGTTATCATCGACCATGTTATGTTCACACTTATTAGATAATGTTTTCCAAATTTTAACAAAAGCTTTGGAAATTTCATTTTCAAGTTATTTAAAATTGATAAAATAGGCCAAAGTATTCTTAGGAAGATCACTAGTTTAAAAAAATCTTGGACTAGAGAGTTTACTAAACTTCTAAACTAGTAATATAATGAGTTTTAAGTTGGTTGTACCAATATAAAGCATCACTCATGAGGGTTTTGGCTAATATCCTGGTAGCGGAAAAGGTGTTTAATTTGACCCAGTATTTATATAGATTTCCAAATGTTTTTAGATGAAGAGTGGGGTCAATTGACCTAATATAAGAAATGGTAGGGGTGATACCTCCTATATCAATATTAGCAATTTGAGTTGTAAGAGGCTCATTTTGAAGATGCTTAATTATCTTGTTGACTAGAGGAGGTTGAGGGATGAGATTACCATGGGCATATAAAAGAGGAGGTGGGGGAATGTTTTGATTATACGTGCCTCAAGTCATTGGTTGATGATGGGTTTAAAGATGGAGAAGGTGATTTTTCATTCTCATCATTTGATTTGTATTATGAGCTTGAAAAGTACTCATTTGATAAAGCATTTTAAATAAAATTTGATGGGTTTGATTGTCATTGTTAGCATTATTTTAAAAATTAGAGTTGGTATTAGTGTCTTGGGTACTGCTATTAGTGTTGATAGGAGCTTTAGAAGAACTATTAGAATGTGAAGCACTAGTGGCCAAATTTGATTATGTAGTAAAATATGGAATAATGAAGGGATGATAAGAGGAATAATTAGAAGTATGATTATCATGGGTATAGAATGATGCACTAGTGGAAGAATTAAGGAAAATGGATCTTAGAAGAGGCCAACTAAATGTAGAACTTGCCATGTTAGTGGATATACTAGGCATGGAGGTAGAATAAGTCAAAGAAGAAGAAGTCATAGTATGAGAAGGGGTCATAATAAAGGGAAGAGGCTAAGAATCAAAGAAACAAGTATCCCTAAATCCATGTGAGAATGTGGGATAAGGTGAATGAGGCTCTTCAACTTGACCACCAATTATGAGATGGTAAATGGTAGAAGGATCCTTTCCTCGATGTTGAGTAAATTCAAAGTTAAATAAGAGAATTTCAAGGGTATAATCTAATTCAGGTTGATCTTAACATGAGAAGAGAGCATTATGAAGTGAAGATGAATGTGGCGGGTCCCATAGTTCATTGTGCAAGTGGGTATATGAACATTACTCTCATCTAGGAGAGGATCCCTAAGTTACTTATGGGAGACCTAATGAGGGTTGGTAAGACTCATCATATCCATTAACTTCAACTCAATGTTGTCTTCAAACAATAATTTCATGATGAAGGAGAAGGACTAAACGAGGTAAAAATGATGCAAAAAAGGAAATAAGAAGTGATATAAAATTGTATAGTCGACTAGGTCGACCTAGTATAAAAAATAGGGTCTAAAAACTATATAGAGTTGACAAGGTTGACATAGTACTAGAAATAGGAGATGAAAAAGTGTATAGAGTTGACTGGTTCAACCTAGTACTAGAAATAGAGGCTAAAAAAGTGTACAGAGTCGACATAGTCAACTTAGTACTAAAAATAGGGAAAAAACAAATAGTCTATAAGAGATTATGTTGAGAAAAATGACTGTGTATTGAAATAGGAAAAAATTTACAATTACTTTTATTATCAATAAATAAAAGGAAATACACAATCAATTAGATCAATGAGGTTGATCCAATTGAGGCACATAACACAAAACCTTGCACCAACACTGGTCAATAAATTTTTTTGTAATACAACATACAATTGAGAAAATAACAAGTAGTCAACTTTGAAAGAGAATACTAAGTGGTCATCCTGAATGTTGTTAGATTATTAGAATATGATTTTAGATGTGATAGGAAGTTGGCTATAAGCAAGGAACTAGAAAGTAATCTATGGATAGTTTTAGGATGTTTAGGTTGAAAAGGGTCTATATTGGTAATGTTACTAACCTAGTATTGGGGCCTACCCCTCACTTCACACATGGAAGTGATAAGGGTGTCAGGTGCGTAGTCGATATATACCATTAACCACATGTTTATACTTGGCCAGAAACCAAGTTAGCTTCAGCCTTGGTGATGAAATCCAAGTAGGTAGACCTTGGGTAGACAATTATTAAAATGCATTTTAATATTTTGTGATTTTTTAGTATGTACATAAAAGAGAAATATAGTGCAACTACATGGTATATTAAAAAACCACCTAATTATATTATGTGATCTATTCCAAGCATGCAAATAACTGAAAAGTAAAGTGTGAGATAATTACTAGCATATAAGTGTTAATTCCAACTTTGAAACATAGTACAATATTGATTCAAATGACAATTTATGTAGAGATTATAGAATAGAGTCGATAGTGTCACAAATGTACTATAAAAATAAGGGTCTAAAAAATAATTACATTGATAGTGTCGACCTAGTTTTCTATACAGAATATAGAACTATATCGATAGGGTCAACCTAGTTGACTGTATAGGGGTAGTTATAAAGATTACACACTATGAAAAATAGAACTATAATGAATACTATAAATGATAGAGTGGGATAAAAAGGAACCTTGGTGGGTTGGAGGATTTAGAGGAAAATGAGATTGCTATTGAAGTACCCTAATTTATACTTGCAAATTCTACTAACTATGTCGATAGGGTTGACTTAGTTTTATAGTTTCCTATTTGATAAACACCTAAAAAATGTACTATGTCAATAGGGTCAACCTAGTATGTTTTATAGAAGTTTGGAAATGCATAGAGTTGATAGGGTCAACCTAATAGCTTGATCCATAAGTCTGAAAGTGTAATGTGTTGACAGAGTCAATCTAGTAGTATGATTTAAAAGTTTGAAGTGTATAGAGTGAACATAGTAGCTTTATCTGAAAGTTTGAAAGTGTACAGAGTCAATAGAATAGTCTATATCTAATGAAAAACTTTCATAAATAGAACATATTCATATTGATGTGATTATGTGTTAAACCTATGTATATAAGTTAGAACTATATTGATACTATCAACCCAGTATCACAAATATATAAAAATAAAATGATAAAATAATGACAAATGTGAAATAAAACTTTCAAGGGATAGATTCATGTCAGGTTCACCCGAATGTATGCAATCATAAATGTATCATGTATATAAATCAGTCTTAACTCAAAGAAGATAGATCATACCATAGACTTTCTATTGGGGATACATTAGATAATTAGGAAGATGACCAATATGGGGATCCACTAGACCCATTTAGGGGATCTCTTACCACAATACACTATGCTAGGGAGGGTTCTAAAGATTCCAATCAAGCATAATCATGTAATAACCCTAAGGGAGTCCTATGTTTTGATATCTCACTAAACTAATAACAAGTAAATAAAATCTAATCTAGTGATCACCAAATATTGTGGCATAAAGTGGGGGTAATAAGCAGCAAAATTAAACATGCATAGAAGACATATACTCACATAAATGTATATTGAATCCTAATGCATGGAAGAGAAGTATAAATGCATATCTATCTACTCTTATAAAAGAGGAATAAATTTAGGAATACTTACCTTTGAAGACAAATTTTTTGAGCCTCAATCTCTTCCTTGGACAAGGTGCTTAGAAAGAGGTTATTTTGGTATGTAAGGATGAAAAGGATAAATCAACTCTATGCCACACAACATATCAATGCATCCAAAAGAATTCTCCACAAGACAAGATCTGTATCTCAAAAGGAAGTATGAAATCCTAAGCTTGTTCCTCATGTAGAATGGTGGATAAACAAATGCAAAATATCTCTTAATTCTTATTATATTCTCTAACTAATGGAAAAATGAACATGTATATATATGTAGATCTAACCCTAAGCCTTTTTGAATGTTTTGGTCAACAAGGTTGACCTAGTCAACCTAGTATAATTAAGGACAAAAATTCACTAGGTCATGGGCTAGGTCAGCCAAGAGCTGACCTAAGCCCTAAGTGAATTTTACCAAAATTGTATAGGGTCAACCAAATCAACCTAGTATATTTGACAATAAAAAAGGGTCTAAGGTTAGGAAAAGCAGGATAAAAGGTGCCAAATGACTGGAGAGTGTATGAGAGAGAAGAAAAAGCTTAGGGATAAGGTTTTCAAGAGACAAGTGTGTAGATAACAAGTGGAAAAAGTGATAATAAAATTATGAAGCACCAATGGTCTACCCACCCCTTTCTTGATACACCCCTTAAGGCATGCACTTAGAGAGATTGAAAATCAACGGGTTCTTACAAGATACAAAGTATTAGTAAGTGATAAAAAATTGAAAATATTATGTGTATACAGATTTAACATAAAAAAATGATTTAAAAAACTACAAAAAAGATGATATTAGACCTGAATCAACTCCTCCCACCATGAGATAGGTGATTTTGATGAATATACTCTTGCCACTTAGTCACCATGGTTGACTAGGTCAACTTTGCCTCATTTTCCTATACATTGTTTGTTTTGATGGAGGTAGTAGGGGAACTTATAAGAATATTTTTGACCATATTAATATTTTATGATGAATAAAAAGTCTCAAGCTTCAACCTCCATGAATTGGATTCATGTAAGCTACCTTGTACCTCATTTTTCATGTTTTTTATCCATAAACTTGATTTATGCCCCGATTCTTATAGTTCTAAATAAAAAATTGGTATTTCTGAGATAATATCTAATTTTAATTGATATTTTAATATGTTTTAGGTTTATATATAAGGTTTTTATGGAAATAAAACCCACTTTTCTCAAAAATGGTCACTATGAGGGTTTAGGAAGGTTTTAGAGATGAATCTTATTAATGATGATTAATGAAGAAAATAAATCTAAATATAAACTTATTTACATAAATTTTTAGTATATATACCCTCTCAACATTCTTTAAAATATTGGGTTCCCATGTAAAATATATGAAAAGATATCACATGAACAAAATTTGCCTATAGGGTTTGCAAGCATTCTAGACATGCTTACACTCTTAGCAAATTTTCATAAATAAAATATCATAAACCAGCCTAAATTTTTCATGAATTATAATCTCATATAGGTTATAAAATAATTATAAGAGACTTTGGCCAAACTCTTAAAATGGTAAAAGATATGAGCATCTAATTAGGTGGTTTGGAAGGGTGTCTAGAACTGCAAAATATGAATTTCCTCCTTGGAATGAAACTAAATCCTCAATTACTTCTTCATAAATTAAAAAATAATCATGGTACTTTTAATATTTCATTAAATCATTTTTAAAGTGTCTTCTTTCTTTGTCATGTCCCCTTTTCAGTTGACATCTTCAGAGTTGAGGATTAGCCTATTATGCGACCTTCGTAGGCTGATGGGATGGATAGAGGGTCTTGATGGAGCTTGGCTTGGCTTCGAGTAGCAAAATTGTTCCAGTTGGCTTTCATTCGAGCTCTTTCAGACATGTATTAAGGGAGATATTAATATTTGATTGATTTAATTAAATATTAATTATTTGGTCTAATTTTAATTAATAAACCCTAATTCTAATTTAAGAAACCCTAATTCTAATTTAAGAAACTCTAATTAGGGCAAGCACACCTTTTTGAGGGTATAAGGGTTGCTCATAAGAGAGAGTATGAATTATTATTGATTATTGATTTTGAAGAATTTTGCTAAGGGTTTTCTGAGAAGAAGAAGCCAAGGGTTTCCAGTATTCCAGTTGCATTGGAGAACGTCCACTCTTCAGTGTGTGCAATTCAGAGGTTGTGAGAGATCAGCCGATCTATTGCCAATTTGAGAGATAACTTCATATAGAAACTATCACAGAGGTTTACAATAATTTATTTTATTAGTTTTTGATTTAGAAAATTATACAGATAGAGATCTTTAGATCAGGGGTTTAGCATTCAGGCCACACTAGATTCTATTTGCTCTTGTACGGGATCCGTACAGATCTATGCAAATCTATACCATTTTGTAGCAGGCCAGATAGCACTGTAAGGAGAACAAAGACTGACATCGACAGTCCAGTGACTGACATTGGCTAACTGAATATCGACGTTGGCATAATAGTGACCGGTAGAGACTGACGACATCATAATATAGACTGACTGCGGTAGCTTATCGACCGATCATGACAATATAGCCAACGCTGACATCTGTGTTTTGACACAACAATCTGAGCCACACAGATCTAGGGTATTTTTAGATTGCTAGAAAGAAATCAGGTTTTTAAGACAATATTTTTATATTCTTTTATATGCATGATAAAGGACTTCCATTGTAATCATCTGGATGAATAATAAGATCATAAATTTTCCAGTTAAGAGATTATACTGTGGTTTATTTATTTATTGGAATTTATCTTCCAAAATCACATCTTTATTCATGTAAAAGCATAACAAAAAGGTATAATATAGAAAAGCAATTCAAAATATCTAGTTTCAGAATTGAAGGGAAAAAGGGGATATTACAGTGGTATTAGAGCTAAATCCTGCCATCCTGAGGGTTTGACAATCTTTGCAGCCACAAGAGTTGGGACCACACAGGTATTTCACATGCAGTAGAGCTTTGCTTGAAGGTGATCAGGTTTTAGAACAACAGCCGATCACCATGAGTGATAGGCGTGAGGGTAGCCCACACATGGGCCACAGGCATAATGATGATCAGGACACCAAAGAATTCTTCTGAGTTATGGTTACAGGCTAGCAACAGATGAATTAGGTAATACAGGCACTCACTACTATGGTAGAGAGGATGAACCCACCTATTAGATAGAATGGGGAATAAGGAGATAACATGAGTGTTACTGTTAATCAAAGACCACAGCTGACCCATTCTAGGACCACTGATAGACCTACATGGCCTATGTTTATACAGGAGGAACCAGAAGAAGCACCAACAGAGGAGGCGGTAGGGGATTCCCTATTTGCAAATGTTCTCATGGCTGCAAATGATGAGTGGGACTTATTAGCTCCTCAAGTTTGGGAGAGGATGTCCTTTGATCATTTTATTAATCAAAGGAGAGAGCACTACAGATTAGTTAGATAGGACAAGAGGCCTAGAGGTCAACTCAGTGAACTGAAGAAGGCTACTAGCAAGATTTCTTTGACTACTTTTGATGGTAGCGGCAAGATGACAGCACAAGCTTGGGTTCATAATCTTGACACATTCTTGGCATTGAGGCCAATGACAGAGATAGAGGCCATCAAATACGCCACTTTGCACTTGGAGGGAGTAACACATGATTGGTGGTACCATGGTATGGTAACACTTTAGCATAACCAGGTGACAGAGTACCAGGACTTTGTGGATAGATTGGTTGAGTGGTTTGATAGGAAAGATCCCAAGGTTTACTTTCAAGATCTGGCCTAGTTGAAACAAACAAGCAATTTGGAGTCCTTCATTGGTGAGTTTCAGTGGTTGGCAGTCATGGTGCCAAATATTTCAGAGCGTAGATTGGTAGTTCTCTTCATGGAGGGATTGACAGAACCATTGAGAGGTTGGATCAAAGCCTTTGATCCTCCTTCTTTACAGATAGCTATGAAGAAGGTGCGTAGTATGGAGATGGCAGCCCTATCCAGTAAATCTAACTCAAGAGGTACTTCTTCATCCAGGGACAATAAGGGCTTCAACAGTAATAGAGAGAGACCAGATTTTAACATAGATAAATTAGGTGTTAAGAATGATTCGAAGGCAAATCCAATAGCACCACCTTTGGATCAAAAGGCTCTTAACAATTTATGCAGGAAGAAGTTTTGCTTCTACTGCAAAGGTCCCTATGATGCCAATCATGATTGTCCTTTGAGGCCTAAGGGCAAGGCCAATCGAGTGATGTGGGCTTATTATGAGGATTCAAAATCAAAGGATTTCAAATAGTAGGATAGTTCTAAGGAGTTAGAGGCAGAGAATTCAGAGCCTAAGGTAGAGGTAGACTCAGAGTTTCAGATACAAGAGGCATGCCTATCCAGCATTTAGTCTGATGATTCATTCAGACTCTGTGGAGTTTTGGTAGGATAGAGGGTCATCACCCTTCTTGATACAGGAGCCACACATAATTTTGTAGATGTTAGATTTGTGGAGAAGCGTGGACTCACTATCAAATATTTCAAGGGCATTATAGTTAAGGTGGTCGATGGTCACACTCTTAGTTGTGAGCGGATGATTAGAGACCTCCCATTACGCTTGAACAACTATGAGTTCAAGGCTGATTATTATGTGGTGAACATGGGGGATATAGATTTGGTCTTGGGCATGAAATGGCTTCATTCCCTTGAGGTCGTCACTCTTCGTCTCAAGGACATGGAGGTTCATTTTGATGTTGGTGGGAAGACACATATTCTTAAGGCAATACGGGGCAACAACTTCAAACATATGTTTTTTCATCAGATGGAGAGGCTCATACGACATGACATGATAGAGTGTGCTACTAAGTGCACATTGGCACCAACATAGGAGAGACATGTGGATGAGCTTTGTCTTGAGGTGAGTTCAGTTCAGGAGATAACACATGTGGTAGGGGCTCAGCTTTCTTTTACAGATGGGTCACATGTTGATGATGATATGAGTATGTCTAGCATTCACACTCCAAATTTATATATTGTAGTGGGTACATGAGACAGGTGCATTCAGTCAATTGGTATTGTTCACATTACTCAGGTGAGGAGTTTACTTGAGTTACCAGTTGATTTCTATTCATGGATTGAATGTTGGGATCCTTATCTTGGTACTTGGGATGCTGTGACACCATTGGATGAGAGTTGTGATAGACATGGCATGGAGTTTGCATTGATTGACAATAGGGTAGATCATGACTACATTTGGGATCCAGGTGGATTGATTGGTTTATCATTCAGCTATTGCTTGAGGGCAAGCAATTTCAGGAGGGGTAGATTGTCATGTCCCCTTTTCAGTTGACATATTTAGAGTTGAGGATTAGCCTATTGTGCGACCTTCATAGGCTGATGGGATGGATAGAGGGTCTTGATGGAGCTTGGCTTGGCTTTGAGTAGCAAAATTGTTCAAGTTGGCTTTCGTTTAGGCTCTTTCAAACATGTATTAAGGGAGATATTAATATTTGATTAATTTAATTAAATATTAATTATTTGGTCTAATTTTAATTAAGAACCCCTAATTCTAATTTAAGAAACCCTAATTCTAATTTAAGAAACTCTAATTAGGGCAAGAACACCTTTTTGAGGGTATAAGGGTTTCTCATGGGAGAGAGTTGGAATTATTATTGATTTTGAATAATTTTGCTAAGGGTTTTCTGAGAAGAAGGAGCCAAGGGTTTCCAGTATTCCAATTGCATTGGAGAACGTCCACTCTTCAGTGTGTGTAATTCAGAGGTTGTGAGAGATCAACCGATCTATTGCTAATTTGAGAGATAACTTCATACATAAGCTATCACAGAGGTTTATAGGTATTTAATTTATTAGTTTTTGATTTAGAAAATTATATAGATAGAGATCTTCAGATCAGGGGTTCAACATTCAGGCCACACTATAATCTATTTGCTCTTGTATGAGATCCATACAGATCCATGCAAATTCATACCATTTTATAGTAGGCTAGACAGTGCTATAGGGAAAACAGAGACCGACATCGGCCGACTTAATACCGATGTTGGCATAGTAGTGATCGGCAGAGACCGATGACGATAGAATATAGACCGACTGCGGCACCCTATCGACCGATTGTGGCAATATAGTTGACGCTAGCATCTGTGTTTTGACATAGCAACCTGAGCCGCATAGATCTAGGGTATTTTCAGATTGCTAGAAAGAAATCAGGTTTTTAAGATAGTATTTTAATATTCTTTTATATGCATGACAGAGGACTTCCATTATAATCATCTGGATGAATAATAAGATCATAGATTTTCTAGTTAAGAGATTATACTGTGGTTTATTTATTTATTGGAATTTATCTTGCAAAATCGCATCTTTCTTCATGCAAAAGCATAAAAAAGGTATAATACAGAAAATCAATTCAAAATATCTAGTTTCAGAATTGAAGGGAAAAAGGGGATATTACATTCTTGATAGGTCCAAAATCACCTTTTAGCCTATAGGCCTACTTGCTTGAATTAGCCCTCAAGGACATGGTTTACATATTAATTAGAGTTTGGAAAATATTAAAAGGTCTTATTAAGATTTAAAAACATTTATTAATTCTTTTAAAACATTCCAATGAGCTTATAAACCTCTATATTACCTCAAAACCCACTTGGACATCCTCTTGCTCCATTGTGACTATTTTAGACTAGTGAGCGACTATGTCAAACTAGTGAATACTTAAACTTATGAAAGGGAATTTAAAATGATAATTAAGATTTATAAAGTGATTATGATTCTGTGTACCAAATTTCAAGTCTTAATTCCAATTGTAGATGCCAAAAACTTCAAAATTCCCTCAAAATTACCTTTTTTACATTATTTGAGCTTGTGGCTGATTGTGTTTCTTTTATTTTCACCTTAGCTTGCTAAAAATTATGAGTATGTTTTTAAAAGGATCATTAAATTATTTTTGGATTGATTTCATACCCTTTTACAAGCTTCTTCAACCTTCATATCTCCTCAACCAAAGTTTTAGACCTCTACATAGCCAACCTTCTATACACAAGCCTATACTATGTCCTTTTGAGCTTATAAATCTTCTTAATAACTTCATAAAGATGTTAGGAAAGTAAATTTGTGATTTAATTTAATATAATATCTCATATGAAACTATCTCTTAACCTAGAAGTCCCTTGAAATATTCTTGTTAATAGATGACTATGAAGATATTGACACTATTTATTGTAGGTAGGTGTTTTAAGTTGACTTTGAATGTATATATGTGTCTTTGGTGGTCCATCATGATGGTTTATTGATTATACATATCATCATTTCCATTTTTAAACAATAATAGCCATGAAACCCCATCAAAATTATAGCTCTACCCTCATGATTAGATCTTTAAGAATAACCTTATGTTATTACATCTATAGGTGGTGTATGAGGGTATGACTATAGTATATTATTTGAAAACCTCCCCTAGCATGATTTTAATTTTTAGAAGTATACCTCTCACCTTTGACACCACCATCCCACCATGGAAATAATCAAGATGACCCATTGCCATATCTATGTGCACACGAATTTAAAGGATGCACTGTGCTCCATAAGGACTATAAGTGGTTCATGACTAAAGCATTAGGTGTTAAATAACTTTTCTAAAATTATCCTTGATCCCACTAATCCTAAATTCACATGTAACCTCTACGAATCAGCATCATTGGCAATAAAGTCTTCATAGACCATTATCCTAAAAAAACCCTTATGACTATGTTTTTCCTTAGCTATAGGTGTCCTTTTGATTGTATTTCTTTAATGTAGGATAGTAATTGGAATCCTTGAATTTATGTAATTCATGAATACACATGTATTTGGTCTCAATTATATCACCTTCTTGAATATAAAACCTCCTAGATCACTATATTTACAATGTCTTGCCAAGAATGTATACATGACCATGCTTTTTGTTGAGTGTATGGATAATGGCTATAGGTGATGATACTATTGGAATCATGACCAGCCAAGGTGATTATGATTTTATACATGATGTCAAATTTATGTCATATGACTCACACTCCTCTTGAAGTGATCAACACTCTCTATAAGGTCTCATTTTTCCAACCTCACCTTCTTGACCTTCTATTCCTTATGCTTGGTAGTTATAGGTTCCTTTTTGTTGGATGTAGGTGCATTTTTAACCTCTTAAACCCTCCTTGAGACTTAAATGTGTCATTTTCCTTTATATATATTCATGAAATTGCTAATCTTAATGCTAGACTATCTCTTGATGAATTAGCCTCTTGAGCCTTATAAAGTCCTTACTATAGGTGGCCCTCCTTGAAAAGGCACATGCCTGTAGGTGATTTAGGGTTATAGGTGAACTTTTAAGAACCTAAATATGTTTTAAAGTGTGTTATAAGTCCCTCTCCCTACCTTTTTTAGAGTTCAAAAACCTTGAATCATGTTTAAATTACCAAACATCTTCTTAATCATGGCTTTCCCTTGCTAGTTATAGGTCTATATTGTTGATGGATGTAGGTGGACCTTTAAAGGATGAAATTAACTCAGTGTTATGTCCTTAGCATCTTATTTATCCTTTGTTTGAGTCTATGCCATCTCCTTGTTTATCCTTGGTCCAAATAGTCACCATGACCTCATAAGAATTCTTGAAACTTGTCAAGCCAAATCTTGATAGGTAGTGGCTTGAGGGATAGGCTTGTAGGTGTCCTTAAGATAATGTAGGTTATTCTTGATGTAAAAATCATGAAGCGTCATTTGATATCTCATTCTATGATGACACTCTTCACAAATATTAATGAGCTTATTAAAATGGTCAAAACCCTTTAATGTACATTCAAAGCATGATATTCCATTAAAGCTTATTGTAGGGTGACTTATTGTATGAAATTGAGACTACATAAAGACCTTAAGGAAGGCTCAATCATGATTTTATCCTTTAAAAAATCCCTTAATGTGATTGATAAGGTCATTGCATCAACCATTTTGGAAAGTTCATCACTGCCACTCTTTCTTTTGTGCATCATGTGAAACATGATTATGTTCCCCTTTGTTATGGGTGATCATATAGTAATATTATCAACTTTTAAGGTCTACACACCTAATATCACCTCCATTATTATATCCTTACCTCATACTTTCTCATGACCCTAAACTAATTGAACTTACTAGACCTTCAATAATGTCTTTCTCACCTTGAGTCTTCATTGTACCCTATGATCATACTTGACTGTGTAATGTGCTATAACACTATGTTCTTGAATGTAGTTTGATGCTTCATTTAGCCTATACCTTATTTTTCATAATTGTAGTGCCCTTTAATCAACCTTTTTCTCTATTTAATAATGAAACTATGGAATGGAGGTCGGTAGAAGGGTTACAAGGATTAAAGATGATGAAAAGACATGAAAGTAGGGTGGGAAAAACATAAAACATAGTGAGAATATAGTGGTAAGATAGTGATATAGGGGTAAGAGGGATGGAGGTGGGAAAGAAGTACTTAAAATCATGCTAAGATCATATTTAAGAGTGATATACAATTACAAACCTACCCTCTACCACCTATATCATCTTGGAAACCATCAAAGGAGGATAAAGAGCCAAAATTAAAACACAAATTTCTACAAAAAACCTTAAAATATGCAAAATTTCCTTGAAGTATGATAAAATTTCCCTTTTAATATAATTTGAGAGCATAAATATGGGCTAATACATGGATCTTGGGAGACTTTTTGAGGAAAATTTCTTTGAAAACCCTGATAACACGAAGGAAAACTATGCCAAGGATCAAAACAAGAAAACATGAAAACATACTCTCTCTCCAAAACCATATAATCTCTCTTCAAGAGCATGATAAACTATATATTTCATTAGATATATTTATGATCTTTGTTTGACCTTGATATGTGTGAAGAAGGACTGAAAGAGGCCATGGAAGGGTGGATTAGGTTCCCAAGAATCTCTAAAAACTTGAATTTTATGAAAATGTTACCCTGGTGAGGAGAACTTGAAGTAAACCAGTTACTTTCATAGATGTAGAACTATAAAAATTAGTCTAACTTTAAATTAATGTAATGAAATTACTTATATGTTTTCAAAAATAATTATATATCGCACAAAATTAGTAAATATGAGAGATCATAAAATAATAATTGAAAGTAGAGTAAAATACTGGATAATATAGCAAAACCACTTCAAGGGGGAAACCTCCACAACAATGCAATAATATCATAATAATTAACATGATCCTCAAAGACTAACCAATACCTCCTATATATAGTCTACTTATCCATGGTTATTCCCTAGGTTAAACTATCTAAGAACATAGAGAAATGAACAAGAATATAAAAGAGGTATGTAAGTCACAAGTCAGCCACATATATCCCTAGACATGCCAAAGGTTAAGGATGTAGCATGCCCCTACCCTTTAAAATAATGTTGTCTTCAATGTTGAGCCAATTCTAGATGTTTCTGCATAAAAGATTCATCCTTCTAAGTAGAATCTTCACATGAAAGATTATCGATTTGATAAAGTACTCCGTAATTGCTCTAGAATGTAACTACTTAGTGCACATTTGAAATATCACCTCAGGATCAAGAATAACTCTTCTTTCCTAATCCAATTTATGGAATTTCATTTGAGTAGTAACTCTATGTCCAATGACTTTCTTTAGGCATGATACATGAAATACTAGATGTATGTGAGTGGATGAAGGGAACTCTAACTTGTAGGCCACACTACCAATTTTATACAATATCTAATAAGGCCCATAATACTTAGGGGATAACTTGTTATCCTTTTTATTTTACTTCAATGACATCTACTTATATGGCTGAAAATGAACAAAGACCCAATCTCCAATTTCAAAATGCCTCTCACTCTTATGTTGATCTACCTACTACTTCATGCGATTCTAGGCCATGGCTAAATTTTCGTGCAAACTTTCAAGGACCTCTTGTTGATGGTGAATATGTTCTTAAACTACACAAACCTTAGGATGGACCTTCAAGGTTGAAGTGATGGATTTAGGGTGGTATCCATATAGTGCCACAAAGGGAAACATTTTTGAAGAACTATGAACAAAATTATTATACCACCATTCAACAAGTGGCAACCAATAAACCCATTTATCTTGTTTATCAGAACCAAAACAATAGAGATATCCTTCTAGACATTTATTGACTACCTTAATTTTTCCATCTAATCAAGGATGATAGGATGAAATATGAGACAACAAGGTACCCAAAACTACAAATAACATAGTCTAAAAATTCCTAGTGAAAATGGGATCTCTATCACTGATAATGATCTTAGGGCTACCATGTAGTTTTTGAATGGTATTGATAAAAGGAAAAGATACTGTACTAACAATAAATGGATATGTTAAAGATAAAAAATGATCATACTTATTGGGATGATCTACAACAACCATGATAAATTTTTGACCATCAGATCTTGGTAACCTTGTAATGAAATCTATAAACACGTCTTCCCAATGCTAGCTAGGGATGGATAATGTTGTAAAAGACCTGAGGATTTGATGGTTTCTATTTTATTTTTTTGATAGATTTAGCCACATATTTTTAGACATCCCCCTTTATTTATTCCCAAAAAAATCTTGTTTGATTCTATGATAGGTTTTCAAAAATCTTGAATGACCCCCAAGTGGAGTTGCATGAAGTTCTTGAAGGATATTTTGTTTAAAAAGAGAATTATTACATAGGTATAATCTATCTTTATACCATAATGTATTAAACTTCCATGTGAATTTTTCAAATCCACCCAAACTTTGTTGAAGATTTTGAATCAAATCATGGGTAACACTATCATTTTCCCATTCTAATCATGCTTTCTCTAGCCAATCTGCCTATAAAATGGTCATGGCACATAATAATGCTTCAACTGATTCATCCTTCCTAAATAGTGCATATACCACCATATTGTCCTTTCTTTTCTTTTATACTATTTCAAAATCATAGCCTAACATCTTAGTTACCCATTTTTATTTCTCTTTAGATGACAACCATTGTTTCAAAAAATATTTGAGACTATCATAATTAGTCTTTATCTGAAAGTGATGACCCATAAAATAAGGTCTCCATTATTTGATTGCATGCAAAATGGCCATTAGTTCCTTCTTATAGATGAGCTTGAGATTATTTTTACCTTTTAGTTGATGGATTTCAAATGCAAGTGGTCTGCCTTCTTACATGAGCACAACACCCATAACATACCTAGATGCATCACATTCAACCACAAAAGTCCTGAAAAAATTAGAGTGGCCAACACTAGAGTGGTGCACATAGTATTTTAAATTGTTCAAATGCCCTAGTAGCTATATCAATCCAATAAAAAGAGTCTTTATTCAAAAAAGAGGTGAGTGGGGCTACAATACTACCATAATTTTTGACAAACTTGTGATAGTAACTAGTTAGCACCAGAAATCCCCTCAGTTGCTTATTGAGTGTCTTAGGAACCAACCATTCTACCATTGCATGGATTTTTTAAGGATCCACTTTTACTCCATGTGAAACTAGATGACCCAAATACTCAACCTCACAAGCTCCCAAATTACATTTGGAAGGTTTGGCATACAACTAATGTTGTTCCATAATTGAGAGTACCTATTTTACATGGTACAAATGGTCTTCCTAATTTTTACTATAAACGAGGATATCATTAAAAAACACCTAAATAAATTTCCTCAAAATGGTCTAAAAATAGTATTTATCAAACTTTGAAAGGTGGATGTTGTATTTTTTAGACCAAAAAACATAACTAGAAACTGATAATGGCCCTCATGAGTTTTGAAAGTTATTTTGGGTATGCCTTCATCATGGATCCATATTTGATGAAACCTAGAACATAGATCTAACTTGGTAAAATAAAAAGAACCATTCAATTCATCTATCAAATCATCAATGATAGGAATAAGAAAGTTATCTTTGAGATAGTGTACTTATTGATATCTTTGTAGTCAGGGCACATCCTCTAAGTGTCATATTTCTTCCTCACCATGATAATTGATGAAGAATATTCTCTTTAGCTATGGAAAATGATTCTTGCTTCTAACATCTCCTGTATCATATTTTCAATTTCACTTTTATGGGCATAAGGATACCTATATGTCCTAATGTTGGCTGGTGTACTACCAGGAATAAGTTTGATAGCATGATCATGCATGCAGTTGGGTGGAAGTCCTTTCGACATGTCACTAAAAACAATAGAATGGGCAACAACCATTTGTAGATCAGGAGGTGTATATGGCTGAGTTGGCTGAAGTTCAATGGAAAATAAGCGAGTTAAAAATTCTTTAGCACCTTTTAGAGAATCTTTGTCATTTAATGGGAGCTAACAAGTTGTGGATATTTATCCCTTAATCCCCTTAACTCAAATGTCCTTCCCTTAGAATGAAAGTGCATTAATAATTCCTATAAACTCATCTCAATAGTGCCTAAAGTGGTGAGCCACTGTACTCCTAGAATAATGTCAGCTCCCCCTATGAGAATATCAAACATAGGATAATCTAATAGGTAGTCTCTCATGGATAGATTAATACTATGGCATTTTCTTGAAAAGCTAATAGTACTACCATTTGCAATCATGACCTAAAATTCTAGAGCTAGATAAATGAAATAGTTCAAATGAGTAGCCAACTTATTGTTGATGAAGTTGTGTGTGCTCCCAAAATCAATCAATATAGTGAACTTCTATTTCTTAAATAAACCCATCACCTTAAGAGTTTGTGGAGTACTAATACGTGAGAGGGTATTACAAGAAATAGTATTCTGAAAGCCTTTAGATTCCTCCTCAGGGCCTTTTTCATCCTCATCAATTGCCTCCTCATCATCTTCATCCTCATTGCCACCTTTAATGTAAAACAACTTATTTTTAGCAAAATTATGGTTTTTGCTTCATTTGTTGTTGCAATAATAAAAAAACCCTTTAGTAGTTTGGTTCTGTTTAATTTGCTTAGGTTTCAATCTAGTGGGTTGAGAAAATATGGTGTTGGAAAGGTGTGATCATGACCAGTAGTAAAAATTTTATATTTGACCATCTCTTTTTCTTCTACCATACATGCCCTTGGGATAGCTTCTAATATAGATGCTAGGTCAAAAATTTTAACCTAAAATTGGATGCTATCTTTGAGACCACCCAAAAAGAGATCAATCAAATTTTCCTTAGTGATGTCTTCCACCCATAATAATAGATTTTGAAATTGATGAATATAATCCTCACAATTTCTATTTACCATAGTTTGGCTAACTAGTTGAAGTAGTTCTTAGAGACATTATTCTGATAATGAGCTAATAAATCATCAGTGAAAATAGACCATGTAATAGAAGTACCATTCTTTTTATTTTACATAACTAGAAATATCAAATGAACTACTCAGGTTCTAGATACAGAGACACCATTATCACCTTCTAAGAACTAGGAGTTTGATGAAGATCAAATAAATTCTCAATTTGGGTAATCTAAGTGAGAGGATCCTTACCATCAAAATTACACATGTCCACTTTTGGGAACATTTGTTTCACACCAAAATTGGAGTTGTTAGTGTTGAGAGGAGGATGCAAATGATGAAGTGGATGGGTGTTTGACTGTAACTCAGATGAAAGGGCAGCCAATTACATAGTGATCTGATGCAATTGAGTTTGAACCCCATTAATCTCTCCATACATGCCTAAAACATCAGTTTGAACTACAATAAAATCATCATGCCACACCAAGCCCTTTATGTCAGCTTGAAGTTTAGAAATTAATGGATCTAAAGTTCTAAATTCCATGTCATCCCCAAAAGGAGTCTTAGGAGTTTCTTGTCCCCTTTTCTTTCTTGAGTAAAAAGACCTACCATATACAAACCCTAGGAGGGTTTTCACCCCAAAAAAAGTGTACCAAGAGATGGTACCATTGTGATCACCTTGAAAAGATGAATCTAATGATTGCCTTTATGCACTAGGGTAAAAAAGTTTGGCACAAAAAAAGTGTACTGACAAAATATACCATTGTGATCATCTCATCGAGATGAATCCAATGATTGTAATTTTGTAAAGGGAATTTTTTTTCCAGACTTTTTTTAAATATTTTTTTTCAAAAAAGTGTTTTTAAAAATACTACACTAACAAAAAAAATTAATTCTTCCAAAATTTCAAGTTATGTTTTTTCGTTCCTTTTGCTCATAGAAATCATGTCTTTCCGGATCCAAAAAAAAATGCCATAAGAAACTTACCCAAATTGGAGCTTTGATACCACTTGTATAATATACTTATATAATTACACAAAATAATTTTATATCACATAGAATCAACAAATATGAGAGATCACATAACAATAATTGAATGTAGAGTAGAATAATGTATAATATAATAGAGCCACTTTGAGGGGAAACCTCCACAATAATGTAATAAGAGTAGAATACTTAACATGATCCTCAAAGACTAACTACTACCTCCTATATATAGTCTACTTAACCATGGTTATTTCCTAGGCTGACCTATTTAAGAATATAGAGAAATTTAACAAGAATATAAAATAGGTATATAAGCCACAAGTCAGCCACACATATCCCTAAACATGCCAAAGGTTAAGGTCATAACAATGAATGATTCATGATGGAGGATAAGCCAATTTGAGAACCACTTACTCCATGAGTAAGCACTCTGAGTCTACTTTATTTGACCCAAAATTTAGAATTTTTTTCTCATCAATAGTTCGTATCTTGATGTATGTCATGGTTTGTGCTAGGCTAGATATTTCCCAAGTAGTGAGAGTTGTGAGTAGGTATATGAGTGATCCAGGTCATGAGCATTGGTAGGTAGTGAAATGGATTCTTCAGTATTTGAGAGGAACCATTAATTTTGCATTATGTTATTATGGATCAGATACCACTTTGCATGGTTATGTGGACTTAGATATAGAAGGGGATATTAATAGTAGGAGTAGTATGATAGGTTATATATTTACTATTGGAGATATAGTGGTTAGTTGGATTTCTAGGATACAGAAGGTTGTATCTTTGTCAACCATAGAGGTAGAGTATGTTTCTAACATGGATGTTAGAAAGGAGATGATTTGGTTATAGGAGTTGTTTCAAGAGTTGGGGCATGAGAAGGAAGTTGGAAGACTACACTATGATAGTCAGAGTGATGTTCTTTTGTCAAAAAACTCCACTTTCCACTCAAGGATGAAACACATTTAGTTACATTATCACTTCATCAAGATAAATTTCGAGGAGAACTTGGTGAAATTGGAGAAGATTCATCCTAGCCAAAATCCTATGGATATGATGACCAAGGTGGTCACATTGGAAAAATTAAGATTATGTTCAAATTTAGTTGGCCTTAATGGTCATGGAGCAGTGATAGATTCCGTTCAGGTGAAATGATCTCCAAGTGGGAGATTGTTGAGTGTGGATCCCTTTAGGGCTATCACATGACCATAGGAATAAATTTTAGAGGCCTAAAAAGCTCCAAGGATGTGGGGGGTGTAATCTTAATGTTCTCCACATGTGAGTGGAACATTCCTTGTATTCCTAATTTCTATGTATTCCATATTTCATGGAGTTAGTTGTTAGATGCCTTTTCCCATGTTGAATTTCTTATTTTGAGAAAGATAGCTATTTTTTGGAAAAGGGAACTCCTTCATTGTTGAGTGGAATTGGTTAAGATCACATGTTTTAAGGAAAATGTGCCCTTAGAAGGTGGAGAGATGAATATGGTGAATTCCTCATTGGGAAAGATTTTGGATAAGCTTGATGAGGTAGAGGGTTGTCACATATTGGATAATGATTATCTTGGATAAGCATTGCACATTTGCTCCTTATTTTATGGATTTTCTTCATTTTATTATATATACAGGGTGTGGTGTGGCCTTTAGAGGTTGATGGTTTATTTGTTGGGTGTGGCTTTGAGGATCAAAGTTAAAGTGCATGTGTTTTTCAAAGTGCAGGTGTTCATTACAGGGTGGTTTAGTAACTTGTGAGATATAGCATTATGTAGTTATAGGTGAAAGTGCTATTTTGTGCAACACTTTCTACAATAGTTTTTTCTCTCTATGAGAGTTCATTATAATATTGTTTTAGATTATTGATTTATTTGAGAACTTTCATTGGTGGATGTAGCCCACATTGGGTGAACCACGTTAGATATGTGTTATTATTATTTTGCTCTCATTTATTCTTTCATATTAATGGTGAATAAATGAATGTTTCTATGATGCATTTTATTGCATAGATTTAGATCTAGTTTATGGTAATAGTAGATCTAGATTTAAGTGTTTTATTCCTAACAACTAGTATCAAAGCCATTAGTTGTGTATTTTGTTGAAGTGGTAAATCATAGGAAAGGCTATTAGCTTGAGTGGGAGTTATGGGAGAAGAGATCAGATTCAAATTTGAGAAGTTTTATGGTAAGAATTTTGTTTTGTGGAAAATGCAGATAGATGATTACCTATATTAGAAGGAGCTACATCTCCCTTTGGAGGGGAAAGTAGAATAACTTGTAAGTACGAGTGATGTAGATTGGTAATTACTTGATAGGAAGGCATTAGGAGCCATTTAATTATGCCTTACATCATCTATTGAATTTAATATTTATGATGAGAAAAACATAAAATATCTCATGGATCAACTTATAAAGTTATATGAGAAACCTTCAGCTTCTAATAAAAATTTTCTTATGAAAATATTGTTTAACATGAAAATGTCTAAGAATGGTTCAATAAATAATCTTCTAAATGATTTTAATATGATTTTAAGTATGCTCACTTTAGTTGGAATCAATTTTGATGATAAATTTAGAGCTTTGCTAATATTATGTTCTTTTCCTGATAGTTGGGATAGTTTGGTTATGGTTATGAGCAATGCAGTCCCTGCCAAGGGAAGCTTGAATTTTGAGGATGTTGTAGGTGTGATCCTTAACAAGGAGGTGAAAAATAAAATAATTGGTGAATCATCTTCAGGTAATTATTTATCCATTGATACTAGAGGGACATAAAAGGACAAGAGCAAAATTAACCAAGGAAATTCAAATGGTAGATCTAAGTCTAGATCTAGATCCAAGATGATATGCTAGTATTGTGGGAAGAGTGGACACTCAAAGAAGGATTATTGGTCACTTCAAGATAAGAATTAAAACAAGGAGGAAATGAATGAGGTAAATGTGACATCAGGTAAATCTTGTCAAGATGACGTAATTATTTCTATGGATAGTTTTTATGAGTCTTATGTATTAGATTTAGGGGCTTCTTTTCATGCCACCCCACATAAGCATTATTTTTTTGATTATGTTCAAGAGAATATAAGAATGTATATCTTGGTGATGATGAATAATGTGAGATAATAGGGAAAGGTTGTGTTGAGGTTAAGATGTATAATGGGAACACATGGATCCTTAAGGATGTTAGACATGTGCCTAAGTTGAGACAAAATTTGGTTTTAGTGGGGCAATTGGGTAGTGAGGGATATTTAATATTGTTTACTACAAATTCTTGGAAAGTTACCAAAGGTGCTCTTGTGATTTTAAGAGGTAAGAAAATTGGTACTTTGTATTTAACTAGTATTATTGATTCTCTTGGTTTAGTTGTTATAGATGGAGATGCAACTATGTGGCACTACAAGATTAGTCATATGATCCATAAGGGCATGCAAAACTTAAAAGATAAGTTGCCTAGATTGAAAGATCTAGATTTAGACTTTTGTGAGAATTGTGTGTATGGAAAATAGAAGTAGGATAAGTTATTGAAAATTAGACCCATAAAAAAGATCACAAGTTAGATCTAGTACACTCAAATGTATAGGGACCAACTCAGGTATCTTCTATTGGCGGATCTAATTATTATGTTACTTTTGTAGATGATGTAACTAGAAAATTTTAGGTTTACTGCATTAAAAAGAAATCTGATGTATTTGATACTTTTAAGAAGTGGAAAGCCTTGGTTGAGAGTGAAACAGGTCTCAAGGTGAACTGTCTCAGATCAGATAATGGATGTGAGTATTGTAGTAATGGTTTCTTTAATTATTGTTCTAATAATGGAATCCATAGGCAAAGGATGGTTCTAGGAACTCCATATAAAAATGGGGTATCCAAAAGGATGAACAAAAAAATAATGGAATGTGCTAGGAGCATGAGGTTACATGTAGGTTTACCTTTATAATTTTGGGTAGACGCAATTAGCATGATAGTATATCTGATTAATAGAAGACCTTTTATGCCTTTGGATGGAGGCATTCTAGAACAAGCTTGGTTTGGTAAGAATGTTGATTATTCTTTTCTTAGAGTCTTTGGATGTGAGGCTTTTACTCTCATTAAGAAATAGGATAGGACCAAGCTAGAGGCTACATCAGAGAAATGAACATTTCTTGGTTATGGGGAGGATGACTTTGGTTTCTATTTATGGAGCATTAAAGATAGGAAAATATTTTGGTCTAGAGATGTAGTCTTTAATGAAAAAGTCATGCATAAGGATTGATTGTAAGAAAAATATTAGGAATAAAAAGAGTACATAGTATTGGATGACTTTGTAAATGAAAAAGTATCCAAGGATTTAGTTTAGAAACCTTCTACATAGGACCCCAAACTCCTATGGTAAGATCTTCTGAGGTAAGAAGAGCACTTGAATGTTTTTATCCTTCTTTAAATTATTAATTACTCACTAATAATGGAGAACCAAAGTGTTATGAGGAAATAATGTAGGTAGATGCCAAGTTGAAGTGGGAACAAGCCACAGATGAGGAGCATAGATCTCTCATGGAGAACCAAACATGGGATTTGGTTAGGCTACCCAAGGGCAAGAGTGCATTACCAAAAAAGTGAATCTTCAGGATTAAAAAAGAGGATGAATGGAGAAAATGGTATAAGGCTAGGATGGTGGTCAAGGGGTTTACAAAAAAAATTGGTAATGATTTAGATGAGATTTTCTCTCCTATTGTAAAAATGACTTCTATTAGGACTATTATTGGTTTAGTTGTAGTTGAGGATTTACACTTAGAATAGTTAGATGTGAAAATTGCTTTTCTTCATGGTGATTCAGATGAAGAGTTATATATGAAGTAACCATAGGGTTATGAGGTCAAAGGGAAGGAGAACTATGTGTGTAGACTAAAGAAGAGATTGTATGGCCTAAAATAAGCCCCATGATAATGGTACAATAAATTTGATTGTTTTATGTTAGAACAAGAATATAAAAGGTGTCATTTTGACCATTGCATGTATATCAAACATTTTGATGATGGTTCATTTGTTATATTATGTTTGTATGTCAATGACATGTTAGTTGTAGGAAAGAACATAAAACATATTCATATGCTCAAGAAACAATTTAGTGACTCCTTTTCTATGAAAGATTTGGGTGCTACAAAGTAAATCCTTGTATGAGGATTTCTCATGACAGGAAGGAGAGGAAGCTGGTTTTATCATAATTAGCATATGTGAAGAAAGTCTTGGAAAGGTTTAGTATGTTGGATGCTAAATCTATTAGTACTCCTTTGGTAGGCCACTTTAGATTATCAAAGGAGCCATGTCCCAACAAGGAAGCTAAAAAGCTTAAGATGTCCAAGGTACCTTACTCATTGATAGTTGGTAGCTTAATGTATGCCATGGTTAGTACTAGGCTAGATATTGCCCAATTAGTGGGAGTTATGAGTAGGTATATGAGTGATCTAGGTTATGAGCATTAGCAGGTAGTGAAATATATTCTTTGGTATTTGAGAGGAACCATTGATTTTTCATTACATTATGGTGGATCAAATACCACTTTGCATGGTTATGTGGAATTAGATATGGTAGGGGATATAGATATCAAAAGAAGTATGACATGTTATATATTTACTATTGGATATACAATAGTTAGTTGGATTTATAAGATACAAAAGGTTATGGCTTTGTCAACCATAGAGGTAGAGTATGTTTCTTTCATAGAGGATAACAAGGAGATGATTTGGTTACATGAGTTATTTCAAGAGTTGGGGCATGAGCAGGAAGTTGAGAGACTACATAGTGATAGTCAGAGTGATATTCATTTAGCAAAGAACTCTAATTTCCCCTCAAGGATGAAACACATTCAATTATTTTATCACTTCATCAGGATAGCTTTGGAAAACTTGGTGAAGCTAGAGAAGATTCATACTAGCTAGAATCCTATGGATATGATGACCAAGGTGGTCAAATTGGACAAGTTGAGACTATATTCAGATTTGGTTGGCTTAGTGGTCATGGAGTAGTGATAGATTCTATTCAATATAAATAGTCTCTAAGTGGGAGATTGTTGAGTGTGGATCCCTTTGGGGCTATCACATGATCATATGAATAAATTATGGGGGCCTAAAGAGCTCTAAGGATGTGGGGGGTGTAATTTTCATGTTCTTCACATGTGAGTGGAATATTCCTTGTATTATTAATTTCTATGTATTCCATATTTCATGGAGTTAGTTGTTACATGCCTTTTCCCATGTTGACTTCCTTGTTTTGAAGAAGCTAGTTTTTTATGGAAAATGGAACTCATTCCTTATTGAGTGGAGTTGGTTGAGATCACATGTTTTTGGAAAAATGTGCCCTTAGAAGGTGGAGAGATGAATATAAAAAATTCCTCCTTGGGAGAGCTTTGGATAAGCTTGATGAGGTGGAGGAGGGTTGTCACATATTGGATAATGCTTATCTTGGATAAGCATTGCACATTTGCTCCTCTTGTTGTGGATTTTATTCATTTTATTATATATATAAGGTGTGGTGTGGTGTTCAGAGGTTGATGGTTTATTTTTAGGGTGTGGCTTTGAGGATCAAAGTCAAAGTAAAGGTGTTTTGCAAAGTGCACGTGTTCATTACATGGTGTGGTTTAATAACTTGTGAGATACAACATTATGCAGGTGCAAGTGAAAGTGTAGTTTTTATGTAGCACTTTCTATAGGAGATTTTTCTTTGTGAGAGTTAATTGTAATCTTATTTTAGATTACTGAATTATTTGAGAACTTTCATTGGTGGATGTAGCCCACATTGAGTGAACTATGTTAGATATATGTTATCGGTGTTATTATTATCTTGCTCTCATTTATGATTTCATAGTAAAGGTGAATTAAAGAATGTTTTTTTGATGCATTTTATTGCATAGTTTTAGGTCTAGTTTATGGTAATAGTAGATCTAGATTTAAGTGTTTTATTCATAACAACTTGTAAGCTTGTCTATATGTGCAAAGAACCCAAGTGAAAGGAAGAGACTAGTTTAGGGCCTATCTTGAATATTTAAACCATGAAATTCTTCATGGACCTCTGTCATGACCTCCTTTTATTTCATGCCTCATCTTTATGGAATTTCAAATAGATCTGTACTATTCAATGAAATTTACATGAAAATGGGTTTTTTTTGCCTTTTATTGTAAATTGAAGCTTCCACCACCAATTTGAATGCATGGATAATATAACCATGAGTATTAGACATGTTAAAACAAATAAATAAACTTTTGACGTCTTTTAATAGGTGAAATTGGCATTGGGAGGTGAAAATGGCTCTTTTTTGATTTAAAATGGCATTAAAACACCTTTTAAGCTTTTAAAACTTTAGAATTAGGCTAATTTCATTTAAGTGAAATTATTTCAAGGTATTATGAAGTATTTTAATGAATTTTTCAATCAATTTTGACATTGTAATTTTGTTTGGTCCTTTTAAGGCCAAAATACACGTATTTGATGAGTTTGCGAGACTATTAATAGGTTCCTAGAAAGTTTAAAATTATGGGGGTTGGTATTTGGCCTTGATAGGAAAAATCACCAAAAAAACCAAAAGGACAAACTATAAATCTCACAAGGAGTTAAATTATCATAAAACCATAGATAAGTTATTATGGTTTTTTATAGATAAGTTGAAATGAAAGCATCTAAGTTACCATTTTATAGTCGACTATGTATACAAAGAGTTAATATTAGGTATAAGCAAGCCTAAGATAGTAATATATTGAAACTCCTTAGGGAATTTCAATCTCTTAGAGATCATTAGATTGAATTTTAATAATTTTGATAAAGAAGGAAGTCCAACAAGGTATTGAGGTTGATCAAAGTGTTGGGTCCTTGAAGCATATTTGTTCATTGATCATTATTTAAGAATAGTCTATTTATAAGAAGGTGTTCACTAGAACCCAATGATACTTTTACATCAATCCCCCACACCAACCAATTACTATGAGTGAAGTCATACTTTTTTTAGATCATTATCAGGGTTCACTAGGTCCCCTCCCAGAGAATATTAGAAAGTATACAAAAAGAAATGGTCAACTCAAAGATTTAAAAAATAATTATCTAAGATCCCAAATAAAATTGAGGTAAAAACAAAAAGGTGGAGTGCCCCAAAATAACTTACTAAAAAAAATTAGATACCAAAATGGCTAACAAAGTTGTGAGCTATATTACCAAAGAAAACATATAAACTAAAAAGGCAATCACCAGATACCAGAACCCAAAAACCCACAAGATTAAAATATTTCCTTCCTTATAATCCTCTACTACCAATATAACAAGGGAGCCACTAGCTTTTGAAGAGACCTCACCACATAAACCCAAACCCACCACTCCCTAGAGCTTGAGTTTTATGCCACCAACAAAGACTACAACACAATTTCTATCTAGCCTCCCTTACATCATTGAGGTCACTACCCTCTTAAGAGCCCTAACTAGCCAAAGAGGTATTGTGACCTTTCCTTGAACCACCATATTAGATAATAAATTAACAATATCCACCTACTCCCTATTATGTTTGATACCCTTTCACAACTCTAGCTCATGATTTGGGCTCTTGATTAGAGCCATGGGAGGTAAAGACATAAAATTACCTTCTAAATATGTAGAATCACAAACCTTGTTTTGAATTTATTAAATGAACTATGTGAGAGAAAAAAAATTTGATTTAAGATCTCTAAATGTTGATAACAACACCAACCCAAATCCATTTGAACTAGGAAATGACAAATTAGGAAAGTGATCAGAGTCCACTATGTTGATATCCTTTAACAAGCCCTAACAATGGTTTAGATCCATTAATAAATTGACCATTTTAAATACCACTTCTTTATCAGGCAAAAGAACTAGAAAATTATTAGTAAACATTGCTTCTATCACCAAATTTACCCTCTTGAAGGGGATTTTAAGCAGATAATCTTCCCCTAAAATACCTAGAATAACTTGTAATATCTCCTTTGTTAGGGCCCAAAAGATATTTTTTATCCTTACCCTAGAAATAAACCATTTGAGGCCATGTCCCTAACCAAACTACCACCTAAAATCACCAAGACCCCTATCACCAAAGTAATGTTGTGATCCATCTTGATTAATCACCAGTCAAGATAGGGAAATCACACATGCCAGACTAAACAAGAATAGACTGCATGTTTAGAGCTGTGTCAAGCTAACATCATGAACTTAATTATTAAACAAGGCTATATATCAAATCAATTAACATGATAAAGGACATGATTTAAGAATTTACCTTCCCATGAGCCAATGGGATAACTTTAAAATCATTACATGCCATAAGCGATAATCATATGGGTAATAATGATGAAAATTAATAACCAAAGTTTATGGATGAGATCCTGTCAAAATATTCCCATAATGAACATTGATTATCCATTAAAATTTCCTCCCGTTGATCTATAACACAATTATCTAAGAAGTCTGCAACTGAATTAACTTCCCTAAAGTAATATTTGTAAGCCCAAAATAAAAGGCTATCCAAGCTTTCCCTAGCTTTAACTAAAATGTTCTTTAATTTCCAAGAGGTTAATAACTTATTTTTTAGAGTGTAAATTAGGATTTTAGAATCTCCTTAAATCAAAATATTCTCAATTTTTCACTAAATTTCCAAATCAAGCCTTATTACAAGAGCCTGTGCTTCAGCTTCATTATACATGCCATTCAAGAGCTTCCTAGAGATAACTCTAATGAACAAGCCACTAAAATCCTTTATTATAAAACTTGATCTATAAGCATCCATATTACCTATTTAGGCCCCATAAAAATTCATTTTAAACTACCCTAGAGGTAGGGGAACAAAGGATATTTATCCTTTCTTGTACTTTTACTTGAATTTACTATTGACCCATTAATGGGTGGCTGAACAATGAGCCTCCATTTAGCATACATTATCATATACCACATCAAAATATAACCATTTATACATTTAATTTGAGAATAAATTACCTCTTAGATAACAACCTATAGCTTTTTTAAAATTGAAGATATCTCTCCTTACATTTAAAGATACATTGATTTTTCTCCTTCTAAATTGTCCACACCAAAATAGCTAGACTGACTCTCCAAAGTCTAAAAACTGATTTTTTATAATCCCAAATTGGCCAAGATGAAAATGAATTAAATAATGAGAAGGTCCAAGCCCAATACCATTCAATATTACAACATAGCCATGCCCAACACCAAGTAGAAAAGGGGCAAGAATAAAACATGTGATTGGTAGTTTCTTCCTTAGTGACTACAATGAGAAAGGCCTATGAAACTGATTTTAGCCAACCAATCTTGAGTGAGGATTCAATTATAAATTGATAAAAAATAAAAATCCCCTAAATTTTGAATACCTATCTTATCCCAATATAAGAATCTCTCCCAATTCAATCCATCATATATTACCTTAGCCATCTGATAACCAAGGCTTACTTTAATAAATATATTTTGGGACTTTATGTATCCATTTGATCTATAATTTCAATGAAATGAAATTATCTATTTATAAATAGATGTTATAGGTTGGTAAATTAGTATATAGTCAAATAAATCCACAATGTTTTCATATTTAATGTTGTTAAGGTCAAAATTGTCTAAAATTATTATTTTATTTTTTGGCATGTCCATAATCCAACTAACTAGCTAATTTGAAGGCATGCTCACCATGTTTACCAAGTTGTATAAATTTATCATCACATTTTAAAAGTGAATCAACATTTCCCTTTAGATATTAATGAGGTTGAGTACACAAAGTCCCTTGATTAGACCTATTGATTGAAATAGTAATGGGATTAATTGATATGGATCAACTAGTCACATTCATCCATTTTAAATAAGAAATGACTTTTGATACCAGACCTTACATATTATTGATAATGTTTCAAATTTTATCAATGTAAAATATATGAATATATTTATCTTTTAAAAATATCCATTTCTACTTTAATTTCAGATCTATCTCATTACTATTTCTTGTAATCAATAACTTAGTTTCAACATTAAATAAGATGATATAATATTATAAAAAGTCTTGTGTAATTTTTGAAGGATTGCAATAATTAATATGGTGATAATATAAAAAAAAGAAGAAATGTGGTAAGATTATGTAGCATGTTTCTATAAAAATCATAATAGCAAGAGCTACCACTCTCTAAATTATCACACAATACAATAGTGTTGATGCTAACTTTATAAACATCTCAGGGTTGATCTTCAATTTATAATAAAGCATGGAATCCTACCTAATTTATATCAACACAGTAATAATGTGGTAATGAAAGGTTGTAGAATTCTCATAACCATAATACAAAGGATTTTTCATAAGGTTACTTCCTTGAGTTTGCTCAATGTTTGACTGAAACTCATTTATATTATTCACCTACACGCTCAATGATGAGCATAGTCATTGATGTTTGGTTGTCATTATTATCAAAGAGATCATGTGGTACTAATGAATTAATGACAAAGTGATCAAATTGTTGATTTGGAGAGATATGACACATTTATAGGTCTATAAGGACAAATAAGAAGTTGTGAGGAATCCATATATGTCTTGGTGAAGCTATGGTATGTCATTTGATCATTTAGAATGAGAAACGTACATATTATAGCTTAAAAGAAGGTAGAACATCACTATACATCATGTAGATATGAATGAACCAACATGTATTTTTGTTTATTTTAGGTACTCAAAAATTCAATCGAGGTTAAAGGATTTTATAGAGATGTTGTCTATAGTGCCAAAAAGGTACCCTATAAATTTGGAATCTTGAAGTGTTTTATAGCTTAAGTTATAAACCTTCAAAGTTACTCTTGTAGACTATCATGAGCCATAGATCATCAAGTTTAACTTCATTAAAGTCTAAGGTCACTAGTCAGTTGATATAATGATGAGTGTTCATCATCTAGATCTTGATTTAATGGTGTGTGTTTAGTCAAAATTGTCAAAGAGTCTAAGATTGTATGCACTGGTGACATGTGTCACTATCTCATTGAGTTGAAATAAGATCAACAGTTCACAAAGGTTCATACTAACAAATATCAACAGTGCAGGTCAAGTTAAAAGTCAAATGTGTAGAAGGCATGTAGAGTTACCAAGTGACACAACCATAAGAACTCTGATCTAAGATCAATTATGAGAATTTCAAGGTAAAGATCAAGCTACTCAGAGGAGATTGATGGTGCATATTTTTTCACAGTTTCTAGGAAGCATGAGATGAGGTTAAGGTACACGATGTTTAACATTTAATTCGTGATCATTGGAATTTAAATATTCAAATTTGCAAAGGAAAATTAGTGCTTATTTTTTGAGATATAAATTTTGATCTAAGATGAATTTATAATGTAGTAAAAATTAAAGTTGTAAAGGATTCCAAGGTGCATCTAGTGACAATGGTTAGAAGGTTTGAATTTTTTTACAATCAAAGTTATGGAGCTTCAAAGTTGACTATTTATTCACTCATGATGTTACTATGTACAAAATTTTGTTTGAGTAATTTGTGCTTTAGTAGAAGAGTGTTTTTGTAGGAATAATCACATGAATATGTCATAATGGCCATATGGAGTGGACCTAGGTACTTGAAATTAATTGTATGTTCTTAATTTCCTTGATGAAGTTATAAAAGGGTGAATAGGTCTCCATGATACCTATAAGGGATACAATGGCCTAATTAAAAGGCATAACTGCTTAAGTGTGACCCATAGATGTTATGGCTGACCTGTGAAGATGATATTGATATTTGTATCATCATGTTATATGTAATAATGGTTAAAGCAAATATTATGGCCAACTAAGAAGCTAATATTCATGAAGACTCTATAAATAGTGTAGACTAAGGCAATGGTTTCTCAAATTTGATATGTATGTGAATTGAGAGAGTAGAAGATAGAGATGAAGGAAAAATATTATAGAGAGTGTGCTTAGTGGATGGACTATAGTACATAGCTGATTGAGGATGAGCAAAGAAGACTAGAGAGATCCAAAAGGGGTGTTTGGATGCAATGATTACATGAGAAATTTTGAGTGTGTGTGAAAATTTTGAAAGAGAATTGCTATACATTATTTATCCAATTATATTGATGTGTAATCAAAGTTTTGAAGCTATTGATTTCATAGGTGTTGTGTGGGTGCTTAACATCTAGAACAAGTGGGTGCTTTTTCATACTTAGGGGTGGGTACTCCTTGTGAAGTGGGTGCTTCACTAAAAGGTATCATATTTTTTTATCATCTTATAAGATAATTAGTCCATTTTTTTTCAATATTGAGATTCGGGTTTATTCTGCAAGAGGGTTTCCCATGTAGATCTTATGTTATGTGTGTGATCTTACATCCTATTTCTTATTTATTGTTATGAACATCTTGTATTTTTATGAATGCTTTTATTCATTGATTAAGAATTGAAAGGATGACAATTGAATTTTGAAATATCTTGCATCAATAATTAACCCTCTACCTCAATGATTGTACTTCTAACAATTGGTATCAGAGCAAGGCCTTCTATGCAAGTTTAACCACTTGAAGGTGATCTAAGGTACATTATGGCAAGTCAAAAAATGTAGGGATTATCTAATAAGTAATCACCATTGATCAATGGGTCAAATTATGCTTTTTAGAGTACAAGGATGAGGACATACATCATTTATCTAGGGTTTGATATTTGGAAATATATCATGGATGGTTATACTAAACTAACTACTCCTAAAACTAGTGATGTTGATACTAAGTTGAGTGAAAATAAATCAAAATATATGAATGATATCATTTTGGTCTTTTCAAGGTTGAGTTCATCAAAGTGATCCATTGCAAGTCTACCAAATAAATTTGGGTCAGATTATAGACTATCTATGAAGGAGACTCTATTGTTAAGTTGTAGACCTATTGAAGGTAATTTGAAGGTATCAAAATGAAGGAAGGAGATAATGTGGCATATTATCTTCTAAGGGTTGATGAGGTGGTAAACATGATCAGAGGTCTTAATGAGGTGATTGATGAAGCTAATATAGTATAGGAGGTTATTGAGGACTCTTACACTCAAGTTTGATTTAAAGGTTTATGCTGTAGAAGAAAGTTATGATATCACTCAAATGAAGATGGATTAACTACATGGAATCCTTACTACATATGAGATGAGAGTTGATGAAGATAGACCTCTTAAAAAGGAAGTAACCTTCAAGGTGATCAAGGAGAAAAAATCCAAGAAGAACAAGTTAAGTCTTGAAGATTTTGATCTTAATGAAGATCAATTTGAAGCCATGATTACAAGAAAATTTAATGTAGGATCAGGTAAGTATGAAGGAAAACTTCCTATCAAATGTTTTTCATGTGTTAAAGTTGGTAATTTTATAGCTAGATGTCTGGGTATAGATGAGTTTGAAAACAAAGAAACTCATAAGGAATTTCATGAGGATGAACACAATAAATCTAAGGGTATTAACAAGTATAGAAAGTTTTTTAGTAAGAAAAATGGAAAGGAGGAATCATATAAAGGCAATAAGAGCCTTTACCATGAAGAAGACAATAAATCATCTATAGAAGAAGTAAACACATATAATGATGATGGTTCTTTTCATTATGAGGACATGGAGACATTGTTCATGGATCTTAATGATGATTAAGATGAATGTTCTTTAAGTAGATATTTATTTGGTGGAAATATCTCAAAGGAAGAAAGTGAAAAAGTTACTCTTGAAGATAAATATCTAGATACTATGGAAGAAATGAAGTTATTACAAAGAAAGAACAAAAAAAAAGATTCCTTGATCAAATCCTATGAGGATAAAATTGGATTTTTTGAAGCAAGGATGAGTAATGAAGTAAAGGAGCATGATGAGATAAAACAATAACTTGAAACTCAAGTTTGTAGTATTAATGAAGAAGTAAAGAATAAGGATGAAGAGTGTAACATGTATCAATCAGAGATAGAGTCTTTGTAGATGAAACTAAATCTAGCTATGAGTAAATATATAGCTAATGATTTAGATAACAAGGATACATTTATGAATACTCTTGAAGATCTAGAGATTAAGAAAAAAAATAACAAAGAGCTAATGTCACAAATCAAAGACTATGAAGAACAATTTAGTGTTTTTGAAGAAATATTGAATGATGACACCAAGGAACATGAAGATATTGTAAAACATCTCAATAATCAATTAGAAACTATGTATACAAGCCTAAAAACCAAATAAGATGAGAGATTAAGGTATGTTATTGAAATTGAGTCATTAAAATCTGAGTTAGACAAAACATCTTGTAAGGTGAAGTCATTCGTGAAGTTTGAAAAGAGCTCAAATGATCTTGACAATATTCTGAGTAGTCAAAAGCATGCTAGTGATAGATTTGGTCTTGGATACAAAGAAGAACAAAAGGATGTATCTCAAGATAAGATAAAGGTTGGTAAAACTTTGAAGATAAATAATTAGTCAAATAATGAAGGTGTTGGTATAATGAAGACAAATTAGATCAGATATCCAAATGCTATAAGGTATGCAAATTTCAATGGTCATTATTACTCCTACAATCAGTTTGGTCATAGGTCAAAATATTATAAAAGATCCTTAAAGAGTGAATTTGTATGAAATTATGAGAAATACAATGGGAAACATGAATAATGTCATCACTCAAGATAATAAATAGGTTTACAAGGAAATAATGACATCTTTTGCTACAAGTGTCAAAGATTTGCTCATATTACAAAGTTTTGTAATATCTTCATTAGGAGACCAAATGATTAGACACATGAATTAATTCATGAAACTACAATGAATCATCATATGTCTTAATCAAAAGATATGCACAATATGATAAATATCATTTTTTTAAAATATCATGAGAGAGGTCACATAACAAGGTTCTACAAGAAGGATCAGTATTCTACTTCAAAGATTATCAATCCTAATATGAAGAGGAGTCATAGTGAATGGAGGCCTAAGTAGGTAAATGAAAAATAGTCTTAATTTAGATTATTTTCCATGATAGAATAAAGAACAAGTTAAATTATCAATGAACAAGCCTTATCTACCCAAATGGATAAGGAAATCAAGTAGGATCTTGAGATAAAAGAAAAGAATAAGGCTGAGAATTCATTCAAAGACAATCTTAAGATGAGGAAGGACTACAAGTTAAGTGAGAGAATGGAGATATGGAAATCTACTAAGTTTTGGGATATTTAGTCCCTTTATGATAAGTGGGTGTCTCTACTCATGCTTTTTAGGATACATCATTCATGTATGGAATCAAGTGTGTGTGCTCTACATAATGATCAAAGTACCAATCAATATAGAGCTTGAAGGCAAAGGGTAAGCAAGAGATTGTGAAAGATAACCTTGTAGTTGAAGTACTTTGTGAAGGTTAAACTAATTTGGATGTTGATTTAAGAGGTTGATCAGTCAAGATAAGGACAAGTAATTATAGGACAAGAATATCATTTGAAGATGTGTCTGGCTAAGGGGGAGCTAACTCAGTTAGCTTGTGTGGATTGAAGAAGATGTACATGATGTAAGGGGGATCATATGTGATATGTTTTAGTCATGACGAAGTGTGAATACACAACCAATTTACTATCCTCATAGACTTATAATTTCTTAATCCCTCTCTTACTATCCCATTAAAGGACATGAATGAGACCTTCATATTCTACTGTATTGTAGGATTAGCTAAATTGGAACCTATATGAAGATAGGTACTTATCATTTGAAGGGGATACTAGCATAACACTTGCACCCACTCCATGGTTTCTCCTTGAGCCATCAAAGAACAACTTCTATAGACCACTAGGGTCTTTTTGAGGCCTCATGAGGGATGTCATGGGATGGATTTATTCATGTAAATAGTAGACACCCAAGTACCTTTCTTTAACACCTTTTAAGGTATATACCAACTATATCTTCATTTCGTAGTTCATCCAAGAACATGTCTGGTACCTCTTCTAGATGAGTGTTTAACTCCTGACCCATTGCAAATTCATCCTCATCAATGATGATGAAATTGATGTTGATATTGTTTGGTCCATAGGGTTCTATGTGGAATTGTGTAATGGGCTCAAATTTTATTGATACTTTGGCCCCATATCTTGTTTTGAATGCCATATATGACCAATCTACTAAGAGGTAACCTCCAATTTTCATAGTGAACTCCCTGGATAGGCATAATGAAAAATGAGGAGTTCCATCCAAGATCAATACATATTGAGCCACTAAGACACTAAGACAAGAATGCAAGGTTATATTGAGGCCTTTGATTATTCCATATGGCTTGGTAGAAGAACCATCAAGTTGTAACACTCTTTTAGATTGGGGATCATATTTAAGGCCAAGCTGATCAACTATGGACTTTGGCATTATTGAGGTACTAACCCCGTTATCCACTAAAAAATTGTGCACTAGAGAGTTACCAATGATTACTAAGATATATAAGGGAGGATATTTGACCACCTTACTTGAATTCCATTCAATGGTCCCTTTGGTTGTATTGGTGAGAACTTCATTCACATTGCTTGGTGGTTTATATACAACTATTGTAACATTAATCTTGGATAAACCTTCCTGAATAATGTCCACTTGACCAAGCATGGAGAACATATCTCACATGGGAACACTCACATTATACTTCTTCATTTATTTAATAATGTTTATGGGTGAATCACCAACCTTTGCTTGTTCTTTAGGAGCCACCACTATTATTTGTTGAACTTGTGAGCCTTGGGACAAAAATAATCCCTTGATTCTGATTCTTTAGAGGTACTAGAACCTTTGGAGTGATAATAGGTTCAATTGGCTTTATCAGTGAAGGATTAATAATAGGAATATCTTTGACTATTTCTTGATTAGCATCCATTTTTCTTCTTTTAAATCTTGTATTTACTATCATTGGTATGTAGGTTTGGCTAGAACTAGCTTATTAGTTGAGTGCATAACACTCTTCTTGTTCAAAATTCATCATGGTAGCATCCAATTGGTTTAGTCCCTAATTAAACCCTTGACCTTGTGGAGGCTCTTCTACCTTGGTCATCATAGGTACCTCTCCATTTTAAGCCATGAGGGATTGCTTATAACCATAATTAGTAGCTTGATGCCATTAATCATTGAAATCTTGGTTGAGGTCAATATTTGGGATAATATGTTTACCAAAAGATTGATTCTAAGGCATGGTACCCTCTTTTTATTGAGCCAAATTATTTTTAACTGGTACCAAGGTGTTGGAAGTGATAGGAACATTATGATTGTATTTATTTTGCCTATTATTTCTATGTTGCCCTTGTTCTTGGTTTTGACCTTGGCCTTGGTAATTCCCTTTATATGGTGGCCTTTTTACTTGAAAATATTCCTATTCAAGTTGATATGAACCTTGATAAGGCCTATTGAAAGCCTAATTCCTCTTAAAATTTACTATCTCATTTACCAAAGATTAAAACATGCTCTTGAGCTTTTGGAAGTTATTTTGGTCTTAGGAATAACTAGATCCACTAGTGTAAGCTTTCTCTTATTTTGGTATAGGTATTATATAAATTTTTAGTGTAGGAGGAATGACATCAAGTAGAGGGATAAAAATAGAAGGTGGTCTAATTTCAAGAAATAAGGGCATTGTTGGTCCAAGTTTAAGCTTGCCAATTTAAACTAGATAATTTTTTACTTTGATGGCCATCTCATAAGCATCTAGAAGTATATTCCCTCTCATATATTAGATCATCACTACTATATCACTATTTCAAGCCTTCAAATAGTATATAAAGGCAAATTTAGGTGTTGGTCTAACTAAGACTGGGATTTTATCCCAAGTTTTTTGTAACCTTGTGTTGAAGTCTTGCATGAATTTATGAGGAGCTCTCTTAATGGTAGTTAGTTTCTCTTCAAGTGACAAATGGTTACTTTTATCCTCAAATATTTTACACAAGGATTCTCCTAATTGGTCCCATGTTTGAAAGAAATTAGTAACAAGTCCTCTATAGCAATCCAGGGCCTTTCCCTTAAAATAAGTAGCTAACAACCTAATAGCTATATTTTCCTTAGTGATATTATGGATATTTCAAAAATTGGCTATGTCCATAAGGTAATCGAAAGGTATTGTATCTTGGTAACTAATATAATAAAGAAAACTTTTAAGGGATGAAAATGGGATAGGATCATATTGGGTAAGGTCTAGAGGACTTTGGATTTTAAAATCCACAAAATATCTAGGGGCTACCATGCCAAGATGGTTTAATAAAGGTATTCTTGCAGGGGTAGGCCTTGAAAATAACTTAGGAGTAAAGGTTCCCTGATATGGATGTGTGTTGGTAAACCTTAATATTTTTTCTAAATTTAAAGGTAGTTCAACAAATTCAAAGGGAAATACCTTTTGAATCTAACTTTGTTGTCACCTTTGTCATGAGAGATAACTACTAATCTACACTAAAGTGTTGATTGGTCCTTTGGAGTCATAGATAATGTTGCTTTGGAGCTTAACTACTACAAATTTGATCACACCAAAATCAAATTTGATCAATATTAATTTTGGAATGTGGTCCCATTAGGTGTGTCAAAAACTATTGTAGGCTCAATTTTCACCCTTAGAGAGATTTATTTAGGCTCCCTCCTATTGAGCTACATAATAGGAACAAACCTAGGCTATGGGTATCTTGTGGTGGGTTAGGACCTCTGGAGAAGGCCATATTCTTCTTGATGCTCACCTAAACTAATAAAAATAACTAAGAAAAGGGTTGTAAAGGGTTTAAGGGATCCTAAGAGGGATAAAATCTGATTCACCAAAGTTAAAATAGACACTCATATAAGCTTAAACACACACTGGATCAGTAAAAGACAACTATGGCTTACTCAATCTCACAATCTCGCTAGTTGTATAAATGTTTCATAGAAGAGGTTCTAAGTAGATAACTAATATAGACCTAAAATTTAGCTTGAAAACACCTTCAAATAGGCAAGTAGAAGGAAAACAAACTAGGAAGAATCTCCTTCACAAATTCACCATACACAAGCATACTAAGCATTGATTAAAGACAAGAGATAGGCAAAGAGTTGATCCTGTTACTTCAAAAGGTAGTTCTCATAATATTTTGATAGGGATTAAACATATTGAATGAGCACAATTTTTCAAGAGTATTAATGAGTATCCTTTTCCTAGAAAATAATGATAAATTTAAGTGTTGAGAACCCCCATAATGGGAATGAGACCAAGATATATAAGAGAATAGAGAGAGCGAGAGAGAAAGAATGTGGGAGCACACCATCATAGAGGAAACACACTATCCTAGGTTACTAATTAAACTTGAATTTACACCTTTTTATCCCATAAAAGCCTTACCACATTTGTGATCAATCAGGACATTGCACATGGCTTACCATGTTGAAAAGCCCTATAAGGCCTTAAGAATGCATTGAATGCCCCTTGCTATAGTTCCCAACACTAGGCCTTTTATTTTATCCTTCATGCCATATATCACTTGAGGACACAAATTCATGCTTATGTATCTAATAGAAACATGGCCTTGTGTATTTTAGGTGGTTGTTTATCAAAAATGTGGCCATGCTGAAAGACAAAGAACTTCTTCAATAATCATAGATAATGACCTCTGATCAAACCTGGACCAGATCCTTTCTATAGATGGAAAACCAATCTCATTTATTAGTTTTCCTATAGTCACATATATAAATGTATAATTATAGACTGCATAGCCCTTTTTCATCTCCATTAGGTCCAAAAGACCTATTTTTGCCTTTGAGCATCTATAGAAATTGAGGGATCATAATTTATAGGTCTCCTTTAAATAATGGTAGACATGATCATAGAATAAAAACCATATGCTACAAACCTTTAAACTAGAGGTTTATATTTAACCTTAATGGCATCCCTTTATATTATTTATACTTGAGTGCATGACTATGGCCATTCATGGATTTTTAATGAGCTCTCATGGTGATATGATGACCCTTCAAGACCTTGTTTACATTGGTCAAAAACCACCCTTGGCTTCTCAAACTTTCTTTTCATAGGTCATTGATACTAGCTCAATCCAATAAAATTATGCCAAACTATCTTTGATCTCATCAGTCCCATATATCCTACTAACTTCTTGAATTCTCTCACACCATAAATATTGACTTGCATGATGGAATATGGTCCATTGATCTTCTATCAGCTTGAATGTTCTTATGTCACTTATCAATCACGCATTGATCTTAGGATCTTATTGTCAATCTATGGCTTCATGTGTTTATGTGATATGGTGTCTTATAAAACTCCTTGACCTTTTGAATCATCTCATATCATATATTAAGATGTATGATCAACATGGATAATTGGATTTTACTTAGACCCACCTCTTTATCAATCAAGCTCATACTATTAGATCTCTGCTCAGTTGATCTACATCATCAGATCTTATCCAACTTGTATCTATTTAAAGGGCCTTAACCTAGGGAAATTTTGACCTATTTAACCCCAACATGAACTATTAGATCCATGTTTTTAGTATGCAAGCTCACATAGACTATTGGATTTTGATCAACTTTTAACTTGATAAGGACCTTTTGAACCTCAATGGTTACTTCAAAAATCTCAAATTTGAAACTTACACGAATGTCATATGATTTAGGTCTAATATTTGAACACTTATCTCTTGAGATGGCAAGCTCATGTAGATGTGAAACTTACTGAGCATGTTACTAGCATGAAGAAATCCATAGTGCTACAATATCTTAGCTAGTGATGCTTTTTGAGTGGACTTATAAAATACATAAGTGAACTAGTTTGTTTGTTCATGAATGACATCTTGGTGATAGTTTGGCTCACTAAGGCTTATGCTTGAACTTTTACATGAATTTCCAAGGCTCAATGAGATTTTAGGGCTTGTGCAAAACTTGCTTCATGATCCTAAATGTTATTATCACCATGGAGACCTATTTTCTTGAATTTGGATAAACTACACTTTAAGTGAACTTATACTATTACAAAATATTTAAAAGCTACATGATATCTTTGGTCTACTCATTCCATCTAGATGATCTATTTATTTACTCATCCATTAGTAACCTAATCCATATAGGCACAAGCTTGGTATATGGGCCAAAAATGGCAAATAATATCCTCACCAATGGATGTAGGTGATAAAGGGATATCCATAGTATATGGGGAGAATCAAGAGTAGTTGGAATAAAAGAGAAAGAAGATTTCAATAAATTTAGAAGACTCACTTAGGTCACAATTTTTAAGAGGGGCAATGGAGTTATCACAAAACTGCTCTTCCTTTATTCACTTGGAGAAGTTGCCAACCTATCTCTTGTAGTTATTGTGCCCAAAATTTAGGGGTTAGGAGATTTTGTCAAGGAAGGGACCTAGGTACTTAGAAGACCCCTTAGAGTATCCCTTCTAAGCTGAATATCAGAATCCCTTTGGACACTAGAGTTAGTTGGTTGCTTATATGTAGGCTCTTATAGAGAAGAAGGAGGTTGATCCTATTTTTAAGAGACATGAGGCTAGGATGGTGGCCACTAGTAATTTCATGCCCTTTTAGATTCTTCCTTAGTGGCTTGAATATTATAATATAATTCCTAAGCCTAGACCATAAACATAGACTTATCCTTCATATTCTTCTATATGACCAAATCATTAGGTGCATTCAAAAAGATGGAATCATGGTCATACTCATGCCCCTAAGGAACACACACCTTATTCTTCTCCTAAATTTTTTGAAGGTATCCTTTAACCCTTTTCCTTAGATCCCATTCTTTGAATGGTGCCAATTTTAGATTATAATTGACCTTGATTTTTCTATCCTGGTTGAAATGTGATATGACCACATAATACATTTAGATGATACTCATGGGAGTTTTAAAATAATAATATAGATGACTCTAACCTAGTTCCTCATAAATACTATTATAAACTTGAAAATTTATTTCTTGTTTAATAATATTATCTAGAAAATGGTGTGGTAGCAATAAGGGATAAGTCTTTGTCCCTTTAATCTAAATGATAATAACATTTGGATATAACCAATAGTCTCCCCATTTATAGACTACCCTTAAAATGTTATTGAATAACCTAAGAATAGATTTACCATAGATTTTATGATATATCTCATGGTAAACTTAATATTAGATTTTTTTAATTTCATACCTATATCTATGAACAAACATAAAAGAATGATATTCACCAATTATGTTAGCCACATATTCTTTTGAGAGTTGCCACAACTCACCATAGATTTTGTAAATAGTTCCTATAACAACATTCAAAAAATAATACATCATGTAAAAATTACCATCTAAAGGCCTTTGGTTTGGTTAGAAAATTTGGGACTTTAGTCTAGCACAAATAATTTTTCTTAGTGAAACCAATTGATCAGAGGTAAACACAATGTCTAACAATGAAATTCACTTAACCTGAACATATGCAATACTAAAAAATCCATACAATCTATTCAATAGAGCCATTAATATCCTAAACCTATGCCTAAATTTAATGATGCAATTAGATGTAACAACCCCTTTATGATTCAATTTTTGGCCCTCAATAAGCCACTCTTTCAATTTACCCTATACTATGTTTTGTTTGAGCCAGACATTAGACAAGTTTTGATTGTAGGCTATTTCAGGGGTAGTTAACCTAAGATACCTATCAAAGTCCCTAATTTAAGTGTACGTAGCCAATCTATTATTTTTATTAATATATAAGCAATCATAATAAAAATTACCATTAAAAAATAAATCTCTAAAAAGGTTTATGCATTGCATTACCTCTAGTTTTGCATCTATCTGATGAATACCCTACACCTTGATGTGAAATAAATCATCAATTTACTACTTGTGGGTTGGTGTAATTTTATCCTAAGTTGAGTATGGAATTAATATTTATAACTCATCCCATAGTGCATAATAATGGTGGAATTTAAAATCAAAAGCACTTTTCTCAAAAACTGTATTAGTGTACTCAATCATGTTGGTGAAAGCATACAAAGAGAGGACATTAGATTGTTTAAAAGTTGACACCATTTCTAAACTAGATGTGTGAATTTGGTTTTGTCAAAAGTACTAGTTTGGATTCATAAACACCTCTAAGGAATTAGGGCTTCTAAACATATAAGAGATCAAAGATGCAGTGTTCTCTTGAGAGTAATAGCTAAGTAAATTCCCCTTCAACATAGATTTTACATATATCATTCACAAAATTTTAACATTAAATGTATTTTTGTATCATTAATGGAGATAAAAATCTTTTCATTTAAATTCCCATTTCATTATGAAAATGCTAGTCAACTTTAGTGGGTTCAATTAACTACCATATATCAAACCTTCATTAACTCTGAATGTTCAGTCATCAACTTCGATACAACTATCAATGATTATTAATGCATACTCAGGGTCATTTCGTTTGGATGATGATAAGTGTCAAATCCTTATTAATACATAGCTTCATACCTTTTATTGTGCTTGAAATTTTCATAGTTTTGAGTTGACAAGATCACACCACATGGTGAGATCTCGAAAGTCTAGAGATAATAGAAGCCTAAGGAATTATACCATAGACAAAAGAACTGATTAATCTTCTATGAGCCTATTTTAATGAATGGATTTCAAGTGTCATACATTCAAGGATATGGGAGTAATAAAATGTGGTGTGAAAATCCTTTTAAATTTAAACCTTCTTGATTAACTAATAAAGTTTCTATGTCTCTATTCCATCGAGGGAGTGCCACCTAGTAGGTCCATGGAGTGCAAGAGCACATAACACTTAAAACTTTTGCTTTGTCTTAAAATTTACATTTTTAGAACCTCATGATTTCAAAATAACTTATTAGTTCCTTTAAGATGAAGGAAAATTCCACTCATGTGCATTTTTAAGGCATCTCTTGTGAGATACCTTCAATGTCCCCTTGAATGTATGAAAACACCTTTTGACGTATCTCTTAGGAGATAGCTTGAAAAGACTTATAATACATTCATGGGTAACTTTAAGGTATCTAATAGGAGATACCTTGAATATACTATTGTGAACATTTTAAAGTATATCCTAAGAGATACCTTGAAGGTATTATAAGGCCCTTAAGGTATCACCTATTAGTGCCTTCAAGGTGAAGGAAAATTCCACTCATGTGCATGTTGAAGGTATCTCCTATGAGATATCTTCAATGTCCCCTTGAATGTATGACAATTCCCTTTGAGGTATCTTCCATTATCCTATTTTAATAAAGGGATGTCAAGTGTCATACTTTTGGAGATCTGGGAGTATAAAATTATGGGGTATAAAGCATTTTAACTTTATCAAAGAATATTTGAAACCTTCATAATACCTTCATGGGTAAATTGAAGCTATCTCACAGGAGATACCCTAAAGGTTCCCTTTAAGGTATTACAAGGACCTTCAAGTAGTGGCTTCAAGGTGAAGGAAAATTCCACTTGAGTGAATGTTGAAGGTAACTATTAGGAGATACATTCATTGTCCCCTTAAATGTATGACCATTGATAATGACCTTTGAGGTATCTCTTAGGATATTCCTTTAAGGTCCTTGAAATACCATTTTAATGCCTTCATGGGTAACTTAAAGGTATCTCCTAGGATACACATTAAAATAAAAAACCATGATTGTGCATATTTGAAAGGTATCTCTTAGGATATACCTTGAAGGTACATATTGTTGGGTGTTTTGACACAACAATCAACTATAGGCTAGGTTTGAGAGTTTTAGTCCATTGAAAACCTCTCCTGAAAGTAATATTTCCCACCCAATCCTATAAATAAGGGGTGAATTAAATTCCCCAATATTTATTTCACCTTCTCTAGGTACATTGAACCTCACTTAGTGGCTCATTAAGACCTTTCCATACAAGGGGCCTTTATTGGTTTGAATTGAAGGTACTTTAGTGGTAGATTTATAGTGGCAATGGTCATAATTTTGAGTAATAATCCTTTGGGGGAAGATAATTTATCTAAGATTAAGTCCAATACCAAATTATCTAAAATTATGATACTAAAAAAGTTGTAAAGATTTTTATTTTTTTGGTGTTTGTGTTCTTTTGTCTTGGCAGTGGCTATGTATGTTTTTGTAAAGTTATCTAAGTCAAAAAACATTGTAATAAAATTAGGATTCTGAATATTATATCAACATATTAAATTTAAAAAATAATTAACCATAAATATCCACAAGAATTTCTTAAGTTGAATATTTTTTATTAAATGAGGTTAATAACTGAGAAAGGGGTTGCATACCCTTACAAAAACTAGCTAGAGATATTCAAAATAAAAGAAAGTAGGAAAAAAATATAACTATGGTAACACAAGCCACTATCAAAACACAATCACTATCCAAAATTTATGTAAAAACCATATAAAATAATTCCAAAAAGAGACTAAGAGGGGAAAAACTAAATCAACTAATTAAACTCCTCAGTGTTAGATTATACAACCAATTTGTTGCTTCTAGTTTTATTTTTTATTTGTCCTTACCTCTAGTCATTTTACTCAAATTTTGGTAGGTTTATTCAATTAAAATATTTATTTTATAGATCAGTGTCTAATCCACCTCCTTGTCTAGTGGTCCTGATCTGAGCAACATTTCAGGTGGCAATTCAGGTGACGTTTCTACCTTAATTGGTGGCAAAACTTCTAGGAGCCATAACTTTTACACCATAGCTCCATTTGGATCCCCATTTGAATAATTGGAAAGGTAATAATGAGGGGAACATCATGAGATGGAATGGAATATAATTAATGGTTTTTGACCCTAAAAAAAATGTAATTACCCTAAATTTCAATTTTAGTAGTGTAATCTAAAAATAGTAAGTTTCTAAAAATAGTAATTCCTTGAATTATCTATTATTGTAAATCATGGAAGTCAAACAAATTAATCTCCTTTAATATTGGTGAACTTCCACATCCTCATCCTACCTTAAAATTATGTATAAATTAGGATATAACCCAAAATGGAAGGTAGACATCTCTTCTCAGAAATAGGCATATGTTTGGATCTGCAAATTTAATCAATAAAACATCTCTTATCAGAGATAGCATTATTACAATTATGTTGTTCTTATTTCTTGAATTATCTTTCAACTAAAGCTTCTATGTTTTGGATTAGGTCCCTTATTCAACTCCTTCTTATTCTCCTTGATCTATTTATTTTTCCTATTGGGGGGAGTGATACAAGAATCCCCAATTTCTTTAGCTCCTACTACCAAAACTTCACCATTATTAACTCCAAACTCCTATAAAGCAAACATCCTTTTCAAGTTTTTAATTTATTTTACCATCTCTATAAATATAAAATGTTTCATTACCACCTTAGTCTAGATTTTCTCCATGGTCCTTTCCATGTCAGACTATTTGTTGCTCAGGGGGGTGGTAGGGTGGATGCTGGCTATGGGGTTCAACTCTTTAAAGCTATCCTCTAAGATTTTTCAATGGGTTTTTTCCATAATTATCTTTCCCTCCTAAAGGTAAGTAATTTTCAACCTCAAATTCTTGACACTCCTCAGAATCATCACCCGAGTCCTCCCCTCTGTTATGGACATCAATCATCTCGTTAACATCTTTACCCTAGAGGAGTTCACCTCTATGGATGATAAAGAGAATAATTCCTTGGTGAATGGGTTTAGATGAGGGATTGGCCTTAAAGGAAGTAATAAAAACTTTAAGGGACTTTAGTATTAAAAAGGGGAGACTAAAACTATGTCCTTTGAAATGGTTCATAAAAAAAAAATGGTGCAAGAATTAGATAATGTGTTTTCCCTCAAAGGTGATATACTTCATGATTTTAAATCAAAAATCAGGCCATTTCCTGGGTAAATCAGCTTTTAGAAATCATTTTTGAGATGAGATAATTAGATTATTAGATTTAAATAAAATTCTCATTACCCCTTCCTTCCTTATTTTATCCTTATAATATTTTTCTCCATCATAACTCATGCTAGTTACTTCATTGATAATCTCCTCTATGATCATAATGCTAAACCCTCTCATCTTAACCAAACAATTATTCCAACATTTATCAAACTCCATGAATATGGCTGATTTGTGTCCCACGATTCTTTCCATGAAGTTGGAAATCCCACCTTTGACCAAATTCTATTGAACATCTGGGTCCTCCTTTGCCTCTATGAAAGAAATTGATTCTATCCTATCTCTCTTATTTCCTATATTGAATTTGGATGTGAAGCTCTAATATTTTCATAAAATAGCTATTTTTATCTTAAAAAGTGTGTTCTTGTTGTTAAATTTTAGGTATTTATTAAATGTAATGACTTGGAGCTTCCCATAGTTCATAACATGGGTAATAATTTGGTGTTGATTGATATGCATCATAATTTGAGATTTGTACATCATATCACCAATCGTGAGGAGTGTTGATGACTAATCTCACATGTAAGAGGGGGATTATATTTTTGAAATAATGATGTTGAACTCAAATAGGAAATCATCCATATTTGTCCAATGTTTTAACACCTCACCTCAAACCCCTTAAGTTGAATATTTGAAACATTCTTCCCCCTCTTCTTTCTCCTTCAAAATAAATATTTGTAGATTCCTTTACCTATTAGTTTATATTATTTGGTGTTTTTTTTACTTATAATCCTTGACATATTTTATACATGTATTTAAAGTATCCTCAACTTTCCTCTAGTTAGTCCTAATTTGGATAGGATATTCCTTCATGAGCCTTCTTAAAAATTCAATGGAATGTTAAATGTATCTCCTAGGAGATACCTTCAACATGTTTATTAGTGAAAAGGATAGCTCAATAGTGACTATTTTTTAAAAGTACATCTATCTCACTGAGTTAGAACCCTAAGTAAGTATGGTGTTATACTTTTATGATATACTTAGTAAGTGCCTGATATGTTAGAAATGAACAGTCAACTTTTAGGTAATCCATTTTGAATGAGTTTTACATCTATCTATATGTAATTTATTTTCAATTTGATCATATATTTTTAGTTTATGTCTGAGTTAGTGTATATATTATAAATATTTAATATGTATTTTACATAGTAGATTATAATTCACATGTATTGATACACAAATAATCACTTATTAATGACAAATAATTTCATAAGTGATACAATATGTAACTTATATTTTATAAAAGATCAATATTTAAATCAATTTAATTGCTTTACAAAGTGTCTTCAGGTGAGAAATAAATTCCCATACTTAAAAGGCTTTAGAAGGATTCGATAAAATAAAAATTAGATATAGCTCCATTTAAACTACCAAAACTAAAATTAAATTCATATCACCAACTTCTATTTTATGGTGGTGACAAAATTGCTCTTGTTGATTGGTATTTTGAGTTATTTAGTTTGACAAATATGCATAAAAATACTTGTTTATTTAGCACTATATCTAGAAAAGAATCTTCTCAAATTAGAATAATCCTTGCCTGTGATAAGGATGAACTTGAATATGCAATTAAATTCCAACTAGAATTATGTAATGGATAATAATTAATTCTCCATCATGCTACAACTAATTTCAATAAATTTACACCCATTAAAATGGAATTAAAAAAAATGAATGTTTCTCCTTTTTTTGAAATATTTGGGTTTCATTTGAATAGCTATAACAACATTAAAATGTCTAGGTTGATAGATAGAGATAATTTGGTCCATAGAATACAAAATATATTGAAATAAAAACATGAATAAGGGACACCAACTTATTTTACTTGACACCATGTAAATATACATTTAAGATACCCTATAATCATGAAATTAAAAACATTAAAAAAATAAGATAAACAAGGGAAACATATTTGTATGCAGATTTGAAAAAGGCTATATAATTACTCACACTAGTGGAGAAATATAAAATCAAATAAAAGGTTGATACACTTTTATTGACACAAAATTTTGATCAAACACATAGTGAATTCTATACATGGTATATTTACTCTAGTAATTACACTTTGAACAATCCTCTAGAGATCTATGAATTAAGGTATGCAATATCAAAATAAGAAATTTGAGTGAAATAGGGGTGAATGCTATAATTCATTCATAAAAAATAATGAGGTTATGATGAATGACATTTTGTTAATTCCATTTGATCCAAATAACCCTCAATGTGTTATCGAATCAAAATAAGTCCTTGAAGATATAATGCAGAAAAAAACTATAATGTTCAAAATTATAGATGGGCAACACACAATTACAACACAATAAGGAATTATTTTATATGAGGAATATAATTCAATATAAATGACAAAAAATGTTTTATTAGAAGGTAAATATTTCTAAAAATAATTACTTTGTTCCATATTGTTCACAAAATATGTCACTAATATAATGAAGTAAATGAAATAATTTATAAGGATTCATTTGTATAAAGAGTTTGATCTACACATGACCTTATCCAACTAAGAGGTTGGAAGAATATTAAAACAAATAAGAAATACAAAAGAAATACATGAATAAGATAGACAATTGTTCACACAAATGAACTTCTCAATATAATAACTGTAAGAGATAAAATGCCTTCTTTCATGGAATAAGCCATTTAGGATTGTTTTGATAAGGTGATTGATTTGTTTGAAAATGGTAATTTACCTAATTTAGACAAAAAAAATTTAAATTTGATTAGTATAATAGTACTTATAAAGATTCAAGGGCTTTTATAAAAATAAAAAATAGAACTAGAAAATTTATTGAAAAAAAGATCTATTTCCTTTTTGAAAACCCCTACGTACAACAACATGGACACTTGGTGCAAAAAAGTGAAGATGAAAAGTAATATATTATTAAAAATTATAGATTATTTCAAAAATCATGATTTGACACTTCTAATATAAAAAATAATCACACCTAAAGAAGTAATGGAATATTATACAACTATATGAAAAGGTTTGATGATTTATTTTTCCTAAATGAAAGTACTTCAATAAATAAAAAAAGATGGGAAGTATTACCTTTATATTTAATAAGCATAATGAGAAAATATATATATAGTGATGGGGGTCAAATTCCTAGGATAAATATAGAACTTTATAGTTTTCATTATGCCCCTTATGTCTTTGGCCATTTATTTTAGAAGATTTCAATGTAATGTTCATTATTGGTGTGAATGTTGATTTGATAATTATTGATATTTTAAATGTCAGTGAAGATTTTAAGAAATAAACTATTCACATATTTTTTTAGGTATTTAATGATAAATTTATTTTTCAAGATTTCAAGGTATTCATCATTCATAAACTTGACCATTTTTTTGGCATTCAGAACTCTCTCAGAAACTTGTGTGTTGGTCATTTCCATTATATACGAAATATGAGTGTCATACTTTCATTTCTAGATAGTGATGGATTCAATTTGACTCATATTATATGCATCATTTTTTCTCAATATTCCACCAATTTTTATCTTGAATATTTATCATCCATTCACAATAGAGTAAATTAGAGGAAGGTGTTGACATTATTAAAGACGTATCAACATTTCAAATGATTGGTTCACACAAAATAAGAAGTCAATTCAAAAATAAGTTAGATAAATTATTTTGAGAGAGAATTATCTCTACTTTAAATAATTTAGATACATGTTATATGATAGGGGTATATACAAGAGTTGGATTGGTGTGTACTTATATGTAAATGCAAAGGAATTTATCTTGCATTATAGAAATTGAAGAAAAAACATTTTTTAATGTTTAATTTAAAAATTATTTAACAAATTCATGGAAACCAATACTAGAATAATGAATTTTATCATTAATAGGTATTTAACATTTTAAATTTATTTTATAATCATGCTTTATTTTTCTAAAACATCTTAACAATATTTTGGTTTGTATGCTTTATTTTTCAAACCTAACAACTTAGCAATGTTTTGGTGTGTAACACTAATGGCATTGGATGAAAGTGAATAAATAATAATAATGTAAAATAAAATAAATGAACATGAAAAATTACAAGTTGAAAAAAGTAGGATAAAATCATGCATATTTTTACAATTATATAATTTTTTATTTATCAATTATTTATAATATTGATAAAATATTTTTTTGTCTATTTATGTCTCAATTAAAGCAATTCAAAACATAAATCTACAACTTTTGTCTCTAACAAAATAACCTAAGACATAGCTTTAAAACTTGATGCCTCCACAAAAATAACACACGTTAAAAATTGACAACAAGACAATATTTTTAGATATAAATATCAAATCAAATGATGAGAATTTTTAGTTACTACATTATATAATACCTTGCAAGGAATAAAAATAAAAGGTTCAATGAAAGAGTGACACTATACAAAATACAAAAAGGCAAAAAAGGGTGAAAACCCCCTTCAATGAATGTGTAATTATATAATTTCATATACTAGAATATATAAATTATCTTTATTTATTTAAACACAATACATTTGAATTTTTATTTATCAACAAGAGAGTGTAAAATATAATAAAATATAGTGCATCAACTTGGGATTTGGAAGTGTGGGTTCATCTTATTGCTATGTTGAACTAAATGTGGTTTTATTTACCCATTTAAATGTTGTTTAAATTTTGAATCTACCTAGTTTAAAATAAATAAGTATGTGTTATAATATGTCTTGAAGACAATAAATTTTGATGCTGAGTATACATGATCTTTATCAATATAAAAAATAGTTTTTTGAATGGACATAAATATTGTGATTGTGAAAATTTTGATGAAGAATAAATTTCTTATTAAGAAGGTTTTGATAAAAAAAGGAATATGTGTGTGTGTGTGTGTGTGTCTATATATATATATAGACACACACACACACACACACACACACACACACACACACACACACACACACACACACACATTTATATGTGTGTGTGTATATATATATATATATATATATATATGATGAGTTACATCTATTTTAACAAATGCATAAGTGTATGTTATAGTCAAGTTATAAGGATTCATTATAAAATGGTATATGCATATGTATGTTACAAAAATGATAATAGAAATGGTACATCCATGTATAATGAGTATAGCTACATGTGATTGAGAATATATATATATATATATATATATATATATATATATATATATGAATCTTTATAAGATTTTAGGAAATGCAAATATAAATTGCATCAAATGAAATGCAATATGTTTATATTTTACAATATAAAATGCAAATCAAAAGTGCATTAATGATCAATCTTACATATAAAACAATTTATTAAAAAAATTCCATGTTATATTTCTTATAATATAATATTGTTAATAAATGATTGCTTTATTTTCTAACAAATTGTAAACATTTCAAAGGAGGAGCTAAAATTGATTTCTAAAAAACTATTGATTTTAGGGTTGGATGTGTTGCAAGTTGTCATTGATGTCATATGGTTGAGCCTGCCATTGATGTCAAAATAAAAATGAGGTATGGTGATAAATTTAAATTTCTTGTGATGCATAGTGAGGAATGATGAAATAAGTGATTACAGGTCCTTGATGAAGGATGATGTCATGAAGTGATGAGAAGGCTTGAGGGCTTGAGCATGGGATATCTAATCTGATGTAAGAAGGAACATGATGGCTCTAGAAGATGAATTCACAAAGGCATAAGAGGATGTATATGGACATTTGAACATGTTTTTGAGGCATTGATTCACCCTGATATGTTTCATAGTATGGTTATAGAGGTAAGAGCTCCAAGTCTAATATGCAAATAAGATAGTTTTAGACTTTGTTTGATCAAAATGAGGGTCTTAAGGTGTTAACAATACCTATGAAGGATGAATAGTAGTGGTAGAGCATATGAGAAAATGTTTGAACATGTGAATGAGGTAGAAAGTACATCTATAGTATCAGGAAGGTTAGATATTAAGGCTTAGTCTTGTTAGGGATAACAACCCCCATTTTTTGAAAAGTGGGACCCTTAAGAAACCTTGGAAATTGAACATGAAAATATGGTATGATAAGATCATTTGTAGAATTTTAAGATCATCAAATTCATCAAAAGAAAGATTACTTGGTTATGTTTTACTTTAATTTTGGCTAACATTGCTAATGAATGGTATTTATTGCTTTTAGTTATAGTTTACATGGTGTTTTTTCCTAAGAAATTCATGCTTCAAAACCTTGGTAAAGCCCTCAATTTAAATTTGAATATTGGCAAGAAGAAAATTGGTGAGAAAATTTTAAAAATCCATTTGGGCCTAAGTATAAAACTCATGTTTTAAGCTTAGTCATGTTTTTTAACACAACTAAAACTTAACTTAAAATGTTTGGTCCTCTTTATTATTTCCCCCTTTAAAGTTCCTTGTATGCATAACTAACATTCATTCTATAGGGTCCTTTTAATATTTATTAACTTAGCCTAATATTTTAACCCTAAAGCCCCATTATATTTATTAATACAAACAAGACCTTAGTCTTAACACCTTGGCTTAAGTTATGAATCCTTGAGTCCAATTTAATGTTAGCTTGGTCCTTTGATTTATAACTTAGCTTGAGATTTTAATCCTAAGGCCCTAAAATATTTATTAATATAATCAAGACCTTAGTTTTAACACCTTAGCCTAATTATTTTTATCACCACAGTCCTAACTTAACTCCCTCACATCTTGTAGGATCCAATGACCCTTGATTTATCACATTATTTAATCCAATAGAGTGACGAAAGCTCAAGCTCAGACTTAAAAAAATGCATCTTAGATGATCTAATGGTTCATGATTTATCATAGAGAGATGATCAGATGGCATGAGGAAAGCCTAGTAGAATCTTGCACATAACCATCTGGCCAATCACATTCAAGCTCTCAAATCCCAATCAACGATTCTCACTTTATCATGAGGACTAGATAAAATAGAGAAAAACATAATTAAAAGGTCAAAAGATTATGGAAGGCCCAAATGACTGACATGTGACACCCTTGCATTCAAGGATTAAAAGCAAAGAGGCTTTCCTGATAGGAAAAACTAATCATGAACAAGTTCCTAGATCTTGATCTTATGACTCTCACTACATCATAAATTTTGATCCAATGGAGTGAATCAGGTCGAAAATCCTTAGAAGCCCTGTAGAGGTGCCAAGCAGTATTCTTGCATTGGGTCATAAGAATTTAATGAGCTTAAATTTAATATTTGTGTGACCATCATTTGATTTCTATGAGGACGTATTTGATGTCTATGTGGCCATCAACTTTAAGCCCATTAAATTAAAATTTTCACTATCCTAAAATTGACATTCATGTGACCATCATTTAATGTCCACAAGGATGTATTTGATGTATGTGAGACCATAAAATTTAAGATAATGAATTATCCAACTTAGAATCAAAATACACTCCAAAATCTTATTGGAATGCTCATAAATTGCTAAGGGAAGTGCTTGGGAGATGCTCAAACACTAAAATCTTTAGTCTATAAAAATGAAAATGGTCTCATGGTCTAAGTATATGCAAAATAAACTTAGTCTAAATATATACTTTAAGGTCTCATTATATTTTATTTAAATACCTTGAACCTCAAAATATAGACTTATACTAAGTTTTATTTTAAAAGTAGCTTTGAAATGTAGAACTTAGGCTAAATGCATCTAATCAAAGGTTTTCATGTGTTTGTTAATACATTGAAACCTTATCTAATGTTAGACCATTATATCATTTTGGAACCCCTTTTGAGCATGATTTATAAGGTTGGGCATAAATATTTTAGACCAATGCATACATTGTGTTTGTTAAACATAATGTAAACATTGGCTTAGAACATTTATCCTATATCCCCTTTATATAATTTAGAAAAATTAGACATAAATCCCTTAGCCTAAGGTTTTATTCATTCTTAATAAACACGTAATAAACCTTAGCCTAAGAAATTTAAGCCTAAGTCCCATTTTAATAATGTAATAATTTAATAGTTTGGGCATCTCTATAGATTGATGGTTCATGTTTTATCACTAGAGGATGATCTAATGATGTGATGCTCCTATGAAATTTTCAAACAAAGACCTGAGAGCCCATGAGCTTGACACATGGTGAAAGCACATTCAAATAAAAGATGATAGATGATCTGATGGTTTGTGCTTTATTAATGGAAGATGATACAAAGGTGCAAAGGTGGTCATGAATTTTCAAAGGCCTAAAAACTCACCACATGTTCAATACTCATTCAACAAATGATTGACATAGGATATGAAGCATGGGGAAGAAACAAAAATATGTCAAGTATCATAACCATGGGGCTTGGTTGGAAAGGATCCAATCACAAGAAAGGGATTGGATTATGATTAATGGCTCATGCTAATCCCAAATTTTGATCTGATAGTATGAAATAAAATAAGGTATTTTAAATACCAATGCTAGTGCTCAAAGGCATTTATGAAAATGACACAAAAGGTCTAAACCAATGCCACATAGGTGCCATGTACGTAGAAAAGGATAAAATGAAATATCTTGTGGGATAAAAAATGATAAAGTATAAATGTGAAGGTCCAAATCAAATCCAAGGCACATATAAGCCAGAGTCTGATATATCCTACCATTAAAGCTCCAAAACCCTAAACCTTGTATAAAAGAAACCCAATTGAATTTATTTGGTTACAATTTGAACTAAGGAGAGCTTGATTATGTTTTGACTAAAAAACAAATTTCATAAAGACCTATTTACAAACTAGTGTAAATAATTTGAAGAAATAGGGACCATGATAACTCGTAGATAGTAATTGAAGAGATCGAGTTCTACTTGTCAACAAATAATAAAGGATGAATCTTCAAGGACATCAAATTAGAACTTGTATCCCTAAATGTCCTAGGCATTAGGAATTGGTCTAAATTATTCTTCACCATATAATAACTAAATCCCATCATAAAGGAGGAATATAATATTACCATGGTGAGCCAGAGGCATTATGACTTTTTCACTATCCTGATGGCTAGCCTTCACCATGCTGCTATAAAACCTGAGGTATTACACTGTATAGATGTCCTTTCCCCCATATTTATTAATTATAGGGTAGATAATGAATGGATCATCAGGGAGGGAAATCAAAGACCCCATATCTGTAGGGACTTTGAAGACAAGATCCCAATATTCTAATTTAAAGAAGACATCAAAGTTATAATGACCCTATTAAATCAAGCCTTTGGATCCCATGCGACCACATATGTGAACAAAATATAGGTTACTTATGTGCATTTAATGGTGGAAGAAAAGCTCACCCCTCTAATTTGAGATTTAATAAGTGTCTTCTTGGCCAAGCAATTCACTACAAATAAAAGGAAGACATATAAGTAGTTTTATATGATGTCATACCTATTGGATATCCTTCTTACCTCAATAAAATTCCACGGTATTAGAAACTATAGAGGGAAAACCTACCATTTCCAAATATTAATCCAAATTGCATATCTTTAAATATAGGAACCATATGCAGTTTACTTATGACTATGTCTACCCATCCATAGTGGAAGATATAATAGGTGCTCCCATGCCTAGGGTGCACCCACTAATCAAGAAGTATGTTGAAATTATGGGTGACATTTGGTACTACCCTAAATTCATAGTCATCAAGATTGAGGGGATTATGTTGCAACCTTATAGATTGCTAGTATATGCTCTAAGTAAGCTTGTTGAGTAAGAAATTGCCTCCCAGCTTATCAATGGCATTAATGGGATTTGTAAATAAAAGTAGAAGGGTCTTCTCCACCCATTCCCTTTAACCATTGGAAGAACTATACTTTAGGATTAGAAATATTTTGATACCTTTTCCAAGCACAAGGATTAATTTGGGTTTCAGCTTGATGAACTCAATATGTGGAATCCTAAGAACATAGTGAGTAGACATTTGAAGGAGAAGAAACTCCCCAAGACTAGATACATGCATCAACTTAGTGTTCATGACACCATTTACTTCAAGGCCAAGAATTATGAAGAGGTGTTGGCTAGGATCTAAGGACACAACATCAAACTTGAACACATATTGACTAATGATGACAAGCCATCAAGAGAGGCATGGTAAATGCACCTTTTCTAGTATCACTTACTACCTAGACCATTTAGGATGGCCTAAGAACAACCCCAAGTAGAATAGCCACAAGAAAAACCATAGGGAAAATTATGCAAGGCTAAGATGAACAAGGCCATGGTAAGGAGAAAGTGAGAGAGGTGAAATTGGAAGAGAGACCTGAAGAGGGGTCTTCATCTTCAACACTCCCATAAAATCCACCTTCCCCAGTTAAGTAAATAGATATGATAGGATTAGATCTAGAAGATATACTTGAGGGTTCCCTCAAGGAAATTTAAGAGGTGTATGATACTAACAGGGAAGATGAACTATTTGAAGATACTTAAATCTAAGTAGGGGAACATGGAGGAGAGAAAAAAAGGAGCTTATACCTGTGGCATCCCAAGAGAAGAGGAAGGTAAAGCTAGCATTAATTCATATTGGACCAAATAAGAGACCAATGTTTACCTTCACTCACCCCACCAGTGAAGTCAATCTATTCAGTGATGAATTCCTAATTCATGGACCAGTCATTCTTGACTAGTTTATTTATGGAAAATTACAAAAGATCCCTACTCTTTCCCATTCATGGGCCATGAAAAATGTGGAAGTGCATGATGAAATGAAGCCATGGATTAGGGCCATGGTAAGAGATCAAGAAGAAAGGAGAATTTTGGCCACTCCAAGAACATAAAACAAGAAGATGGATGCTCCTAGAGCATCAAGTAACACCAGTGTAGAGGTCTCAAAGCCTCCAAAATTTCTAGAGTCATCTATAACCTTGTAATTTAATATAGAGATAGCTATATTAGAGAGGGTAACCACCAAGAAGGCTATGGTGGGAGCTAAGGAATTCAACATCCAAAAGGCGGAGCCATTTATAGGTCTAACCCTAAAAGGAGGTTAACAACTTGGTGAGGCCACTATTCATAAAGAAGACATTGAGACCCTGATTGAGGCTCAATCAACATAAGCAAAAGTAGGGGTAATAGGAATGAAATAGAGGTTATATAATTTATAAAGATAAAAAGAAAACTTGGAGACATGGGAAATTCTATCAATACCTGAGGCAATTACCAAAATGCTTGATGAGTCATTTTATGACATATTTGAGGCACTCAAAATAATGAAGTTGAGATAGAGTACATTAGTTTAGTAGGGTTCAGTAGAAAAGGGTTTGGTCACCCAATGAAAAGATTTAGAGGACAAAATAGCCAAAATTATCAAAATATATGTAAGGAAACAAATCCCAAGCTTCAAAACTATAAATTTAGGACACTTAAGCATAATTCTAAGAATTGTGGTTGACAAGGTTCAAAGTTTGAGCACATGGCATAATAATGTGGGAAGGATCTTAGAAGATGATAAGGAGATAATTATAAGGATTAAATAACTTCTTAGGACTATTCTTATAGACCTTGCATAACCCACTACCCTTGGAATCATAAGTGATGAATAATTCAAACACAGGGCTACTTTGGTAACTCAAGAAATCAAAAGAAAGAGCCAATGCCAATCTAGGGCTAATAATAGTAGGATCCTAGACATGATATTCAATGATGGAAAAGGGATAAATAAATATAGGAACATTAAATAATCCTTAACTAGAAATGATAAAGAACTTAAGGACTTGGAAGATCAAGAGGAAGAGTGTAACCTGAAGCTTGCTATGGATCTAAAGCTAGTTGATGAGCAACATACTAAAGCCATGATAATCCTCCTCCAACAACAAGTGGAGGCCCCACAAAAATATTAGAAAATATTTTATTTTGTATAACATTTTAATATTTTGAATAGGAATATTACATTGTAAAGGCATTTTTAGTTTGTTAGCATATTGCCCCTAGGTAAATCTAATTGTAGAAAGCAAGTGTATTCTAGAACTATCTTAGGAAGGACAACTATCCTTGTCTTTTGTACACCTGTATATTATAAATAACTAGTATACTACCTAATATTTTTATAAAGACATGTATTACCATTTGTAAAATGAGAGAGATTTTTTGAGAAAATTTTTTACACTTGAAGTAATTAATATAATCAAAGAATTCTGCAAAGATTATCCACATTTGATATGTCAATTGCTAATATAGCTTTTCTCTTAATTACTAATTTGATGTCTTGAATTTGAATAGTTTCTTTGAATTCTAGGTTAAATTTTCTAATCATAGGGTTTATAATATATGAATATGCTAGATTAGTTGGAGGATCTTAGTTTTGCTTCATTTCATTTTGCTCTATATTTAGATGTGTAGATGCTATTTGATTATAGTAGTAAATTATTAAATTAGATTGGGTTCTTACTTGTGAATGTTTACATTATCATTTAAAGTTTATGTTAGGTTGTGGAGCTAAAAGCTTTAACTATTGCAAACATGGAGGAGGTTGCTGAGTTCCAGGGAGACCGGCATTAGCAAATTGTAGTGCAGAATGAAACCGACATCGACAGGTGTGAGCTGAAGACAACCAGCACCGGTAGGAGGTCGGCCGATGTCGGCACCCCCCAGGCAAATAGGGACTGATGTCGGCCACCTGTGTGGTTTGAACTACAAATGTTATGGGCAGTTAGCTAATGAACCAAGTGTTTGCATGTCAAGAGCCAAATTTAGACTAGAAGCTGCGGATCTAATTATTGTAATTAGGTGTCTAATTATTTTTTGAATGAGATCTATTTAAGAGACTCATTAGTTGTATTGTAAACTTGTGCTAGAGAGTAAGAGAGCAAATAAGCTACTTCAGAGAGTAAGAGAGCAATGGTGTGTTCCTCTTAGTGCCATAGTACCAAGTGTGGGTACTAGTTTGGAGAATCAGAGGGGTTCTTCATGTTTGTATGATCTTGGTCAGCAAGTTTGCATGGCTTCTTTTGGAGATCTACAATGGTGAGTAAGGTCTAGTGATTTGTAGGCAGCAGCAGAGAGTAGGAGATCTACTTAGAGTATGGTTATGTACTTGGTGTACTGGCAGTGTTGTTACTGACTGGTTGGAGAGGTGAACATCAATTCTATATTTGAGTTGATTGTTGGGACCGAGAGAGAGAGGGAAGGTCTTGAGGTGTGGCAAGCCTTTGAGGTGGAAGAAGAAGTGGCATCTTCTTTATTGTATTTTCTTTTGAGTATTTAATACAATTGTGTATTGTCTCAAATCCTGTGTTGCTTCATATTTCTAGTTACTTATTGATTCTGGTATAATTCCGTGTTTAGTTGCTAATACAAGGTAATCATATATATGTGCTCTAATTGAGGAGCAAGATCCTGACAAGTTGGTATCAGAGCTTTTGGTTGGGTTGAATAACAGGGGGTTTTAGATCTGGTTAGTGTTTGTTGATTATAGGTCACTCTCAGGGGTTTCAGATTGAGTGGGAGTATAGCAATGGCAGAAGAAAGTAAGCTACGAATAGAGAAATTGAATAACGCAAATGGTCTGATTGATGGAAAGAAAGAGCAAGTAAAGAAAGATTGTTGGTTGGTAGCAGATCAGCAGGGAGAATCAGATGTTGTAGGGGATTTTGTGTAGGATGCTCTGGATAAAGTAGAATCTTGGTTTACAGATTCTTTTACCTCTTTCCATGCAGCTCGAAATAGAGCATCTTTTCATGGGTATGTCTTTGGAGACTTTGGAGAGATTTATTTAGGAGCTGGAGAGCCTTTTCAAATGGTTGGCAAAGGGGAAGTGAAGCTAAAATTGCAGATAGATAACACACAGGTGTTGAAGGAGGTCATGCAGGTACCAATCTTGGAGATGAGTCTAATTTCTTCAAGAAAGTTAGGTGATGAGAGATGCACAGTAACTCTCATAGTGGATGCACTTGAATTAGATGATGGTAAAAAAGTAGGTATCCTTTATCTATCTACTTATATTACTAATTCACCTTCTATTACAGAGATGTGGCTTTGTAGGCTTGGTTACATATGTAGGAGGGGAATGCATGTTTTTAAGTGGAAGACAAATATCTTTGACAAACTTAAGAACTGGAAAGCCTTGGTGTTCATGGAGGAGATGATGGATAGAGATCAATGGAGTGGACTGAATTATTCTAAGTAGGGCTGTGTTGATATGGACAAGGGTTTGACCCAAAAGGAGCTTACAGGTAAAAAGTCACCACTCACAGGCAAACACAGATACCAGCATCAGTCAGTAGGAACTGACATCAAACAGACAGGCATCGACATCAGTCATGTGTAGATCAATAGAGTCGGTGGTGTTGGGAAGTAGGAACTAACATCGGTCATATAGTGACCAACGTTAGCAACAAGTACACTAGCGTTGGTCATTGGACTGACGTCGGCAGATAGGGTTAATCACAAAAAATTGACGTCGGTCGGGAGCAGATTGGGAGATGGCCAAGATCGGTCACTGAAATGGATATTGGGTAGACAACAAGATGTCAACAAGTCTCAAACACCCATATGGAGGTCAGAAAGGGTAAGTGAACCTCATATTCATTGTTCACCTTCTTTATATTGCTTACTGATGGTCGAGAACTAGGAAGATGTGAAGAGGCAATGCAGGTAGAATCCAGATACAATGGGAGCTTGGCATGGATGAGGAGTGTGAGTCCTTAGAGAAGAACTAAATAGGTGTTTGTTGGTAGAGTTGTCAGCTGGAAGAAAGCACTGAGAGATAGATGGATTCCCAAGTTAAAGAAGAGAGTGGATGGATATGTGAGACAGAAGGCTAAGGTATATGGTCTTGAGAAAGCTTCAAGACAGTGGTATAGGTTTTGATAGGTGGATGACAAAGTAGGGCTTCAGTCAATGTCAGTGTAACTATTGTGTTTGTTATTACCAAGTGGATGATGAGTCACGACATTATCCAGTTATTGTATGTGGATAGTTTGCTAGCAGGTTTGTACATATAGGGTTTTGTTGAGCTAAAAGGTAAGGTTAGTTCAGAGGTATGTTAGGGGGAATTTAGAGCAGTGAAATTCTTTGGCATGAGAGACATGGAGATTTTTTTGTCTCTAGTGGGAGCTGATGTGAATCAGGTGTTGGCAAGGTTCATTACGCAAGATGTAGAATCGGTAAGCACACCAAGGGCTGGATAGTTCAAGTTGAGCTTAGAATAGGGTTCAAAATCACATAAAGTCTAGTGTAGGCCTGAGTTTTCCCAAGCAGTGGGAGTTGTCAGAGAATTTGGAGCCAATTCGGGGAAGGTAGATTCTCAGGTACTTGAGAGGTACTAGTAGTAGGTTAACATGTTATGCAGGGTCAAGGAATTCACTACATGGATATGTAGGTTTGAATGTGGTAGGTTACTTGGATGATAGGAAAGGCATCACAGGGTGTGTGATGGTTGGTCTTCAGGGTTGAGCTTGAAGAGGGATACAAGCCAGGAATAAATTAGATGGTGTATAGGTACAGGTATAGTTGTAGCTATTTATCTCCAAGTGGGAGATTGTTAGGTTGTGGAGCTAAAAGCTTCAACTATTGCAAACATGGAGGAGGTTGTTGAGTTCCAGGGAGACCGGCGTCAACAGATTGTAGTGCAGAATGAAACTGACATCGGCAGGTGTGAGCTAAAGACAATCGGCATCGGCAAGAGGTCGGCCGACGTCAGCACCCCCATGCAAATAGGGACTGACATCGGTCACTTGTGTGGTTCAAACTACAAATGTTACGGGTAGTTAGCTAACGAACCAAGTGTTTGCATGTCAAGAGCCAAATTTAGACTAAAAGCTGTGGATCTAATTATTGTAATTAGGTGTCTAATTATTATTTGCATGAGATCTATTTAAGATACTCATTGGTTGTATTGTAAACTTGTGTTAGAGAGTAAGAGAGCAAATAAGCTCCTTCAGAGAGTAAGAGAGCAATGGTGTGTTCCTCCTAGTGCCACAGTACCAAGTGTGGGTACTGGTTTGGAGAATCAAAGGGGTTCTTCGTGTTTGTATGATCTTGGTCAGCAAGTTTGCATGGCTTCTTTTGGAGATCTACAATGGTGAGTAAGGTTTAGTGATTTTCAGGTAGCAGCAGAGAGCAGGAGATCTATTTGGAGTACGGTTGTGTACTTGGTGTACTGGCAACATTGTTACTGACTGGTTGGAGAGGTGAACATCAATTCTATATTTGAGTTGATTGTTGGGACCGAGAGAGAGAGGGAAGAAGGTCTTAAGGTGTGGCAAGCCTTTGAGGTGGAAGAAGAAGTGGCATCTTCTTTATTGTATTTTCTTCTGAGTATTTAATACAATTGTGTATTGTCTCTCAAATCCTATGTTGTTTCATATTTATAGTTACTTATTGATTCTAGTATAATTCCATGTTTAGTTGCTAATACAAGGTAATTATATATATGTGCTCTAATTGAGGAGCAAGATCCCGACAGTTTGCATAATATATAATGAAATTTGAGCTAAGGTTATTTTACATTGTATATTGGTTTGAATGCATACCTAGTTGTAGTTGATGCTTTATCATGATATTTAAGACTAAAATTGGTAATCACTCACTCTCTTTTTTGCGTTACCCTCTCTTTGCTCCTTTTTTTACACCAAATCACTTTAGTTTAAACTTCATTATAAATATCCACTTAGATTAGCTTGCATATTAAATTTGGATCATAATTCACTAAGCATTAACATAGATTCTCTATAACTCACAAAGAATGGACTATGATGGCTCCTAACCATCACTCATTATAAATTTATGGGACACTAATACATATCTCTATCACTATTTCATCATAGGTGACATCAAGTTACCATAATTTGCTACTCATACTCTGAATTATTTGAATTATAAAATGATAAGTATTCTTTGAACACCAAGGAACCTTGTGGTACACTTAGAAGCATCAATAAGGCATTTTTCACTAGTACTAGAAGGGGGGCCCATGAATTCTTTGAATCTTTATTAATATTAGCTTGTTTTGATCTAAGATCAGTGTATCTTTGTGATTTTGAGTGAATTATTTGCTTATAAGTATAAATATCATTGACCTTTATTGTTTGTGACACATCTTTGTGCTTTTTTAGCCAAAGATTGAAGTTCTTTGAGATATTGATGCTTGTTTTTGGTAAATTTAGCTTAAACTTTGAAAATCCATAGTATTCGAGGCTAGGACAACTCATTTTGATCAAATTTTGGTATATATTTCATACACCTAAGTTGTTTTAGGCTTAGACTTATAAATATAGACCATAATCACGTAATTGAACACATATTTGAGCTAATTCAGTCAAACATCAATGTCCTTTGTATTTTTTCATATAATCTTTGCAAAATAGGCTCAATGTGTAGGTCTAAATCTTATTCTTTAAGAAAGTTAACTTGATACATCATATTTTAGGTAGGATCTTCAAGTTTCAAGCTAGAATTGCCTAGGATTAGAACAAGATCACACTCAGAGACTAGGGAACCTTTGCTTGAACTTGAGGTTCATAGAAAATTTAGACATGAAAAAGGAAGATGTAGGAGATCCAAATATTTTCCAACCTTACCTCTTCAAGGTACCCATGCCTTCAATATTTATCCAAGTATGGCTTGGTTGGGAGAATCTTTAATTAATGTACCAGGTGTGGTACATGATCTCCCATGCAACCTCAAGAAGTATTTGGCTACATTTAGTCTAACCGGTATTACAACTACTAAAGACCACAATAATTATTTCAAGGCTACCTTAAGATTGATAAATTTTATGCATGAAGATGTAGCTTATATGTTATTCCCCTTCAACTTTAAATATGTTGATTATGAATGGTTCTTAAACTAACTTGATAATTACATCACTAGATGGGATGGTTTCACTAATTTTTTTATAGATCAATTTGGTAAAATTGTTATTCCTTATGTTATTTACCATTAGTTCACCACTATTAGAAGGGATACAAGTGAGCCTATTAGGTCCTTTAATGCTATATTTAAGAAAATGTATAGCAGGACCATAGAAACCTATAAGCTTGATGATGTCTTAGCTTTAGAAATCTACAAAGATGTAGTAGATCCTATGACCTCTATATTTTTGAAGAGATCCATGCCAACTATAAATTTATTATCTAGGGCCTATTCTGAGGTAGTCATCATCAATGATCAAATGCAAACCCAAGGATAAATGGCATACTTTGTATTAAACATCAAACCACATATGCTGTGATGAACTTATTCCTCAACAACAAATAAAATATCCAATCATTAAACCAAATCTCAAACTTAAATCAGTTACCATTGAGTCATGTAGTTCCTAATTAGAATTTAGGATTCTTAAATCATCCTACTATTAGCTTCAATGTAAATTATCAAAGGGCTTTGGTACCATTTATTAACAATAACCAGGTAGATAATTATAAAAATCCTAAAAATGAGAATTAATCTATCTTTAAAATGGTCCAAAAGTTGAGCACTGATTTTATTTAGTTGTAAAAATAAGTTAGAAATACTTCTAAAATTTTATGTAGGAACTTCTCATCTCAAAGGTTTAATAGGCCAACTAATAGAATTTAGAATGATAGTTTTCATAATAATAGGAATAATGAGCCATCTTTTGAAAAGAAGAGCATGGACATTAACCTCATTGATATTACATTTCCTAATTATTATAGGGTACATTGCACAACCAAGCATGGAGAGATTGATTATATCAAGTTTTGTAAAGCCTTTGAGGCTTTCCAGGAGGATTTAGATACATTTGAAGTAGTCCCTAACAAATAAAGTGGTGTCAGTGATTTTGGATCTAAGTCATCTAATCAAGCCTTCATGGTAGACACTTTTGATTTCCCCTTTCAAGAGGAAAATGAACCTGATGAGATCCAAGCCTTTCAACAGTTCTTGAAGAAGACCTATCCCTTGAGGAATAGAAAGTAGAGGAAACCTTTAACCACCTCAACACCTCCAAACCACTTTGAAACTCCTCTAGACACTTATTCAAGCAATAATATTAAACCCCCTAAAGGGAGTACTTCTAAACACAATGTTTATATTCCTAGTTCTTCTAGTAAAACTAGATATAACATAGTTGAGGACATGAAGAAGATAAAGGCTAATATAAATTTGCATGAACTAACATATATCATAGAGCAAAAGGACCTCCTACTATAATATCTATAAAATAAGTCCAACAATCCACCCAAGGCTGATCATGCCAATGTGAATATACACAAAGCCAAGGCTAAGTCTCCTCCTTACTCACTATCAGGATGTTTGGTAAGAACTTACACAATTTCTTGCTAGATTATGGTGATTACACCAACATTATGCCTATAATTATATGCAAACAACTTGGCCTGACTCCTATTAAGTTTGATAGGGTTGTCACCCAATTAGACAAATCTAAAGTTAAGGTAATTGGGGGGCTTTTGAATGTTCACATGAAGCTAGTTTATGAGCCTAGGGTGTAACAATTCATTGATATCTAAGTTTTTGATATACCTAATGTTTATATAATCTTTTTGAGTAGGGAATTGACCAAGGCTTTGAATGGTTACATGTCCATTGACTGATCACATTTGTGGCTACCTTGCAAGGGATTCTCTAATCAAATTAGGGTGGAGAGAGGACCACAGATGAAACAAATGATAACTGAGTATAATGTTATAAATGAGAGGGTCAACATAATTAATTCAGACTTAGGGGTTTTCACCCTATATACTGATAAGGTATGTGGTACCAAGGGTGCTCATGTTGTTCCTAGACTATGGAAATTGCATTTTCATAGTTATAGGTGTAATGTTAGAGTAGGTGTTGGTATTGTCTTAACTGACCCTACTAATAGAAAGTACCATGCTTCTTATAGGATATAATATCCTTATATTAACAACCTTATTGAGTATGAAGCCCTTATCTTAGGCTTACAATTTTCTATAAAGAATAAGGTCAAAGAACTACTAGTTTATGGGGATTTAGAATTAGTGGTCAACCAAGTAAGAATTACATACCAATGCAAGATCTCATATCTTAAAATGTATAAGTTCATAGTTTGGGATTTGATTGATTCCTTTAATGCTTTTAGCATTAACTCCATCCCAAGAAAGGAAAACCAAGTTGATGATGAGTTGGCATCTATTATAGCCAACCTCATGCCCAACCAAGATTCCCCTAATTTTATTATTGAGTTGATCCCTTATCCTTCATTACCTAATAATGTTAACCATTTTCAAGTTTTTAATGATGATCAGTAGATATTGGATTTGATGACAATTCTAGGGCATTTTATGTACATATTATTGATGATACTAATGAAAGTAAATCTAAAAAGGACAAGTTTGATGGTAAAGTCATTCAACTAAATGATAACAAGATCCCCAAGGGGATGATTGCTTTAGAAAGACTATTTGATTAGGACAAACTGGCTAACATTTCTAAGATTTTGAAGGTAAGTGGTAAAGATTATAATGATATTGATCTTGGCCTCTAAGATCAGCCCCAACTAGTAAATGTTGGAAAAGCCTGCACAAACATTGAGAACAAGAAAGCTAAATAGCTCCTGACCCAATACAGAGATGTCATAGAATGGTCCTATAATGACTTAAAGACCTTTAATCTAAGAGTAATTACCCATACTATACCCATTAAGGAAAGTTGCAACCCATTCAATCAGAAATAGAGACATATAAACCCTATCCTAAAACCCATGATCTTCAAGGAAGTCAAAGGATTACTAAATTCTAGGATAGTCTTCCCCATCAATAATTCTACTTGGGTGGATAACTTGGTGCCAGTCAGGAAGAAGAATGGCGAGATTAGACTTTGTATTGACTTTAAAACTTAAAAAAATCATCAAAAAAGGACAATTATCCCCTTCCCTCTCTAGACCAAGTGATTCAAGTTACTTTAGGTTTAGCTATGATTTCTTTTCTTGATGGATTTTGAGGTTACAATTAGGTGTTGGTTGATAAAGAAAATAGAATGAAAACAACCTCTACAACAAAGTGGGGAACTTTTTCTTATAAGAGGATGCAGTTTGGGCTAATTAATGTAGGAGATAATTTCAAAGAACTATGCCCATGACTTTCATGTCTTGATATGTAAGTGTCTTATTATATATCAATGATCTAACATTTTTTTAAAGAATAGGGAAGATCACTTCATGCATTTGTAATAGGTTTTTGAAAGATGCAAAAGGTATGACATCTCCTTAAACCCTTAGAAGAGTATATTTTGTGTCATAGAAGTAAAATTATTGGGTCATGTTATAACCAAGGATGTGATCTTTAGAGATCCTAAAAGAGTGGAGGCCATATCTAAAATAGAACCTCCAAATTATAAGAAAGAGCTAATGTCATCCTTTGGTAAGATACATTTTGTAGGAAAGTTTATTTCTGGCTTTGTAGAGATTATCAAGACACTGAATGACATGCTAAATAAGGATGCCAAAGTCACATGAAATGAATAATCTAGAAAGGCATTCAATGATATCAAGGAGGCCATTAACTAGGCTCTAGTCCTCATAAGTTCTAACTTCTCAAGGGACTTCTACCTCTATTCCTTTATATCTAACCACACTATGGTTGTAGTTTTAACTCAAAATATTGATGGGTATGATCACCCAATAAATTTTATGAGCACTAATTTTAAGAATATTGAGTTAAATTATTCATTGATTGATAAGCATCCATATGCATTAGTTAAGGTAGTTAAGAAATTTAGGCATTATATCCTTAGAAATACGGTGCATGCTATCTTACCTGACCCTACCACCAAACTTATGTTAAGTTAGAATAAGCTAGGAAAATGCTGAGGTAAGTGGATGCCATTTTTGTAGGAGTATTATTTGGAGATGAAAATAGAAAATTTGGTAAGGAGCCAAGGGCTAATCCAAATGATTGCTAATGCTAACCCTAGGTTAAGTATTATGCAAGTAGATCAATAAAAATTTTAGGCTAGTGAATGGTATGATTTAATCATACATTTACTAATTAATGGTACCTATCCTATAGGATTATTCATGGAAAAAAAGAGAGCCATAAGGTTGAAGGCAACCCATTACTTAATCAAGGATGGGGTCTTGTATAGAATAAATTTTGAAGGGGTTTACTTGAGATCTATCTCACAAGAGGAAGCCACCCAAATCATGAGCACCTTTAATGAAAATTTGGGTAGTAGACATCCATCTGGGAGAATAAAAGCCCATAAAATGCTTAGAGCTGGTTATTATTGGCCAAATATTTTTAAGGATGCTCACAAACATGTGAGAAAATTTCACTCATGTCAGATTTTGTTGGGGTAATCAACCCCAATTCATCTGAAGGTCACAAATATGTCCTAGATAACAAAAACTATTGTTTAAGGTGGACTAGAGCTGCATCCACCAAATAATGTAAGACTAAATAAGTGATTAACTTCTTGGAGGAAAACATCTATACTAGGTTTGGAACTCTAGTCTTTCTAGTGTGTGATAATGGATTTGCCTCTATATCTATAGAGATGACTAAATGGGATTATGATAATGGCATTACTTTCAAGTTTGAATCTAACCATTATCCCTAAGGGAATGGAGTCTCTGATCTAAAAATAAAAACCTAATGAAGGTAATCAAAAAGTCTGATATAGATAAGCCTCAGACTTGGCATAAGCTCCTTAAATTTTCACTTTGGGATAATATAATAAGGATCAAGAAAGCCTTGAGAGCCTCACCATTTTTATTAGTGTATGGATAAGAACCCATTTTTCATCACTCTTAGGTTGCCCATTAGAAGACATCAAACCATAGTGAAGAGGTAGTTTGACAAAAGGTCAAAGATTAATATGTTTAGACTAGGATACTTGGATCTCCTTTAGGAAAAAACATATGAGCCTATGGGAAAACATGGAAAATTCACACCCTTGTGTATTGGCCCATACCATATTGTGAAAACATTGGGAAATAATCCCTTCAATCTCAAAGATCTATAAGGAGAAGAGTTCACATTTCCCACCAATGAGTAGTACCTTAAGAACTACTTATTCATAGCTCCTCCTGAGGCCTTCATGGAGTAAAATAAAAGATGGTTATTATTAGAGTAGGTAGGCTAGCTAGTTTGTATTCAATTCTTTCCTTCATGTCCTTTGTTTGTACATAAGTATTATATATTTATTTGGTTTCCTTTTCTTTCTTGTTTTCCTTCTTTCTATTGTGTGTTTATTTCCTATTGATTTGTTCCTTGATTCCAATAAGTCCTTTTGGACAATCTTGAGCTTAAAATTATGATTTTTTTTTGAAAATTCCTAAAATTTAGAAATGAAGGTGTGTATCCCACACAGATAATGACCATGGTCCTAAAATATAAGCATACTTTTATAATCTAAAAAAAATGGTAAAGACCAATAGAATAAGTTAATAATTTTATAAGAACTTGACCATTGCCTTAAACCTAAATTGGTTTTAAAAAGACTTACACTTATAGGGTGAGGACTCAGACTATCATGGTATAGCCATACTAACACTTAATCAACATCCTTATTTGGGATAATGATTACATCCATATGTGATTATATGAAGATCAAGTAGTTAACCAAATCCTAAAACCTATTCCCAACCTTGCTAAAAGCATAAAGATTTTAAAAAAATATAAAAAATAAGGATGAAATGCAAGATCAAAAGCTTTCAGGCATAGGTGATTCTAGTAATCTCCACCAGGGCTATGCATGTTTGGCTAGTAGTGGAATAAGGCCTTAAGAGGAGCCAAAAGCATCTCTATCAGGGTTATGGAGTCTCCAGGTCTATGTAAAACCTGGGGTCTATCTTTGAATTTCTTATCTAGTGGTTTTAGATCCATGTAAAACCTGATTTTGATACTTCTTATAGTAGTTTTTAGGCTTTGCCTGTGGTCGTAACTGTTATATCCTTCTCCCTTTGTTTCAGGGTTTTGGGGTCCCTTCAAAACCTATTTTTACCGTAATCTAAAACAAAGCAATACCCAGGCATTCCTTAAGATAAAATCATGGGTTTTAATGAAAATATTGACATGTCATAAGTTAAGTGTTAGTGATCAAGGATAAAACACTTGGAAGTTGTTTCTTGAACCCCGTGGTAAATAATAAGTGGAATCAAAGCACACACATAATATGGTTATGTCTTGGTGTTTGACCCTAAGTATTCATGTTTAAGTTTTGTTTCAACCATGACTTAATATAGATGATGATATTGATTAAATGGAGTAAATAACCTAATTATTTGTCTAAATCAGAGTCTCTAAGTTCTAACATATTTCTATGTTTCCCCCATGAGTCACCATTTTTTGGGGCCAACATACCCTGATTTTTTGGAAATTGGGACCCTTGAGAAACCCTAGAAATTAAAAATAAAAATATAGCATGATAAGATCATTTTTAGAATTTAAAGATAATACAAGTCATCAAAATCAAGATTACTTGGTTATGTTTTGCTTTAATTTTGGCTAACATTGCTAATGAATGGTCTTTATTGATTTTAGTTACAGGTTCCATGGTGTTTGTTCCTAATAAATTCATGCTTAAAAACCCTATAAAAACCCTTAGTTCAAATTTATATATTAGTGGGAACCTTTTAAAAATCTATTTTGGGCCTAAGTATAAAACTCATGTATTAAGCTTAGTCAAGTTTTTCAACACAGCTAAAACTTAACTTAAAATGTTTGATCCTCTTTATTGTTTCCCCCTTTAAAGCTCCTTGTATGCCTAACTAATATTAATTATGTAGGATCATTTTAATATTTCATAATTTAACCTAATATTTTAACCCTAAGGCCCCATTGTATTTATTAATACAAACATGACCTTAGTTTTAACACAGCTTAATTTCTGGCTCTCTAAGTCCAATTTTATGTTATCTCAATCCTTTGATTTATAAATTATCTTGAGATTTTAATATTAAGGGCCTAACACATTTATTAATATAATAAATACCTTAGTCTCAATACCTTATCCTAAGTATTTTTATCACCATGGTGCTAACTTAACTCCCTCATATCTTTTAGGATCTAATAACCCTTGCTTTATCACAACATTTGATCCAATGAAGTGAGGAAAGCCTAAGATTTGACTTAAATATGATGAATCTTAGATGATTTAATGGTTCATGATTTATCATAGGGAGATTATTAGATGGCACGAGGAAATCCTAGCAAAATCTTGCACATAACCCCCTTGCCAATCACATTCAAGCTCTCAAATTGTGATCAATGATTCTTGCTTCATTACGAGGACCTGATCAAATAGAGTGAAACATAGTTAAAAGGTCAAAGGATTATGAAAGGACCAAATGATCAACACATGGAACACTTTCATTTGAGGATAAAAAACAAAGGGGCATGCTTGATAGGAACAACCAATCATAAGCAAATTCTTGGATCATGATCCTACGACTTTTGCTGCATCATAGATTTTGATTTAATGAAGTGAATCAAGTCCAAGATATTTAAAATCACCATAGAGGTGCCAAGTGGAATTATTTAATTAGGTCATAATAATTTAATGAGATTAAATTTTATGTTCATGTGACTATCATTTGATGTCTGTAAGGACGTATTTGATGTCTGTGTGACTATCAACTTTAAGCCCATTAAATTAAAAGTTTCACCATCTTAAAATTGATATTCATGTGACCATAATTTTACATTTTTAAATATTTATTTTAAATTTGTGAGACCATCAAATTTAAGTTAATGAATTATCTATTTCAAGATCAAAATATGCTTCAAAATATTGATGGAATGCTCAAAAATTGCTAAGGGAAGTGCTCGAAAGATGCTCAAATACTAAAATATTCAATCTACAAAAATGGAAATGGTCTAAGTATATATAAAATAAAATTATTATAAATCTATAATTTAAGGTACCATTGTATTTCATTTAAATATATTGAACCTCAAACTATAGACTTATACTAAGTTTTATATTAAAAGGAGCTTTGAAATGTAGAACTTAGGCTAAATGCATATAATCAAAGGTTTTCATGTGTTTGTAAATACATTGAAACCTTATCTAATGTTAGACCATTATATCATTTTGTAACCCCTTTTGAGCATGATTTATAAGGTTGGACATAAATATTTTAGACTAATGCATACATTGTGTTTATTAAACATAACATAAACATTGGCTTAGAACATTTAGCCATGATCCAATTTATATAATTTGGAAAACTTAGACATAAATACTTTAGCCTAAGGTTTGATTCATTGTTAATAAAATTTAGCCTAAGGAATTTAAGCCTAAGTCCCATTCTAACCATGTACTAACTTAAAGTTTAGGAATCTCTATAGAATGATGATTCACACTTTATTGTTGGAGGATGATCCAATGACGTGAGGCTCCCATGGAATTTTCAAAAAAAGCCATAAGAGCCTATGAGATCAGCATGTAGTTAATGTGAATTCAAATAATTTTTTTTAGATGATCTGATGGTTCATTCTTTATCATTAGAAGATGATCCAATAGTGTGAATGCACTAATGAATTTTCAAAGGCCTACGAGCTTGCCATGTGGCCAATGCTCATTTGAAAAATGATTGATGTAGGATATAATGCATGAGGAAAGCATGTAAATATGCTAAGTTTCACATCCATGAGGCTTGGTTGAAAAGGAGACAATCATAGGCAAAGGCCTAGATTATGATCAATAGCTCATACTAATCAAAGATTTTAATTTAATAGTGTGAAATAAAATAGGTTATTTTAAATCCCAATAGATAGAGCTCAAAGGTATTTATGAAAAATTCCATAAAATGTCCAAACCAATTCCACATAAGCACCACACAAGTAGAAAAGGATAAGACTAAAGATCTTGTGGGCTTAGAAATACTATATTGTAAAGGTAAAGGTCCAAATCAAATCCAAGACATGTATAAGGTAGAGTTTGATATATCCTACCATTAAATCTCCGAAATCATAAACCCTACATAAAATCAACCCAATGAAATTAATAATTTGATCCAAGGAGAGCTTGATTATGTTTTGAGTGAAAAAGAGCTTCCACAAAGACCTATTTGAAAACTAGTGTAAATAATTTGAAGAAATAGGGACCATGGTAGCTCATAAATAACAATTAAAGGAAGAGACTGAGCTCTACTTATCAAAAAATAATGAAGGATGAATCTTTAAGGACACTAAATTAGACCTTGTAGCCCTAAATGTCTTGAGCATTAGGATTTGGTCTAAATTATTCTTCACCATAGAGGAACTAAAGCCCATCACAAAGGAGGCATAGAGGATTTCCATGGTGAGATAGAGGCATTATGACTTGGTCACTATCTAGATGGCTAGCCTTCACCACACTACTACAAAACTTGAGGTACTATACTATATAGATGTCCTTATCCCCATCTTTGCTGATTGTAGGGTAGATAATGAATGAAACATCAGTGAGGGAAATTCTTATAAGATAGCCTATATTTCTCCTATAATTTTTGAGAAATATTATAAAATACCAATTCCCCATGTGGACCTATCAAATATCAAATAATGGACCAACACTCATGACCTAGACTCTATCCTTAGACCCTAGTTACATCAAGAACCCCATATATTTAGGGAATTTGAAGGAAAGATCCCAATAGTCAAATTATGGGAAGGCATTAGAGTTATAATGACCATATTAAATTTATCATTTGGATCCACTTTAACCACCTATGTGAACAAAATCTAGGTTCCCTATGTGCATTTCATGGTGGAATAAAAATTCACCCCTCCAATTGAAAATTTAATCAGTATCTTCTTGGATAAACAATTCACTACAATAAAAAAGAAGACATCTAAGAAATTTTATATAATGTCATACCTAATGGATGTTCTTAATGCCTCAATCAACTTCCTTGGTATTATAAATTGGTCTCTTGAGGGAAAAACTACCATATCCCACCATTACTCCAAATTGCATATCTTTAAATATAGGAACCATATTAATTTATTTGTGATTGTGTCTACCTAGCCATAATGGAGGCCATAACAAGTGTTCCCATGCCAAGGGTCCACTCACTAATCAATAATTATGTTGAAATGATGGGTGACATCTAGTACTACCTTGACTATATAGTCATTAGGATTGAGGGGATTATGTTCCAACCTTATAGATTGCTAGTATATGTAGCAAGTAAGCTTGCTAAATAAGATATTTCCTCCTATCTCATTAATGGAATTGATGGGATTTGTAAAGAAAAGAGGAAGGGTATTCTCTACCCCTTCCCTCTAACCATTATAAAAATTATACTTTAGGATTGGAAATAGGTTGATACCATGGCTAAGTATAGGGATTCATTTGGGTTTTAACTTGATGAATTCAAGATGTGGGATCTTAAGAACATAGTGAGTAGCCATTTGAAGGAGAAGAAACTCCCCAAGCCTAAATACATGCATCAGATTAGTGTTCATGACACCATTTACATCAAGGCCAATAATTATGAAGAGGTGTTGGCCAAGATCCAAGGGCACAACATCAAACTTGAACATAAACTAACCAAGGATGACAATCCATTAGGAGAGGCATGGAAAATTCACCCTTTGTAGTATCACTTGACACCTAGACCATTTGAGATAGCCCAAGAACAACCCCAAGTATAATAGCCAAAAACATAACCTCAAGGGTAAATTTTTCAAGGCTAAGATGAACAAGGCCATGGTAAAGAGAAAGTGAGAGAGGTGAAATTGGAAGAGAGACTTGAAGAGGGGCCCTCATATTTAACACTCCCATAAAGGCCACCTTCCTCAGTTAAATATATAGATATGATAGCCTTAGAGATAGAAAAGACACTTGAGGGTACCCTCAAGGAACTTGAAAAGGCATATGATACTGACAGGGAAGAGGAACTATTTGAAGAGACTCAAATCTAAGCAGGGGAGCTCAAAGGAGAGAAAGCAAAAGATATAGTCCCTATGTAATCCCAAGAGAAAAGGAAGGAAAATATATCATTAGTTACTATTGGACCAAAGAAGATTCTAAGATTGACCTTCACTCACCCCACTAGTGAAGTCAATCTATTCAGTGATGAATTCCTAATTCATGGACTAATCATTCCTAACTTGTTCATTTATGGAAAATTGTAAATGATCCCTACTCTTTCCAATTCATGGGCCATGAAAAATGTGGAAGTGCATGATGAAATGAAGACATGGATTAGGGCCATGTTAAAAGAGAAATAATAAAGGAGAATTATGGCCACTATAAGACTAGAAATCAAGAAGGTGGATGCTCTCAGATCATCAAACAACATCGATGTACAAGTCTCAGAGCCTCTAAAATTTATAAATTCATCCAAAACTATGCAATTTAATCTAGAGAAAACTATATTGGATAGGGTCACCACCAAGAAGAATATGGTGGGAATTGAGGAATTCACCTTTCAAAAGGTGGAGCCCTTTATAGGTATAACCCCAATAAGAGGTCCATAGCTTGGTGAGGCCATTATTCATGAAGAAGATGTTGAGATCCTGATTGAGGATCAATTAACACAAATAAAAGAAAGGGTTAGAGGAATGAAATAGACGATATATAATTTGGAAAGAGAAAAAGAAAACCTAGAGACACATGAAATTCTATAAATACCGGAGGCAATGACCAAAATGCTTGATGAGTCATTTTATGACATGTTTGAGGTACTCAAAATAATGAAGATGAGGCAGAGTGAATTATTTCAATAGGGTTAATTAGCTAAGGGTATAGTCACCTAATGGAAAGCCTCATAGGATAAAATAGTTTAAATTCTCAACATCCAAGCAAGGGTTCAAAACCATCAATTTAGGACACTTGAGCACAATTTTGGGAATTGTGATTGACAAGGTTCAAATTTTGAGTTAATGGCACAATGATGTGGAAAGGCTCCTTGAAGATGATAAGGAGATAATTTAAAGGATTGAACAACTTCTTAGGAATATGCTTACAAACCCTGAATAACCCAATACCCTTGGAATCATAAGTGATGAAGAATTCAAACATAGGGCTACTTTGGTAACTCAGGAAATGCAAGGAAAAAACCCAGGCCAATCTAGGGCTGATAATAGTAGGATCCTATACATGATATTCAATGATGGAGAAAGGATAAATGAAGCTAGGATCATTAAAGAATCCATGACTAAAATTGATAAAGAACTTGAGGACTTATCAGATCAAGAAGAAGAGTGTATCTTGAAGCTTTTTGTAGATCTAAAGCTAGTTGATGAGAAACATACTAAATCCATGAGCATCCTCCAACAACAAAAAGTAGAATCCCCACCAAAAAATTAGACAATATTATATTTTGTACAACATTGTAATATTTTGAATAGGAATATTCCATTGTAAAGGCATATGCTATTTTGTTAGCATATTGCCCCTAGGTCAGTCTAATTATAGAAAGCAAGTTTATTCTAGAACCATCTTAGGAAGGACACCTATCCTTGTCTTTTATACACCTTTATATTGTAACTAACTGGTATTCTACTTAATCTTTCTATAAAGGCATGTATTACCATTTGTAAAAATAGAGAAATTTTAAGAAAATTTTGTACACTTGAAGAAATTAATATAATCAAGGAATTCTACAAAGATTTTCCACATTTGATATGTCAATTTCTAATATAGATTTTCTATCAATTACTAGTTTGATGTCTTGAATTTGAATAGTTTCTGTGAATTCTAGGTTGCATTTTCTAATCATAGGATTTCTAATTTGTGCATATTATATATTAGTTGGAGGATCTTAGGTTTTACTTAATTTTATTTTTCTATGTATCTAGATGTGCAAATGCTATTTGATTATAGTAGTAAATCCTTAAAGTAAATTGGGTTCTTACTTATGACTCTTTACATTATTCTTTGAAGTTTGCTTGATATATAGTGAAATTTGAGATAAAGATATTTTACATTGTATAATGGTTTGAATGCGTACTCAGTTGAAATTGATGCTTTGTCATGATATTTAAGACTAAAATTGGTAATCACTCACTTTCTTTTCTTCTTTACCCTCTCTTTGCTCTTTTTTTACACCAAATCACTTTAGTTTAAAATTCATTATAAATATCCACTTAGCTTAGTATTTAGATTAAATATGGATCATAATTCACTAAGTATTAACATATATTATTTATAACTCATGAATAAGGGACCATGATGGCTCCCAACCATCACTCATTATAAATTTGTGGGACACAAATACATATCTCAGCCACTATTTCACCATACGTGACATCATGTTGCCATAATTTAATAATCATGATCTAAATTCCTTTAATTATAAAATTATAAGTGTTATTTTAAAACTAAGGAACCTTTTGGTACACTTAGAGACATCAATAATTCCTTGCATGAGAGACCTAGTGTGAAGGCACAATCTTGGTGGCTTCTTAATATGAGCAGTGTGAGACATGTATAAGTAAGGTTGGTAGTTTATTAATATATTATGAGTGAATTTTACATGTGTATGATGTTTTTAGAATAATTAAATATGTTTCCAAGTGTTTTCAAGATCTAAATATGACTAGTGGTTCTAGACCTAATGTGCATATTGGTCTAGTATGGCCTAATGAAGGGTCAAGATGAGTTCCCAAAGTTCCTTGAGAACATGTAATCATGGTATGAGGTTTTAAAATTTGTTTCAAGGGTGTTTAATAAGTTTAAAATCTTGAGTTTAAGGAGAAGTCAAGAAACCATGTTTGAAGGTTTTCTATGTATACAAAATGAAGGTTTCAAAGCTTGAGAAGGAAGTTTAGATGTTCATAGGCATGTGTAAAATTTGAATGGTGTCCTAATTTTTTTTTTAAAGATGTAAAAGGATTATAATAATGATTTAAAATCATTAATATGTGGTTTCAAGGATAAATATGGATGAACAAATGTTAAGAAGGTAAACTAGTCTAAAACCCTGTCATAAGCCTCATAGTGACCTGATTGGAGAGATATTTCTATAAAGTTCCCAAAATGTATTTGTTAAGATATATTTATGATTTTATGTGTTATAATAATCCTATATGAACCTATAAGTGGAAATTGTGTGTCAGGACAGTGAGTGGAAGCTATAGAAATATGCTCATTTCTAAAGAATTTGATACTATAGATAGGGTTGACTAGATCAATGCATGAAAGTGGATGGAGGTTGAAGGTAAAGATTCATTATTTATTTACGTTATTTTTTTTGGAAAATTTATTTCCTTTTTTAAATTAATTTTCTCACCCAAGTTTACCTATTGCTAAACTAGCTAAGAGTGAAAATAGTGAAGAAAACCAATCAAAGTGAGAAAGAGATTAGGAAGTGGTTGCAGAGGATTAGGGAAGGATAAACTTGGTTAAGATTGTTATTAAATACATAAAAATCCTTTAAATTTTTATTTTATTATTTTTAATTCATTTCAAATGGTGAAAATAGTGTTCTCAAGATGACCTATCTGAGTGAGTGAAGACAATAAAGAAGTAAGGTTCAATGATTGATCTTCTTATTATATATTTAACATTATATATATATATATATATATATATATATATATATATATATAATTATGATTTTAGTTGATATAAGGTTTAATTAGGATGATAAAAATGTTTTTTAATTTTAATTAAGTGATCCTATAGGTGTTAAGAGTCATGTTCACCATGACTATATATTATAACATAATGATTGTTCCAAGTGTGCCAGGTTAAGTGAAGAGTGTGACTCTTTGATTGAAGTTTTTTCATATAATGAAATTTAAATTATTGTTTTAAAAATAAATTACTTATTAATTATTGATATAATATAGAGATACAAATTTAAAGTGGTGTGATGTGAAATCCAAAATGGCCTATCTGGCCGAGTATGCGCTATGTAAAAGAGACTTGAGAAATTGGTATGTAAGACCAATAGGTAACACTAGAATATATATATATATATATATATATATATATATATATATATATATATATATATATATATATATATATATATATATATATATATATTCTAGTGTTACCTATTTGTCTTATATATTATTTTGATATATAGGTCTCATATAAAATATTAATATTAATTATAAGTGTTTAAATTTTCATTACAAGTGCTAGAGAACAACTTCTACATGATTATGTTTTTGGAGCTATAGGCAATTTTGAGTGGTCATCTTACAAAGGTGAGTTTGAAGTGATTTGGATAAATTTTAAGAATATATTGAATATTAAGATGTTATATAAGTATAAAAGGTTAATAATAATTCATTTTTAGTCATGTTTTTTCCCTATTAAATTTTGGAGGATCAAACATTGTTGATTGTACTTTGGAAGTGTTTGACCTTTCTGAGTGATCATGTTGCAAGAGTGGGTTTGAGGTATTTTGACATTTTTGGTGTTGTAAAATGGACATGGTTGTGACCATGAGGTAATTTAGTATCTAATAATGTATTTTTATTATTTTTTTTTGGAAATTTTATTATATACTTTAGGTTTATGAGACAAAATTTTCTTGTGTATAAAGGTCTAGTGGCGAATAAGTCTATTGGTATGGTTTAAGTGATGATTTGGAATAACAGGTGGAATATAACTATGAGGATGTAATAATGGGTATATTTTATAAAATTTTAATTTTTTAAATTGTTTTTTTAGGCTTAATGTTTTCTAAGATGACTCAAGTGTAACGTGTGCTTAAGATAAACCTAATTGCATTAGATCTCCTTTAAGGCCTAACATTGGTTCTAGTTATTATGAGTTTGGCCGACCTATATGGTGAGTATTTATTGTGTGAAATGTATTAAATGAAAAATTTATAAAATTATTAAAGTGTGTTAAGGTAATTGTCCTACAAATATGGGTTAGAGTAAGTGATGGGTATAAAAATAAGGCCTAATTGGCCTATTTGAGCTAGTTAGATAGATGTGTATAGAAGCAAAGAAAATGGATCATTAATGGATATTATTAGGTCATTTATGAAAATAATAAGATTAAATAAATCATGATGAAAATATAACATATCTTTTGTAAGTGGATTATAAAATTAATTTACTTAATGAGCCTAGAAGAGGCATGTTGAGCAAGAAAGACTAAAAGGCTATTTGAGAGGGGTATAAGGTTGAAGTGAGATACCATCAATATATTCATCATATGTGTTTCAAAAGTGTATTATATAGATTTTAATTCATATATATAATATATATAGGTGAATAAGATATCACCATAAGTTGATAAATCAACAAGGTGTCTTGAGGTGATTAAGCTTGCCTTGGCTGGGCTGGTGCTTGGTCAAGAGGGAGTTGGAGCTGAATTTTAGGTTGGATTTTGTATAAGTGTCCTTAAAGTGGATGGGTTTTTCTAAGCTAATTATGGGGTTAGATAATCCTTATAATTTGGATCTTGTTAAAGTACTAGATGGGTTGGTGCTTAACTAGTGAGGGGTTGGTGCCTCATTAAATGTTGTTTCATTGCTTATAATATAGTAGTCCAAGTGGTGTGATAGTAGGTTTTATCCCCCATGAGGTTTTTAAACATATATATGATGTTCATGCATTGATAACTTGCTTCATACTTATGTGATCATCTTTCTATGCATTGCTATATCTCTATTCTAGTTTAAGAATGATGAATGTAATTGAATGAAATGTTTGCAAACTAATTCACCCCCTATCAATGGTTATGATTCCAATATTTGTATTAGAGTAGGTAATTTTATGAAGGTTTGATAACTTTAATGTTATCCTAGAAGAAAGAAATGGCTAGGCTTGTGAAGTTGAGTTACAAGACCAATGTGTTTATCAACTTGTGGAAGAAAAAAGATTGGTGGATGGTTATTGAATCTTGGCAAATGTTGCATTAAAAGAAGGTGTTAGAATCAAAGGCATTCCAAGGTGGTCTACTTGGTTAGATAACATGGTAGAAGGAAGGTGTTTATTCTTTTATGACTACACCTAAACCTAAGTCCTAGACCCTTCCAGGTCTATTAAAGGATGATGAGAAATATAGAAGCATATAAAATAGTTTAATGTTATAGTGAGATTTTAAAAGCTATACTATAGGTGTTCATAAAAATTTAGGTTTAAATAATATTGTTTTGGACTTGAAATAATATTATATGAAGTGATCTGTATCATCATGAAATAGGTCTGCAAGTGAAGGATGAGTTGATCATCAAGCTAGAAGAGCTGAGTTGAATCTATATAGCTATCATAGGTAAGCAAAAAATATTGATAAGGACATGATCAAATGATACGTAGATGAAGGATAGAGATGAGAAGATTAATAAATGCTTTAGGTCTTTTCTAAGCCTAAGAAGAAAAGGTGGTTGACTATGCTAGATTGTAATTTCCTATCTGTATAATGCATTTGAGTATGTAATGATCTAATAAGGTTATTGTATCTTGTGAGCATGATTAATGAGACAATGGAAAGATAGTTTGAAAGTATTCTTAAAACCATAGAGGTCTGAGCTTGAGAAACACAAAGAAACCATAAAAACCAAATAAGTATAAAGTTTCTATAGAGTTGGTTGCATTGAGTCTTTTCATATTAAGTCAAGTGATCTTGGTGAATGTCAAAGTGACATTAAGATCATATAATACATATGAAAAATGTTTGATAGAAGTATATAATAGAGAATGAGGTCTCACAGACCTATCTAATAGTTTGATACATGGATAGTGTGATGATATAATTTGAGACATGATGGTTTGAGAAACATAAAGAGGAATGCAAATTAATCATTTAGTTAAAGAAAGCATAAGAGTCATGAATTGGTCTGCAAGACCAATGATATTGTGAAGACCTTGGAAGTGTTGTTGACAAGAAAAGGTTATTCAATAGATGCCAAGGACAAAGAGATAAATTTTATTTTCTGAGTTCATAAGATAAGTGATCTAAAGATGAAATTTTTTCTAAGTTTTATCAAAGGATCTTGATAATAATTTTTAAAATTGATCCATTAAGTCATTGTTTAAGAGTATCATGAGGTTTCAATGCTATTTATGCATCAAAATGACATGATCTAAGGTATGCATGATGATAGGGGAGCTTATGAGCTCTATAATTTGAATGATAAAGGTAGATGTACAAATACAATTGAGGTGAAAATGCCATGAAGATCAAAGGGGATCTGATTAGATGCTTTAGTGGTTCCTAGAGTAGATTAGACCAGTCAAGATGCTAGGATGAAGTAAACAAGAAGGTAATTATTTTTTTGATCATAAAAAATGAAGGCCTATGTTGGTTTTGATAAAATTGAAATAAAATCATGGTATTATGGGGAGATTTGTTTCTCTATGATGAATAAATTGTCTACTTCAGTAAATATGAGCCTAAGGTGAGGTAAGATTTAGTTTGGATTGATCAAAAGGAGATCATTAGTGTGCACATAGTATGAGATCAAAGGGGAAGATTTTGACCTTGTGTTAGAAGAAGTATAAGTCAAGTAACATTTAGTTTTGATGTGTGTTCAAATTTAGACAATGGAAAATTTTGAGGATCCTTGAATAATCAAGAAAATAGATTTGAGATACACATCTGCTTGTCAAAGTCCAGGGCTTGTGATGAGAATGAAATAAAGGGAAGATCTTGTATGGCTTCAAGAGATCTCTAAGTAGGTAGTCATCAAGTTTAGGTCCAAGTATCAAGTGGAAATATATGAATGGGTTTAGGTAAGATCAAGAGAAAATGATGAGATATGAGGAAGGTCTGTGGAGTCATGATAGTCATGTGTCAAGCTAATGATAAACTGGTCAAGTTGAGAGAAAGCATCTCAAACTTTCTAAGGTAAGCTTTTAGATTTTTTTTTCTCTAGTAGTTTTGCTATGTTAGAGTAAAAATACTAGGTTGTAGTTGTATATATCCTTTTTCATTAA